>CM031875.1:3047973-3197435 GCA_018697195.1 Certhia americana
GAGCGCCGCCGCGGGCGCGGGGCGGCGCGCCCGGATGGAGCGCTGAGGCGCTGAGCCCCGCCGGGCCGGGCCGGGCCGGGCCGAGACGTGACGATGTGGATGCGACGGCTCCCGGGAAGCAGGTAGGACCGGGGAGCGATGGCCCCGCGGGGCAGCGCTCGGAGCATCCCGCCGCCAGGCGCGCTCGGGGAGCGGCGGAGTTTAACCATGAACTTGGAGTGGGGAGAGGGCTGGGGAGCGGAGCGGGGTACGGGATGGGGAGCGGTGTGTGGAGCGGAGCGGGGAGCGCGCCGTGCAGCCGGCGGCTGCCGGCGCTCGGGGAGGCGGCCGGTCCGCGCTCCGCGCGGTGCTGGGCTCCCCCCACCCGGTTCCCCCCGCCCCGCTCGCCCGCCCTGCCCAGGAGATGGATCCGCGGTCAGCGTCCCCTCGCCGGCTGCTCGCTCCCCCCTGCCGCCCCAGCGGGGGCCGCTCGGGGGAAGGGGCTGGGGGGGCGTCCGGGGCGCGGGCAGATGGATAGATAGACGGATAGATGGATGGCTGAATGGATGGACGGATAGATGGATGGATGTGTTTGGGAGATTAATCGAGAATTGCAAAGCAGAGGAGACGGAGGCAAAGTGTTACGTAACACATTTTCATTACCGCTGCGAAGTCATCTGAGCCGAAATCTTGTTATTTCCATGGTGCTGTGGCTGGAGAGCCCTGGCCCCGGCCCCTGCCTGCGTGCGGCCCCGGAGCCTCAGTAGTTACCTGGGTTTTGGTGGTATGAGCCCATCTCAGTGGAATCGAGAGAAAGCAGCAGCGAGTTAAAAAAGAGTGACCCTAAGGAAAAGTGAAATCCACGATCTCCCCAACCCGATTGTGTATTTGGAAAGTCCTGGGTTTGAGCGGTTGTGTTGGGCAGGGGTCAAACCCCAAACGTCCCTCCACCGAGCGGGACCGTGGTTCTGGCACATCACCTGCTGCTGGGGAGAGGGGTCCCAAGGCAAGGAGCTCCGAGCGGCCACCCCACTCCCGCAGCTCGCAGCGGGCCCTGTGGCTCTCTCCGAGGAGCAGGACTGGGTGGGCAGGTGAGCGGATGGGAGCCCCCACCGCCTGCCCTACCCCACGCAGCACCTCGGGGAGCCCATCAGCCCGCGCCGCCCCCCGCGCCCCTGCGCTCTGGCAGAACATGGATGCAGTTTGGGGGCACGGAGGGAGGCAGGCAGGGCCCCCAGAATCCACGGTGGTGATGCGAGAAGCCTTTGTCCGCCACCCGTGGGAATTGCTGGAGGCTTTGTCTCTCTGCCCGGGTTGTGGATGGAGTCCTGGAGGGTGAAACCTGAACTGAGGTTTTGTCTGTGCTGAGCAGCTGGGGGAGGCCCTTGGCCTCTCTGTTACACTCTCCCGTGCCGCGTCGCATATTCCGGAGGCACGTGGCGAGCTGGCTTCCAATGCCCCCCGTCTTTGTCCCGTGCCTCTGGCTGCTGCACCCCAACATCCCGGGCACACGAGCACCTTCTCGCTGCCGCCGGAGATTGTCCATCCGTCAGCCGAGGATGTCTGCTGCGTGTGGGAAGGACAGAGTCTGTGGTGGTGTAGTGACCTTAGGAATTCCTCCCGGCGAAAGCACCCGAGGGTTTTCTCAAGGTGCCACGCGTTTGGATTTATTTCGTGTCAGGTGAAAAGCCCAGTGGAGCTGGAGGGCCGTTTCCCAAGGCTGGCGCGGCAGAAGGCTGTAATCCTGGGAACAGAGGACGCCCTCTGCTTTGTTATTTTTGAGGAGAGTTTAGCAAAGGAAACAGAAACCCTCTGCTCGCTTCCCTCCTCGATTCATTCGCCTTGCGAATTTCTGTGCTGTGCATCCTGGATCCCCAGCACCAGGCTGTCCTTTCTGCCACCTCATCAGCTTCCAGTCCCTCCGTGTTTTATTTTTAATAAGAGATAACTTTACTGCTAACCTTGCCTGCTGCTCTCCCTTCTCTCTTACTCTAATTGCTTCTGACTTTATTTCTGACATTTCCCATGTCATTTCTCCTCATTTTCTCGAAGACTACTAGAAAAATAGCTCCAGGAGAAGCAGTGGATCTTTGCAGCGCCCGTTTCACCCCGCGCAGCCTCTGCCTGGAGCGGCTGCCTGCGGCGGGGTGATGGTACCGTGCTGCTCCTTTCAAGTCGGATCCCTTTCGCCCGGGGCGGTGGCAGTGCCTGACCTCTCGGTGAGAGCTGTGCTCCTCCGCCGGGGAGGGCAGGACCTGTGCAACTGCGTTGCTCAGAATTATTCGGTTCCTGTGAAGGGGAGCTGCCTGCCGCTCCCCGGTTCGGAGCAGGGCTGAGCGAGCAGCGCTGCCCTGAAAACCCCTGCGAGGTCCCAGGGATGCTCCAGCCCCACTTTGTTCTTGGCAGGTGTGGGTGCTACGGGGCAAAATCTGTTCTTTGGGGAGGTGGCAGTGGCTCTGTCACTCCCTGAGTGTGCACAGACATACGTGTGCGTGCACACGCCTGCGTCAGTGCCTGCGCCCGCCTGCGAGGGCACGGCGGCTTTCTGCAGCGTGCCAGGCTTCCAACGCTGCCGAGGACTTCCCCTCCACAGCTATGAATATAATGTTTTAAACAATATGCCACGGTTTTTACAGCATTGAGCTCTGGAGTGATTTGCAGCAGGAGTAAAACCACCGTTTGCAATTTCTCGGCGATTGTATAAAACAACTCATTAAAAGCATACATCCCTGCACATTGGCTCCGAGGAAACTTTATGGGCCTTGTACTTACTGCCAAAGCAAACATTTTCCATGAATTTCACTCATCAGGTTCACACTGTCAAATGTAGATTCAGCCGCTCGTCAAAGATGCAAGCCTTGCAGTCTGAGAAGTAATGAGAGCAGTAAGCAGTGGGAGTTAATGGCCTCCACTGAGGAGTCCTTACTCATCCTGCATCCACACAGGGGCTGAGCTGGCTGCTCCCGGGTGGATTGACTGCCACAGAAATTCATCTGGTGTCACTGGCTATGATACTTAACAGCTACAATAATGCTTGAATAAACTACGCTTTTATTCAGCGGTTCGTACCTCCGTGCTGGCAGCAATTTCCCAGATGAGGTGAGGGGAGTGGTGCAAGGCTTCGGCAGCCACTTCCCAGAGCATGAATAATTGTTGTAATAACGCCGGAGTCGTCGTGGTGTCTCCAGTGGGGTGGCAGGTGGGAGTTGCCGTGGTGCTGCCACTTGTCTGGGATGTTTGGGGGCTGCCCTGTGTGGCAGCTGCTGTGCCAGCCTTCAGCAGGTGGGTTACGGGATGGGCAAGCTGCTGGTCCAGGCTGCTCCAGGGGCCGGAGCACCACAGCTTGGCTCTGCCATACGTAATCGTCATCTGCAGGAAAGGACTTGCTAATGTTCCTTTAGGGCCCAGCCAGTAACAGGGAAGGGCAGCCAGGCAGTGGACAGCTCTCCAAGCTTGTTCCCACCTTCCCTCACCCAATCTGATCCTCAGGATCTTCCAGCAATGCCTTATTTAGCTCAGTGTCTATAGGTATGTATGGATACAGGGCAGTGGTGAGGGCTGCAGAACTGCTCCTAAGGGCAGTTTCATAGAGTGTGAATAAGCCATGGGACTTCCAGCAGGTCTGAGGTTCATTATGCATGCCTAAACCTTTAAATATATCTCATGGGAGAAGGAATGAGAGGAAAGATTACCAAGATTACCGGAACCTCAGTGTGTGGAGCAGGAGGAGCAGGAACCGCTCTGCTCTGGGTTGTGGTGCCTGTTGTTCTCCTTGAGGGCTGGTGATGACCAAGTGGGCAACAGTAGTTCAAGCCCAAACAGTTGGGTTTGATAGAAACACTCTACCAGGATAATTCCCAGAGGTTGAGTGTGTTTGATGGGATCAGTGGATGGTGTGACATAGTTGGTGCTTTCATCCCCTCCTTTAAAACAAAGGGGTTTTACTTCTGTTCCTCCTTCCATCCCTCTTCTCTTCCATCTTGCTTCCCTCCCACGTCAGGTGGTGCTGCTGGGAGGGGGTTCCTGACCAAGGCTAGCATCCCAGCAGTCACCATGGGTTATGTGGGGTTGTTCCCAAACCTGCTGCTTGGCCCTTCCTTGCTTTGGCTCACTGTTTTCATCAGAGTGATTTTTTTCACTAAAAGAATGTTAAACTCTGGACCTGAAGTGACTCCTTAAAAATGGAATTTGAGTTGATATGAATATTTCCTGTGGCTCTTCTTACTGGGACTTGCACCTACAGACTTTGATAGCTTATATAATTTCCTGTGATGGAGATGTACTTCATCTAATTTCACTTGGAAATGCATTGATTAAATCAGAACTGCTGAGAGATTTAAACTGAGTCTCAGTGGCCTGAACTTAACCGTGGGAGGTTTACCTGCCTTCATCCTTCAACATTAATTTGGTTTTATGAGGATTCCTTGTGAAATGAGGTTTTGTCTGCTGCTGAATCTCTTCTGCTTTCTGGGTTTATCAGTTATTTTCTCTGGCCTCAGCGGCTCTGCAAAGCAAAGCTGTGTTACAGCCTCCGTTCAGTGCAGTGCTGAGCTCCTTCACTGTGGACATGGTGGGGACCGATGGGCATTTTGGCTCCATCACTCCCCAGTGGTCCTTAAACTCTGCCCAAGCTGGAGGCAAAATAGTCACGCTGCCTGTGGTGTGATGGCAGGGCTGGGTGCTCACATGGGGTCAGGGATGCTGGGTGTGATGCTCTGGGAGCAGGGTGGAGTGCAGCTGCCCCAAGTGCAGCTGTGTGGGAGTGTCCTCCCATCAGTGCTGAGAGATTTGGCATTTATGGACCCAAGCAACACTGAGAAAAGGAGAAACAATCCAGCTTGGCTGGAGGTGGATGAGCAGCTCCATGGAGATGACCAGAGGTGGGGTCAGTGGGTGCTGGGTGCCCAGGGCAGGAGGCCAAAGCACCCACTGGGACTCGCCTGAGGACTTATAAGAATAAATAAAGCCAGTCATTCACAAAGTGCTCATTTCCAACTCCGGTCTGCAAAATGTCTCCTTGTGACTTGGAAATGATGCGTAGGCAGGAGATATGCTTTGACATGCGACGATTTTTGTTGAAGTTTGCTCTGAAGGTCTTTCTTGGCAGCTCCGCTTTCCTGGCAGTGCTGGAGCATCCCAGGGGCACTGTGTCCCTGCTGCCAATGGTTGCTGTGTCCCCACAAGCCAGAGCCATCGGGAGCAGAAGCTGTTCCTGGCACAGCATTTCTGTGGGTATGGAAAGGACTCTTCAGCTCCTGCTGCAGAAGCTGGCAGGGAGGAGAAGCAGTGCCTTGGCTGCAGAGCTGCTCCGGACCCTGGCTGAAGCATCCATGGGATGAGGCTTAGCTGTGCAAGGCGGGAGCGGTGAAGCTTTGCTGGCCTGGCTGCAATGCCAGCACTGCCAGCTCCGCTGACTTCCAAATAAAGGCTGAGCAGAAGCTGCTTCAAAAACTACACATAGGCTGGGAGCGGCGAGGCGCTTCCTTCAAGAGCCAAGTCTGGATGCTTGAGGTGGAAAAACTGGAGCTCACCAGAGGGCAGGTGGAGATGGGGACATGCTGGCACAGGGATGTCTGTGTGCCGCAGGACACCGGCAGCACTCACCACGTGAGGGACTGTGCCATGCCACACAGAAGAGTGGATTTGTGGTTTTCATCTACAGTTTGGTGAGAACCGATGGGTCCTGTCCATGAGGCTATTGGCCATGGCTCTTCTGCAGTATCCTGGGATGGTCAGGAGAAATTCCAGCTCTGTTTTATAGCCCTGAAGATAAGGAATGTGTCTGCGTGATGCCAGCTGAGGAGCTGTGTAGAGATGCTGTGCTCAGCATGGGAAGGCTGGGGACTCGCTGCTCAGCAGCAGCGTTCAAGGCGCCGGTGAGAGCAAACGCCGCTAATTGATGTTGCCACTTGACTGCACGCCATTCAGGTTGAAGCTGTGACAAGGTCGGGGGCAGCCCAGGTTGTCCCCCCTGGGAATTGCCTGCCTAGCAAGCAAAAGTACACGCAGATTCCTGAGGGACGCGTGCCGTAATTGCCTGAGTCCCGTGCGTGACCCCAGCCCTGCTCCCAGAGCCTGTGATAGTATCTCTGCTCCCTTTGCAGGACTCGAGTAATGAAGCATCAGTTAATTGACATGGACGAGGACATCCACTTAAGGACCAACCGGAACGTGGGTGATGAATGCCAGGAGATGAAGCTGCACATCCCGCCGGGAGCGTGGTTGGCTCTGCCTTTTCCCGGCCAGAGCCAAAGCTTGGCTGAGTCTACAGCGGCGGGGCGTTTATGTAGGGAAAGTGTGACCGTTCCAGATGCCGGCAAGTGTTATTTTAGAAAGAACTCACAAAATGAATCAACCTTTTTTCTACAAGAATCTGTCATTCATGGGTTTTCTTACAAAGTTTCTCATGGAAAGGATGAGTTATTCATCTTCTTGTTTCTTGTCTTTGTAAGAGGCTCTACTTCAGCATCATCTGACATGACACGCTCAGGACTTACTCTGGGTTCCTGTCAAAGTGACATATTCTCTGGCAAAATCAATTTTGCTAATTTTGATGGATGAGGATGGAAGTAAGGCTGCTGGCACAGGTGCCTTTGAAGGAAGTTGAGATACTGAGGCATGCAGGAGGTCATCCCCTGCTGCCACCCTACTGGAGATAATGCTGCAAAAGTTTAATCTCTCCCGCAATGGGGATTATTGTATTTTTTAATGAGATGCAGAGCACAGAGATCCCTGACACACTGGCAGTTGGGCTCCGAGGGGCTGTGCCCCCGGTGGCACAGTGTTCTTGAGGCCCTGGAGGCAAATCATCATCATCACTTAGATCCATCAGGATTTTGCCATGGTTGCAGTGGGAGAGCCTGTGAGCTGCCTAGTTGCTGTATGAACAGTGAGATGGCCATGGCAGGGAGAATGGCTCTTCTCCACTGCAAAGAAATTTCTTGGTGCTAAAAGGGATTTAAAACTCTCTGTGACAGGATCAAGAGTCTTTGCCCCAGAGTTCATTCCTGCTGCCTTTGCTTTCTATTTTAGGTTGGCTTTTTCATCATCTTTTTGGGCTGTTCTTTCTCCATGCTGTGTGTCAAGCTGACCCTTCTCTGGCAGCAGGATGTCCCTGTGGTGGGGCTGGGCAGAGCCAGTGCTTTTTGGGGGCCGGGGGGACTGGAGCTCCCCAGGACCACCAGCCAGAGCCTCAGATGGGCAATGCAGTGCCCTGCACTGAGCTCCCTGGGCCTTGGCTTTCTCCAGGCTTCCCTACTGACGTTTCACACCTTCAAAGAGAGCTCTGCTGCTCCATTTTCTCCTATTGTATTTCTTGCTCCATAAAAGCCATCTGTTCCTCTTTCTGCTTTCAGAGTCTTCATTCCTCTCATCTTCTCCATTTCTGTTAGAGTTTATGGAGCTTTTGAAATTATTGACGTGTTCCCTGTGTTCATCCCTGAGGATGGCTGCTGAGGTTTCCAGGCAGGCTGTGCATCTCAGGGCTGCCAGGGACTTCCCAGGAGAAAGACAGGTGTGGATTTCAGTCACTGCAGGGCAAATTGACAGCAGCTCCACCCAGAGACCGTGGTGCTGGAGTAAAGACCTGGATTAGTTGTACTTCTCTGTGTAGACATCCAGGCTTTGCCATTGGGAAAGGCTGGCTGGGCCCTGTGCTGGTCATTCAGATGCTTGCAGTGGATCAATGTTTATTTTTGCTCCCGGGAAAGCGGAGCACTTTGGGGGGTCATAATTAAAAACCCCATTATGAGGTATTTTCTCCCTGGGTGTGTTCCATGGTTGGAGGTGTTTCCCTTTGATACAGATACCACAGTGAGCCTCTGATGCAGGGCTCCCGTGAAGACACATTGTGTTACAGCACACATCACAGACCTCTTTTAATTGTTTTGTTTTAAAGCTTGTTAAGCTGCTACTTTAGATGTACTGAGCCAACTTACTTCTTTTAGATCAAAACATTTCCTGCATTCATTGTAATGACATGCTTGAGCACACTCATTTAGAAAATAAGATCAGCACTGGGTTATTTATCTGGAAAGCACTCGGGTTAAAGGGCAGCATAAGCCCTAGCTTTGTGCCATGGTTATCCTCTCTGTAGGTCCTCCAGAGCTGAGGGCTGGATTGACTTAGTTGCTATCTCTTGGAATCACTTTGTGGATATGTATTCAGAGGAACAAAACCCTTCATAAGGCTCCAGCTCCAGTCTGGGATCTGGCAGGACTATTGCTATCCTGGTGGGGAGAGCCTCACTTCTGCCATGCCATCCCATTCCATCCTATCTCATCCAACAGCTCTGGGCATTGCATCCTGCTTGGACACGCCAATGCAGTCCTTTTGTCCAAGGGGAAGGCCTGATCATCCTGCAGTTGATTGTGCAGGAGGCAGATGTGTGGCAATGGAAAAAAATTCAGGAGCAAAGCAGGGAAAGCAGAAATTCCTTGGATGGTTGCTGTGGGGAAGTGCGCTCTCCTGCTTGCGCTTGTGTCCACAGCAGGGAGCAGTTCAGCTCAGCCACTGGCCTTATTTATTGTGGGCAGCATTAACTAACACCAGGGATGATCTCTAAGCTCTGGTTTTAACATGCTCATACATATGTTGCAGTCCTGTTCCCCCAGCAGACTGATTTTGGGGGAATGTTTTCTGCTGCTGTGATGGGGATGGGAGAAGGCAGCACCATCTTGTGTGCCAGGACCTCCTTGGTGCTCAGCAGGTAAAGCCTGAGCAGCGATTCTGTAGTGTGCATGAGGAGGTGGAATACACAAGGAAGTTTAGGTAGAAGCTAAAATGATGGCAAGAAAGCCCTGATTTCCTTAGGTTTATGGATTGCTTTTAATATCAGAAAGAGCAGAGCTTGAGACGGTGGCTCTTCGACAAGATTTTGGTGAATCTGGAAATCTGAAACTTCCGAGCAAGTTGTGTCTGAGCTGGAGCTCTTACTGCTGCCTGGTCCCCAGCGCTGGTGCGGAACTCAAAGCGGGGGGAACGAGTGGGGTAAGTTGGCGACAGGTGCCAGTTTGGGCTGGAAAGCCAGTGCTCACAAACCTCCTTTATCCGGGAGGGACAAAAGCCGAGTGTTATCGCTGCCGGGTTGATGAAACACCCCACTGTCCGGCCCTGCCACGCTAAATGCACGCAGTGTTTCCTGGCTGGGGCGGCCGGGCGGCGGTGGGGGAAGCGACGGCCGTGTTGTGCCTGCTGAGGGGGGTGCTTCGTCACTCTGTTTGCTGGGAATGATGCTCCAGTGGTACCCACACTGTGTGTGCTGAGGGGGATGCTCCAGTGGTACCCACCCTGTGCATGCTGAGAGGGATGCTCCAGCAGTAGTCACACCATGCCTGCTGAGGGGGATGCTCCATTGATACTCACACTGTGTTTGCTGGGAAGGGTGCTCTTGTGGTACTCACATTGTGTTTGCTGGGCAGATGCTCCAGCAGAATCGGGGCTGTGCCTACTGAGGGAGATGCTCTGGTGGTACCGAGGCTATGCCCACTGAGGGGGATGCTTTGGTGGTACCCAGGCTGTGCCTGGGTGCTTCTGAGGGGGACGATATTCCAGTGGTACTTGCCCCATGCCCACTGTGAGGGATGCTCCAGGAGCACCCATACTCTGCCTTGCCAGGAGGGATGCTCCAGCAGTATCCTGGGATGCAGGGCCTGAGCTTGCCACAGTGTTGACCCCCTTGGGGAGCACTCAAAGCAGTTCATCCCCTGGCTTGGCTGGGACCTGTCTCGCCACAATGGCAGATGAATCTGCAGCACTCTGAGTCTTCCCAGGGGAGCCAGACTGGGCTCAGAGCTCCTGCTGCCAGAGTGGTGGCAGGTAAATTACCAAGTACTCATCTTGCACAGAAATTTACAAGGACATGTTTTTGTCTGAAGATGCATGCAAATTTCTGTGCTTCCCACCGTGGCACTTTTCAAATCCTGTCTGAAATAATCCCTAAAGACCAGGGAAAACTCTCTTAAACAGATGTCCTACCCTCTCTAGAGCAAGCTAAACCGGGCTGACCGTAATGGAGTGTTGGCCAGCTCGCTGTGTTAGCTCTCACACTCATCCTCAGGCTGGCTGGAGGCACTGGGCCTTTTCTCATGTCAGTATCGTTTAAAATATTTGGAAATGGGAACTGAACTTGAAACTCAGGGTTAAAGGTTGGCTTAACTTTGTCAGCAACTGGGCACAGCTCTTGCCTTCACAGCAATGCCACATGCCCGCTCCTTTTTACTCTTCCCCACATTGCTCTGCCAGATCCTGACTGTCCCCATGGTGAAGATGCATGGTGAGTGTGGGATGCACCAGAGAGGTCCTGCGCTGGTGGGCTCCAGCCTCAGGTGCCTGCACTGGGGTTTTGCCCTTCCTCTGCCTCTGGCAAAGGACGGGCCTGGAGGCGAGAGCAGCCGGGGCCGCGCGCTGCGGAGCCAAAGCTGTGCGCTGACGGCGTTGGCAGGGGCTGCACCTCCCGCATCAGCACATTGGCTGATGGTACCGCTGGGTATTAATTATGCCTTCCGCACTCGCGGCTATTCAAATGGTAAAATTGTTTATTTGCAGCTGGGTGAGCTCAAGGCAGAGGCAGAAGAGCGAGTGGCTCCCCCCTGCCACGGCTGCCCTCCTGCCCTCCTCTCACGACTCCCCAAGCACAAACAGGGATGGATGCAGCTGCCTCTATCTTAGCATTTCCATCCTGGGGGGACCCATGGCTTCCCAGCCCCACCCAACCCCTTTCTGCCCCGTTTTCTCAGGGAAGTGGGTGTTTGCTGTCTGCCTGGCCACAGCAGCATGGCGGGGAGGATTCAGCCTATTTCACCCTCTGCTGATTTCCTTCCATGATAAATCCCATCCCCTCCGCTGCAGGAAGCGGCGTCAGTTTAATTACTTGTGGGGAGAAGGGGGCAGCGGAGAAACTTAGGACTTGTTTTAAATATCACTTTTATTAGCAGGTAATCCTGAAGCTCAGGACTGTAATATAGATAGGTAGTGATGTGGCACATTTAATTTACTTAGGTGCTACTGTGTGTCAGCCTTTGTGCCTTAAGTCCCAGTCCTGGCTTTGAAGAGCTTGGCAGCCATATTTTCACAAATTTATAATTAGCTGGGAAGAAGTTGGGGCTACAGATGGCGCAGTGGGTTGTATGTTCCCGGTTCCCATTGGGTCTGGGATCAGATAAACTCATCCTGTATTAGAACATGGCTCAGGAGAGAGGTCTCCATGGTGCTGCTGAGGCTGGGGGTGTAGGATGGGACATAGTAGATGCCATGTGTGAGTGGTCCACAAGGTCACCTGCTGATCCTATGTCATAACTTCCACCTGCCTTTTGGCACTCATTCAGGCTGCCCTCATATGGGACAGTGCAATTCCCCTCCTCCCAGCCCTGGGGAGAGTCCCGGCCCAGCCCAGAGTGCAGAATGGCAATGCTCCATTTCCATGGTGATGGTTGGTAGTGTGACAACAAAGGACAGTCGCTGCACTGCAGGGATCATCACACAGGACAGCGGGATGGAGAGGAGAGCGGCTGCGGCAGCGGCTGCAGTCCCCACCTCGGTGAGGACACACAGTTGCAGGCCAAGTATCTGCCACTGAAGTTTTCCCCTCTTCTTCCTGCTCCAGTGTGAAAGTCACCCACTGGGATGCAGCGGCCTCATTCTATTCTGTATGGAGCCAGTGAGTTCCTGCACGTACTCTCATAACCCGCCCCACTCCAAATGCCTTTGTAGGACACGCAGCCGCACTGCCAAGGATGCTTTTCCTAGAGCGTGCTGCCTGCTTTCCTGCCTTGTCTTGCCTGGGTCAAGGAAACATCACCCCAACTCTCTGACCACAGCTCCTGCTCCTGCTCCAGGCAGTCACAGGAATATTTCTGTCCCTGCCTCGCTTGGTGTTCGGAGATATGAAATGCTCAGAGTTCGTAAATCACCCCAACAAGGACATAACCTTGATTCCCTGTGCAATACCGATAGATTACCTAACAGGAGGTATGAAATGGAAGAATGGCTCCATTTGTATAATTCTGCATTAAAAATCATCCTATTCTACAGTTAATGCTCCTGTGAAGTGTCTCCACAGGCACAGGAGAAAGGGGCTGATGCTGAAGAGCAAAAAAGGACCTTATGAAAGGGACTGCACTCGAGTGAGCCTTTGAGGCTTTGGGGAAGTGGGTTAGTGCTGACGGGTGGTGTTTTGATGTTTGTCAGAGCCATGATCCCAGTTAATTTTCAGACACATTACCAGAGCCAGGGGGTTCTGGGAGCACAGCAGGTGCCCTGGATTAATCCATGTCCTGTCTGCAGTATCAGAGTTGCCTGAGATGCTGCCACCCCTGAGGGTTCCCAGGACTGGGGCAGGGATTGTTTGCTCCATGCAGTACACTCCTGCTTTCCCTCCCTCCTCATGGAGTTTGGTACCATATGCACAGTGGTGGGAGCAGCCAAGTTCCATAGCAGCCTCTTCCCCACTGCCGAGGACCACAGTGAGCTCACGTCCTCCAACATCCTTGAAATTAATCTCTTTTTCAAGTGCCAACTGTCCTCCTCTTCAAAGCACATGGCTGCACCTGGAAAGATTCAGGAAGGGGTTTCATACAGGGGATGACTCTGAAATGTGTGTTGGGTGGGGAGGCTGTGGTGGCTCCAGTCCAACACCCACTGTTCTGTCACCTTTGGAACTGGGATAGGCCCGGATGGGCTCAGGAAATAGTTCTAGTGTGCCTGATCCCTGTCATTAGCCCAACAGTTTCCTTGAAATCTGCTCTCATGCTTCTTGCAGGTAAATATTTGTAGGAGTTCCATTTCCTGTGTGTGAGCGCAGCTGCCTCACCATCCATGGAGCCAAGGGAGCGGATTTGTGGCTGGTGGGAGCCAAGGCCTTGGATGAGGAGATCAAGGACAGGATTTCATTTTCTCAAATACATCCACTCTGCATTTCTGTATCTAACCCAGTTTCAGAATTTTTCCTTGAGTTTTTCCTGGAGTTTGTACAGTATTTTGGGATAACATTCCCATTCACCTCCAAGATGGGAAAAGAAGTAATGCAAAAATTGCCCACGCTTCTCAAATTTCTTTGCAAAATAGGTTGTGTGTGCTTGTAGGGGGATGAGGAGTAACAAAAGCCCTGATTCCCGAGTGAGGAGTGTAACCACAGCCCTGCCCAATGCATCCCTCTGGCCCATGCGTTCCTCCAGCCAGGGCTGGCTCCGTGCCCCCAAACGGAGGCAGATGGATGCCATGTGTGGGTCTGGATGATGTGTTCCCTTCCCTATGCCTGACCCCCTCTTTGGGTGCAGTTAGGGAGTTATCCCATGCACTGACAGCAGCCCAGGGTCCTCTGCCTCTGCTCTGCTGTCCCTGAGGAGCAGCTCATGCCATTGGAAAGGTGTTTGAGCTGTTTGATGTCTCGGCAAAGCAGGAACGCCCTCCCGGCCTCCCAGCAGCGGTGACTTTGTGCTCACGCTCCCGAGAGGCGAGCGGTGCTCTCCTGCCTGTTCGGGTGACAGGGAGGCGGAGGCGCGGGGACTCCCGGGGCGCTGTGCCGGGCCGGGCCGTGCTGTGCCAGCCGCAGCGGGCTCTCCTGGGACAGCCCAGGTTTTCTGGGGCAAGGACAAGGTGGCAGGAGATCCGGGCGGGATGTATCCTCGCTCCCCGGGTGTCGTTCGGGACGTTTCGCTCCCAGTGCCGGCCTTGCAGGGTGCTGGTGTGGGGAGGGGTGGGGGTGGCAGGGGAGGGCCGGGTGGTCCTGCCTCTGGCCGCGCCACACGCTGCCGCATCCATCCCCGCCGCCGCGCCGGGCACATCACGCTGCGTTGCCAGGACAACGGCAACTCCTACACGCTGCTATTTATTCTGAAGGACACTTGCTCTTATCTGTTGTTGCAAAGCCCTCAGAAGATCGCATGCCACGCAAAATTCCTCCGAGGTAACCGGACTCGCTGCTTCTGTCCCTGAATCCATCTCCTGGAGACACGCCAGCCAGCGTGGTGGATAGGAGGACACTCCGGGCGTGACAACCCCTTGGGTGGTGTCTCTTGACGGGACTTTGGTGTGAGGGTAACCCAAGGTGTCCTCGGGGCAGAGTAGGATTTGCCCCATCTGGGTGTCCCTTACTGTGTCCATCCCCATCCCAGAGCCTCTGGCCTGGGGAGCAGTGGCAGGAGTGAGGGACACTCTGGTGCTGGGTGTCACTGGCACTGCCTGGCCATGTTGGGACACAAGTTTCCAGCATGACCAAAGGGAAGACAATGGTTGGATGTTGCCTCTGCTCACACTCTCTCCTGATGTTGCTATGAATGATGCAGCCATGTCGGGCATGTTCTGCAGGAGCAAGCCCCTGCAAGTTTATGCTGCCATGCTGCCATCACTGCAGCCTGAAATGTCACAAGGAGATAAGAGGAGATAGGAGCAGGGGGAATATCTGTTTTTCCTGCCAATCCCAAGTACCAAGAACCAGCATTTTGTCTTTCAGAAGTCTCCAGGCAGTGGCTGGGATGCAGTGAGCACCAAGTTTGGGCTGCACACATCTTCCCTTGCTCTCTTCAGCAGCTGTTCATAAAAGTTCTGAGTGTGAGCAGCACAGAAAGCTGGGAAGGGAATGAGGTCTGGAGGTGGGCACAGATGGGGTAAGAGGCAGTACCTGGGGGGAGTGACAAGTCAGGAGGTGCTCAGCACCTTTCCTTCCTTGCAAGGAGACATTTCAGGGGATGTTGGGGAGTTGGGCAGAGGCTGAAATCAAGCTTGACATTCTACAGGAGTGATCCTGAGCATTGCAAAGGTGAGTCTGTGCTTGATGATCCGGCTGGAGCATGAGCTTGTGCCTCCTCACCAGTGGAAGCACAGCATTGCCTACAGCACGTGGGGGACACTATTCGTGCTGCCACCACTCTGTCGGCCTCTAAAAAAACCCACCACCACCACCACGACGACGATTTGGGTGATTTGTGGTTTTTTTGAAGCCTTGAAATCCTTCCTCCCCCAGCCTGAACTATTTTGGTTTCTGTTGTCTGTTTCTGGATCTTCCCTTTCTCCTTCTGCGCTGTTTCCTTGCGTTGCCTTCTCCCTCCCCAAAATAAATGTTGTTACGCTTTGAAAAAATACCCAATTAGGAAAAAAGCTGAGATCCTCTGAGCAGAAAAAGCCTGTGCCTGGGAGTATCCAGGTCAGCTCCTTTAGCTTTGCTTGCTCACGCACAGAGGGAGTGTACAAATGCTTCTGTCAACCAGATGCACATTCTGTCGTGCTCCCAAGGACTGTGCAGGCGTCGCTGCAGAGGATTAGCCCGTTTAGCCATGTAAAGCTCTCATTAACTCCTGCTGAGTTCGACAAAAGTCTTTCTCATGTAAAAGCTGAGTAAAATGGAGTAAAGATTTTTGGGCTTTGGCCTAACTTTTTTTTTTTTTTTTCCCCCAGGATGGGGAAAGAAAGGCAACAAAAATTTGCCTATCAGAGATTGTCCTGCTGCTTTACGTGGGGCAGCATAGAGGAGCGGGAGGGGAGCAGAGCCTCAGTGCAGTGCCACCGGGGAAGGGAGAGGGCTATGACGTGATGTGACGTGATGGTGACATTGAATTGTAACTGGTGAAGCTGCCAGCAGCCCAGGGGTGTTTCAGCTGCTCTGTGGCAGAACGGGGAGCAAAAGAGGCTGCTCCTCCTGCCCTCTCTATGCTGCAGGGTGACGTTCAGCTTGGCTGTCCCATGCTGTGGGAGGGGATGTGCCGTGCTCCGTGGGAGGATGTTCCTGCTGTGGCGTGGGTGACTGCCATAGTGGGAGATGGGCAACACGTGTGAACACAAGAGCCCACAGACTTGTTTGCTCCAGCCCTTGGAGGGATTCATCATGCTGCCTGTGGGCTTGGGAAGCAAGGGATGGGCTCTCTCATGCCCCTGCATCTCAGTGTCCCTGGAGTGAAAGCTTGTGCTGCTGGAGCTCTGCTGGGCTGTCTTCACCAAGAAGGGCTGAGTTTGGGGGGCAAAGCAGGCACTGCCCACTCCTCCAGGGTGTTTCCTGGTAAAACCCATCCTCAGGTCATTCCCAACATTCCCAGACCAACTGAAAAGTCACGGATGTGAACAGGGATCCTCAGCCTGCCATGTTGGGGGTGTGTGTGTGTGTGCAGTGTGCCCTACAATGCTATTTTGAGGGACTTTGGCTGGAGAACCAGGGAGGACAATGATACCCGTGGAGCTGGGGGATGTTTTGGATGGCTGGGCTCAGAGATCTCGGGCGTACCATACTGAGCGGGAGAGCGGGGTTGCCCCACTGCCGTTCTAACACGCTCCCTATCTGTCCGCAGGTCAGGTTGCCCGCTCGGAAGCCATGCTTGGATTCTAATAGCCATGTTCCACCTAGCCATGGACCTTGCCAGCTGCCAGCCCCCGGCTACCGGCACTGGGGGGGGGGAGGCTGTCGCCACGGCCGGCGCTCCGGCACAGACTGTCCCGTGGCTCGCTGTGGGGCACGGGGAGCGGGGAGGAGCTGCACCGCCCCGGCCCTCCCTGGACCTGCGCCCCCGCTCCCCCCTTGCAGAGACCTCGCTCCCGCCGGTCGCCCCCCGCTGCCCCTCTGCCCGCTGCCCGTCCCCTGCGCCGGCCGCGCTCCCGGAGGGGTCGGCGACACCTGCGCGGCCGCGGCTTCGCCCCACGGGACGGGCGGCCCACGGCGTTGCCCGAGGTCATCGTCTGGGGCCCCACGGGCGAGGAGGACTCCGTGGAGAGCAGCACGCTGCCCAGCGCCTTCGCCACCACCACCGCCGCCGCCGCCACCACCACCGCCACCACGGCCGCCGCTGTCACCGCTGTCACGGCTGCCACGCCGCCCCGTGTGCCTCCCAGCACCGCGGCTCCCGCGCCCGCCGGGGACGTGCCCCGCAGCAGCCCCGGCCGCACCAGCACCGCCGAGCCGGCCGCCGGCCACAGCAGCGGAGGCAAGGACGCTCGGCCACCCCGTGGGCTGGGAGACAGCACAGGTAAGGGTGTGCCGGCGGCCAGGGAGGTGGCGGGGACATCAGGAGGGCAGGCGGGTCCTGGAGCAGAGCGTTCCCCGCGGTACGAGTGTCCCGGTGGCAGCGCTGCCTGGGACAGGAGTTAGTGTGACATTAAACAAGCGCTCGGAGGAGGACGGCAGTGCTGATTATCGCTTTTATCCGAGGCGTTTTCCAGCCACTTGCTGTGTTTTCCCATTACAGTCTCCATCCACAGCCCATCTCCCGTAATCGCGCTGAGCGCCACGCTCGGCACAGCAATGCCTTCCCCCGGCGCTGGCTGCTGCGTGGACATGGTTGGGAAAGCTGCTTCCCATTTATTGCAAATTATATTTGTTATTGCTGATATTAAACCGTGGGATACCGGTGGATAGTTTACAGAATTTACTCACTGTGCATCGACTGTTTTGAGCCCACTGCGATTTTCTAGTTGAAATGAAAAGGAATTTTATGGCCTAATCTTAATCCCAATTAATTTATCCAGCCTGCCCTGCTTGGCAGAAAGAGACAATGCAACCAGGATGTTTTTCCTGACTTAAAGGAGTTATTTATAGCCAAAAAATAACTCCCAGCCTACACACCTTTTACAAAACGCTGGAATTGGCTGGATAGATCAGTGTGGGAGTATCGATGAGGGCTGCGGCTTTTGCTGCTCTCTGCATGATGAGAGCATCAGCCTGGTCTCCCCAGACTTGCTGTGGTCAGTGCCACTGGCCTCAGTGGCATGATCCAGTCCAGGAGACTGGGGTCCAGTGGACTTGCTGCCATTAACCACCTGCAGGAGCCTCTCTGCCTGCACCAGCTGTGGGAGGATGGCTCCTGGCATGTGCTGGGGCTCTGGGACTTACTGGAGTGGGCTGCCTTGTTTAGGTGAAGTTGAGCTGACAAGGATGCCACCCACTTGCCAGTGCCACCACTGCTCTCCTGTGTGGCCACAGAACAACAGGAACTGCAGCCCCAGCAGCTCCCAGGGGACCAGCTGCTTTAATCTGCAGATTTTAGCTCTCATTAGGGGCTTTCTCCAGGATTGGAGCTTTTGCTAATTAACTTCTCTTCAAGCAGTGAATGTGATGAACTCCTTCCCGGGTCTAAAGGCCCTGTTTGATCCCAGCTCGTCCCCCCTCAACTGAAAAGCTCCAGATCCGCTTTTCCTTCCAGTGCTGGGGCTGAGCACCCAAGAGAGCTCTCAGTATGCTCCCAGTGGGAGCTCCATGCCCCTGCTGTGCCTCGGGACAGTGTTTTGGGAGTGAGCAGCCAACACTATCTCAAAGCAGGGTCCGTGCCCGTGCCAGTTTTGCTGGTGCGACGCCTGTGTGAAGCCGTGCAGCTTCCCAGCCCTGCTCCACTCTGTTATATAAGCTGTAGCGGCTGGAAGTGTTTGTTCTCTGCTGGGAAAAACATATGGCTACAAATGAGGGTGAGGTAACTTGCCTGTATGGTTTATTTGCCTCAGCGAGCATTGCCAGACCCTGTCCGGTGAGGTGCCTTGATGGGAACCCGAGGTGGGCATGGTGCTATTCTCACTGCCTGTGGTCCCCCAGCTGTCCCCACCAATGCCTGGGGGGTCAGGGTGGAACCACCTGTGTGTGGCACCCACAGGGACTGGGGTCACTCCAGGAGTTGGCAGAGCTGTCACGGGACTCCTGGAGCCACACAGATTCCCCACACCTGATTCCATCAGAGCAGGTGGCTGCTGTTGTGCTGCTGCTCCCATGTCCCTCCTGTGCTGTGTCCTTGTATCCCTCCATGCTTTGTCCCTGTGTCTCTGGTGATTCTGTGAGACCATGGGATCCTTGTGTTATACACAGGGTGGTAAAAAGAAACACTTCAGCAGAGGCAGCAATGCTCACTGAGATGAGCAATGGGAGCAGCTCTGCTCTGTCAGATCTTCCTCTCACCCCCCCTTCCTCCTCGCTGAGAAGCGAGAGAAAAAAGCCAGAAACAAGGCCTCCATGAGTTGCTGACAGCAAAAACAAGCTTAAAAAAATTCCCCTGGAATAGGAATTACTTGGCTCATAGGCAGGAGAGGCAGCAGAGGAGTGATGGCAGGTAATGCTTGAGATGAGAGCAGAGGCTGGCACGTGCCCTGGCCCGGTGGGTGCTGCCGTGGGGGCTCAGGTGACCTGCGGCTCAGGTGTTCCTGTCCCGGTGCCACCCCTTCCACACAGCACAGCACTGCTGGCATCAGCTGGGCATGCACGATGTTCACCCAGGCGTAGTTTATGCTTGTGCTTTTCAAAAATGTGCTTCCTTCTTCAGGGCTGTCATAATCATTTTACTCTGGAGCAGGGAAAGAGAGGAATAATTAAAATTCCAGCATGCTGCAAGTGGGAAGGGCTGTGAGGAGCTTTCACCAAGCACTCTCCACGTGGGCTGGGCTCCTCCACCAAGGCAGAGCATCCTCGGGTCCCGCAGCCTCAGCCAAAGCAGAGAAGAGTGGAATGAATCAGAGCTGTCAGAGCGAGGCAGGAATTGCACTCGCTGGTTTGTCCAAGGCTCCTTTCAGGAGCTTTAGGATAAAGCTGTCTTTAATTAAACCTTTAAGTGCTTTATAAGGCAGAAAACTCCATGTGCTGTCTGCTGCCCTTAGTGGTATTTGATGGCCGGCTGCGGCACATTTGGCACAGTGCTCTGTGAGCTTGTGGCAGACCCGGTGCTCAGGGACACCCCTTCACCAGGGGTTCTCCTGGGGGAAGGTGGGGACCATGTGGGTGTTGACAGCTGGATCTGAGCTGGTGGTGGCCCCAGGCCACTCACCACCTCCCTCCCCACCTCCAGTTGGCAGTGTGTCAGGAATAAATAATAATAGAGGCATAGCTTCCCACTGGTGATGACCCTGCCTCCAGAAAGAGGGTGCAGTAGGGGGGTGCTGGAGGAGAGGAGATAGTAGATGCAAAAGGCTTCAAAGGAATTAATTAAAGATAAAAATGTGTTTAAAAGAAAACCCTGGGCAGTGAGGATGGAGCTGCCTCTTTGATCCACCGTACCAAGGAGTGGGGAGATGCCACAGCTGGGGGTCGGAGAGGAGGTGAAGGAGCTGGATGGTGTCTCCTGGGCTGGGACCACCAGTTACCCTTCCTGGGAGCTGCACAAAGGATCATTTGTAGGGCTGTGCATCAGCTGCTGCTCTCCTGAAGGGTGGGGGATGATGGTGGAAACAAGGAAGGAGTGTGGCCATCAGCTGAGCTTTCCCTGCGAGGGAGACGGGACACTCCCCGGGATGCGTAGATGGCAAACGTGCCTGTGCACATCCTCCCACGTGCGTCTCAGTGAGCCAGAAACTCTCCTTTGCTGCTCCCCAAGTATTTATTGCTCGCTGATATTTGCTGTAACACCTGAGAAGATAAGTCCCAGTGTCTTTAGCATAAGCCTCCAGGATCTTCCTTCTTGGCAAGAACATTTTGCAGCAGCAGCAGCCAGGAGGATGTTTTCCTTCTTTCATCAGCCCAGCTCAAAATACCAGGAAGTTACCAGGAACCTTGGTGAGTTTTTTGCTGAAAAGCTGTGTTTTCACCTCAGGATAACTAACACTCCCTGGGATGGATTTCAGAGACAGCACTGGTTTACCAGGTGGAAAACCAAGCAGCTCTGCTGACCCCAGCTTTGCCAGAAAGGTGTTGAGAAGAGCAGACCTGAGGCAGTTTGTGATGCGGTGGATTGAGCAGCAGAGGAACTGGCTGTGTACTGTAGCAAGTCTTTTCAAGAAGGCTTCTGCTGTGTCTCCTCCCCTGTATCAGACCCTTGTGGCTTTTGTAAATTATTTTCCTTACAAGCTATTAACCAGCAGTAGGTTCATGTTACAGCCAAATCTGGCTGATCCCCCCTGGGAAAGGCCGGCGGTGGCAGCAGGGAGGCCACACCATGCTCCTGATTAAATTGTTCTGTCCGCAAACAACATTATCAGAGGATGAGGTTTTGGGGGCTCAGATGTGGTTTCTGATGGCTGGGGAAGCTGTAAAGCCTCTTGAGTCCAGCTGCTTTGCCCCAGCTTCTCCACAGTGCTCAGGAGGAGGCATTGGGATCCTGGTGCTCAGGACAAGTGAAAACAGAGGAAGGAGACTCATGGCAAGGATGAGGATGGGATGCTGAGGAGAGGGAGATCCACACAAGCATATATGTGTGGGAAGAGACTGGGGGGTAGCCATTTTCTCCCTTTCAAATGAAATAGAGCTGTTTTCTCCTTTTTCTAATTTTATGCAGCTTCAAGGCCTTGACGAGGGTCTTCAAAGAGTTGCAGCTTGTAGCTGTTTTTATTGGGAAAATGAAAAATACAGGCTCCCTAACCAGAGCTGTTGAAATAAAGGCCTTAGGGGATAGAGGTTCTCTTTGTTTTTAATTAAGAGCTTATATCTCCTGTTCGCTGCCATTGCATGCTCCTGCAGTAGCAAGACATTAGTCTCAAATGGATTTTCTCATGGAATTAATTCCATTGATGCAGAGCTGTCCGGGAGCCGTTTCAAAAGGTGGCCAGAAAGGCCAAACCTCAGCACTTTCATCTCAGCAGCAAATATATGGTCTTTAAAATAACAGATTAAAAAAAAGCCCTGGCATTGGCTTGCTCTGAGAAGATTGGGGGTTTGCCCGGGATGTGGGGAACCGGGAGCTGGGTTGTGCTGCCTGCTGGGATTCTGTGGCCCCTCTCCCCCCACCGAGGGGATTGAGGCCCCAGAGAGAGCAGAGTGCACACGGACAGCATGAGAGTGGAAAAACCCAGAGAAATTTCAGCATTTCCGAGGGTTCAGAGAGCGCCTTTGAAGAGCTTTCCCTCCTGGCAGGCAGCAGGCGGAATTTTGCTGCACTAGCAGAAGCGCAGAGGCTTGGACACACTTTCGGTTCCATTAAATACTTCTCCTGTAATTACCCTCCAGTTAAATGGTCACTGCGTCAAATTGCCTGGTAAAAGTCTTGGCAGGGGGAGTCCTCGCTGGGCCCTCGCTGGGCTGAGGCGTTCGCAGGTGCGGGGGCCGGTGACGAGTGTCTCTCCCTGTGCCCGCCACTGCCCTCCCTGCAGCTCCCAGTTTCCACGGTTAATAACGTGTAATTACGTGGCCGCCGGGTTCTGTGACCCGCTGGGATCAGAGCTTTTGCCGTGGAGATGAGCAAACAGAACCCAGGCACTGTAATCCCTGCTCCCAGGGTGTCTCTCTGGGGGCACGGGCTCTCATGTGGAGTTATGCCTGTGCCAGGCAGCTTCCTGCACTGGAGGAAGAGGATTTTGCTCTATGAGTTATTGATTTTGTCTTCCAAGTCCCCTTCCTCCACCCGACTGGGCTTTGAGGGCTGTGTCTAAAATACTGCTTTTGCCCTTGGCAACTTCCCTCTCCATCTCACCTCACCCCCCAAGGGTGCTTTATGTCCCTTACAGGACATTCTGGTCTCAAAGGGTGTCCCACCCACTAACCCCACCCCTCACAGACTGTATATTTACTTTATCTTGCTCTATATGGCCCTACATTCTTTGAGGGCCTAGAGGAAAGAATTTAATATATTTGTAAATTAAGAATAAAGACCTGGTAGTGTTTATTGCAGCAGGTGTTGCTATAGGGCTTCCCAGGGAACCATCATGGGCCACCTGTCAGGTCCCTTCTCTCTGTCCATCACCACCATTGAGACAAAGATCTCCTGTCCCCTTGAAATCCCCCTGGCTTCTGGTGCAGAATTAATACATGATGCAAAGGAACTTTGCTGTGCTGGTACATATGGCAACTTATGTGTGTGATGGAGTCTAAAATTATCCAGCCTTTCTTAAAATCCATGTGTCCTGCTCCAAGGAGCTGCCATCCTTCCCAGTGCTCAGCCACCTGCAATCTGTTCTGCCTGTGCCTTTCCCATTACGTAAATGCAAGGATTAATTGCATCGTGGTTCTCCCTCGGCCTTGCCACCACTGCCCCAGCTCCCAGTGTTGCGGAGGTCTCATTCCCGACTCCGCTTCTGTTTTCAAAGGAATCGGGCACTGGGCTGGTTTGATTTTTATTTTTAGAGTCTTTCCTTTTATCTTTTTCAGCAGCGTCCCACTGGGAGCTGCTCCAAGACTGCCGTGCAGGATGCGGTCGGGCTGGCTGCTGCCGGGGTGGGCGTCACTCCTGACCTGGCACGCGTGGGCACGAGCTGCCACCGTGCCCCTCGGGCCTGTTGGGACATGCTCCCATCGTTACCAGCCTCTAGGAACTCATAGCATGGGGCCAGAAATCTTTCTCCAGGCCTCACCTTCAGGAGGTGGGGTGCCAGTGGGAGGTGGGGAGCCTCCCACTGTGGCATTTTCTCTGTGAATTCCCCTGGGAGATGAAACCCAGAGGTGGAGCAGCTGAGGAGTGAGCTCTGCTCTGGCTGGAATTGGCTGCTGGCCACCCTGCCAGCACAGGGGCCACAAGTGAATCCTTCCCCACTGCCTCAGTGCTTCCCAGTGGCCCCCAGGCACCCCCAGCTCCCAGCTGAGCTGTAGCCCTGGCACTGATGCTGTCCTTGCCACAGACACATACAGATATATATATAAAACTGCTTATTTTCCTGTCATTCTAAGACTTATTTATTTATTAAAACTACCATCCATCAGGAGCTGCAACATCTGTTTGTGAAAAATAGCACTTCCTTGGGCTGCAGCCAGGAAAAATCATTTCATTATGAAATTGCAACTGTAAGGCAGCACAAAATCACAAACATAGTGTACAGCGAGCTGCTTTTGTTTCCAAACTGCTCATTAGGAATGATCCACGAGCCAAAATGATACCCCGTGGAAGGTGAAGAGGGGGAAATGAGCCCACCCGACCTGCAAAGCGAGCAGCCGTCAGTGCTGTAATTATTATCCCTGGTGAATCCCGCACCCGGTGCAAGGCTGTGCTCGTCTCCCTTTCCGTCCCAGAGGGGAGACGTCTTCACTTCTCTTCCGTTCTTCGTGCCTAATTCAGGCTGACAAGGAACATACTTGAGAGGATAGGAAATGAGGAGCCTGGCTTACAGATTATTTTGTGTAAGGCAGGAGAGAGGACTGCGGCACCGCTGCCAGGGGCTGTGTGTGGCCCCATGCTGGGAATGGCTGGGAGGGGGTGTTGGGGGGCTGTGTGGGGAGGGAGACCCTGCTGGGGTCCCCTCAGTTCCCATCCCCACTCTCTTTTTTTCTGTCTGCAGGTCTGGCAGTTCATCAGATAATCACTATTACTGTGTCCCTCATCATGGTCATAGCTGCGCTGATAACAACTCTTGTCTTAAAAAATTGGTAAGGTCCCTCCTGCTCTGTTTGCCTTGGGAGGTGGCGTGGGATGGGGACAGGGTGGGGATGGAGGTGCCCATTCCACTGCAGGTGCCAAAGCCAGTGGCACCGGCCAGAAAGGCAGTGCAGGAGAAAATGAGGGGTTTACACCAAAAACCTCCAAAGGAAGATGGTACATCAGGGTTTGGTTGTGCTCCCGTGGCTTCCCCACCCCACCTGGCCAGTGGCTTTGGGGACCAGCATGTGGCTGGGGTTAGGTGGACAAGTCTCATGGGACATGTGTGCATTGCTGCTCCAGGGCTGAGTGCCTCAGCACGATGGTCAGAGCTGTGTTGGAGAGGCTCAGAGCCGTGTGTTGGGTCACAGCAGGTGTTCCCGGGATCTGCCCAGTGCCAGCAGCAGCTCCCCCACCACCTTCTCTAAGGAGCTTTGATACTGCTCCTAAAATCCGCAGCCTGGCTTGGCAAGAAGCAGCTGCATTTCATGCCCTTCCCTGAGACCCCAGGGACGGAAGAGCACCTTTGAAGCCCCTCAGGTGCCATGGTTTGAAGCATGCCCCAACCCCTAGGGTGCTGCTGTGCTCCTCCAGCTTCATTTGCTCCCGTTTATTCTTTCAGTGTGGCTGGGCGTATGGCAAAATAGGTTAGCTTTCGCTCCAGGCACTCCTCACTTTACCTATTTTCCCAGGGAAACTGGCCTACTTTGAGGTCAGCGTTGCTGGCGTAGCGACACGGCTGCAGCACGGGGCCGGGGGGAGAGCGGCCAGTGGCTCTCCCCTCTGGCCTGGCCGAGCTCTGCGTGGGTGCTGCAGCAAATCGATTGCTGCAGCCAGGAGGCAATTACAACACCAGGTTGATGAGGAGCCTGCTGGCTAACTGGGATGAGAGGGGAAGCTCTTTGCAGGGCTGTGGGGGCATCTTCATCTTGACAAAGCTGTAATGCGGAGCAGCAGCCGACTGAAAGCACCGAGGTTCTGGCCCCACAGCTGAACTTGCTTTGCAGAGCAGGTAGTGACACTCCCTCCTGTACCTTGAGTGAGATTTAATTCACTGAACTTCCTTGGTTGCCGCAGTGTTTCAGTGAAGGAGCAGGGAAAATAGTTTATAAAACACTTGTGGGATTTGTCTCCGGTTGCAGCAGTGAGTGGTACAAGTCATTGATCCGGCTGACCAAAGCTTGGCAGAACAGCTCAGTAACTGCTGCTAAAGCCAAAAAGGGGAAAAATAAATCCAGTGATCAGTGTCGAATAGAAATGCTTTACAGTAAGTGAAATTGAGAAATCACCAGAGAAAATGCTCGGCAGGGGAACGTAGGCAGCACCCAGGTGTGTCCTAGGTGATGAGACAGTACCTGGAAGTTTGCTCAACTCTAACCAAACTGCCTCTGTTCATTGGGTGACCCCTGGCTGCATGTAGGTGCTCCATGGCAGGGCTGACCCACATCACACACTCCACCCTTGTCCCCAAGGGGGACACGTTTGCTGGCCCCATCCTTTGGCTGGCGTTTGTCCCTCTCTAGCAGGACGGGTGAGTGATGGCTGCTTGCCAAGCCAGCATCCTTCTTGTCAGTGCTCCTCCTGCACATGTGCTGTGGGGAGACAGCAGTTGGTTTAGGGCTGTCTCTTTCAGTTGCATCAGCCAGAGCAGAGCTGGCGGTGCCCTGCTGCTGGCAGATGCTGCCACCCCAGCCAGCAGCGCTCCCGGCAGAGCCCCACGCGCCTGTCCCCAGGGGCGCCCCTCCACAGACAGTGCCGGCATCCCCAGCTCCCACCGCCCTCAGAGCTGCCACCTCCCAAAACTCCAGCATTCTGTGAGGCGCTGTCAATCCCATCTGGAGAAAGTGGCATCTTAATTAAATCAGTGTCTAGACCCTGAAATAGGACCAGGCTGATTGAGGGAGGCTCCTGTGAGCTGGGGTTCTCCTCGTCTCTGACGTATTGTGCCAGAAGTGTTGTGCAGCCACGAGATTCTGATGAAGCCTCCGGAGCTGGAGAAGCCCCCAGAGAACAGGGTACCCTGCCAGCCATCCCTCTGCTGTGTGACACCAGGTCCTGAGCTCATTTATCCTGAGAAGTTCCAACCTGTTGGTGTCTCCCAAATGGAAAGGGTTTCACTTCATTGTTCTCACCTACATATTTTCACTTAAGAAAAGGCTTTTGCTTCCTGCAGGTACAAATATATGACTCATTAAGTCATTCCTCTGATGGGAAAAAGCTTGTGTCTAAAACTTAAATTTGATTCTAAAAAAAAGCACCAAGCCAAATAATTGCTTGTGGCTCATCTTTCCAATTCTGAATTGGAATTTCTGAATTCTAATCTAGTATTGACCAATCTGCAATGACTGGTCAATCAGGTGAGCTCCTTTAAAAAGTTTTTTTGGGATACATTGTGTCTCCCATCCCTTGTGCTTTGGCCTTTCAGCCTGTAACAGGCATAAAAATTATGGAGGGCAACTTTTTACACAAACAGTGGGATGGGACAAGGGGAATGGTTTTCAATTAAAGGGAAGACTTAGATTGGATCTTCAGGGAAACTTCTTCCCTATGAAGATGGTGAGGTCCTAGCATAGGCTGCCCAAAGAAGCTGTGGCTGTCCCTTCCCTGAAAGTGTCCAAGGCCAGGTTGGACAGGGCTTGGAACAACCTGATCTAGTGGAAGGCATCTCTGCCCATGGCAGGGGGTTGGAACTGGAGGGTTTCTAAGGTCCCTTCCAACACAGACCATCCCATGAGTATCTGATTCTCTCTCCCTCCTTCCCAGCTGTGCCCAGAGCGGGCGCCCGCGGCGCAACAGCCACCAACGCAAGCTGGACCAGCAGGAGGAGAGTTGCCAGAACCTGACAGACTTCGCCCCTGCCCGTGTGCCCAGCGCCCTCGACATCTTCACCGCCTACAACGAGACGCTGCAGTGCTCCCACGAGTGCGTCCGGACCCCTGTGCCTGTCTACGCGGAGGACACGCTGCACTCGCCCGGGGATTACAAAACAACCTTCAATGGAAACAGGTGAGGTGGGTGCCGTGGTTTCCCGGAGGGTGGGGAGCGCAATCCCGCTGTGGTGATGGTGCTCTGGTGCTCAGGGGTGATATTCTGGGAGCATTTGGCAGAGCAGCCTACCTCTTGTGTGCTCACCCACTCATAGTTCAGTGTGGGACTGACCTCCTGACCCCCAGTCCTGGCAGTGAGGCTGGGTGGGTGCCTCAGCAGTCCCTGGCCCTGCAGGGCTGGGTGAGCTCAGCACCACACGGTGTTCAGTTCCCAGCTGCTGCTGCTCCTGCCAACACATAAAATGCCACTGGATCCATTTTTCCAGCACCCGTGCTGTCTCCTCAGTGACATCGGCAAAGCTGCCGGGCTGCAAACAAGCAGGTGATTAATGGAGGAGCAGGCGGCGAGAGCCAAATGAACCGTTTGGCTGCTGTGAAATAACGGCGGAGCGCTAACAAGGAGCGTCATTGGCAGCCAAGGGATGTGGCCCTGCTCTGCCAGACCCTTGCCTGCCCAGAGGGAGGGGATCAGGAGCAATGAGGTTGGAAGAGATGTTTCCCACAGCACCGGCTGTCTCCAGAGAGCTTTCACTCGATGCTGTCGTGGTTTCACCATAATATGTGGCCCCATCAAAGGTAGAGGGGAAGTCAGGCAGAGAGTTTTGAGAGAGAAAATGAGCAGCTGATGCTCCAGGTAGCCTCGAGAAACCACAACATGTGTGGCAGCCACAGCCCATGTCTGGCTGCCCCCAGGACAGACCTGGAGCAAATAACTTCATTGATGCCTTTTCAATCAGCATCTTTTGCCTGTGGGGGGGAGGTTCTGTTCGTCTGCATTTTTCAGGGTTTCTTCACATCTCAGAAAGTGGAGAACTGGCAGGGATTGTCACACCATTTTGTTAGGTGTCCAGAAGCCTTGGTTTGATATGAACTCCAGCCAGGTGACAGAGAGTGCCTGTATTCTGGCTGGCAGAGATCATGGCTTTTCCACCATCCAGGTGGAAAATGGCCCATGTTTTCCACCATCCAGGTGGAAAATGGCCCATGTTTTCTGGGGCCCTCTATCCCAGACCATTTCCAGGCAGCCTGGTGAACCCAGGCACACTCAAAGCATCACCCTAAAGAGATGTAAAAAAGCTGATAGTGTAGCAGGCCACCCCGGCTTGCACCATGTGTGTTACGTACCAGTGTGTACAAGCCCCTCTTTCTGCTCACTGCAGACCCTCTTCTTCTGACCGGCATCTTATTCCCGTGGCCTTTGTGTCTGAGAAATGGTTTGAAATCTCCTGCTGACTGGCCGAAGCCTGTTTGACTTCTGGGGGCAGGGCAGACGCCAGCGGGCTGTTTCCTGGTACGTACTGCGCTCCCCGTGTCCATCCCACATCCATCCTGTGCCCCCACTGTGCCCATCGTACCCTGCCTGGTGCCATCCTCCCATCTGCACTTCCTTTGGTGTCACTGGACACATTTCATGCTGTGGATGGGGCACTGTTAGCCAAATGGCTTTTCCCGGGAGGGTAGTTGGAGACAGGCCCACACTAGCAGGCAGGGACTGGGATGGACAAGGACTCAAAAGCAAAGGGTCCCTGGGGCAGCCTTGAACTTTAGCCTGATCCTATGGTTCCAGCCCACCTCTAAAACCTCAACAAGGCACAGTAATTTCCGTGCTGGGAAATGGCCTGATCTGTAATTAACCTCTGGTGGCATGATGGACACCCTGCCTTGTTGGAGCACCACACGTCCAGCACGCACACTCCACCAGTATCTGAAAGCTCATTTGGTGATGTTTGCTGTCATGAACGCTTCCATGTTCACTGCAAAAGTGCTGGGGTCCTCCTCCTCCTTCTCCTTCTCCTCCTACTGCTCTGCAAAGCCAACCCTTCGAGCACAGTCCCCAGCAGACAGTCACACCTGGAGTGTTGCTGTGACTAAAGGAGTGCAGTGATGTTGTTCTGGTTGCAAGAGTGCAATCTCTGGGGATTTTCTTATCTTTTGTTGAGTTGGCCTGAGCTGTTTTCACCTCCTTGTGTTGCTTTTGAAGGTGGCACAGCTGATAGCAGTGCCAGAGCAAGTCTGTGTTTTCCAGCTCGCCCTGGGCAGTGGTGCCCGCTCAAGTCACGTGCTCAGGTGAATTAATTGCTCTGTCCCAAGTCCCTGCTGTAATGAATCATATATTCAGTGTAAATGAAATTTCCAGCCTTCCCTTGCTGCAGCTCACTTGGAATAGCCTGTTTAACATTATGCACAGCTATTGAACACAGAAAAATAATTAGATTAGAATGGAAGGGAATAAAAAGTTAATGATCTCAGCCATGCTGGGGCTGGCAGTGTCTAGACAAGGCAGGTGAAGTGTGTGCCAGCCCAATGGGGCAGAGAGCAGGGATTCATCTGGCATGGCCCCACTGCACCACCTCCCCCAGAGCCTCTTCTGGCTGCAGGAACTTCACTGGTGAAAGGCTCTCACACCCCATCCACTGATATGCTTGTGTTTTTTCTCTGACTGTTGTTATGGCCACTGACTCAGGGGAAGGAACCCAGGCAGGAGCTGGTGCTAGGAGTGAGGGCAGCAAGAGAATGAGCATGGAGGGTCCACAGGGAACACCAGCCTCAGCAATAACACACTGGGCTTTTTCCACCCTCAGTTTTGTAGTTTGGGATGACTTTCCATTGACTTAAAGTGAATTAAAAAGGAATAACACATAAAGTAAACCAGCTACACTCAATACCATCTACAGCTCTCCATGCCTCAGGTTGAGGGAAGGAAGAAGCAGCTTGAGCAGTGTAGAAATCCTGTATGGATCCCACTGTTCCTGCCCCAAGTCCTGTGAAACCCCGGGCCAAAGACTGTGCCCTGGTCACCTCCATAGATTTCTTTAAATAGCCTGAAGCCATTCCATTACGCCTTATTAAATCCTTGAAATTCTCATTGACCCGTTTTCATGGAATCCATAAAACGCACATTGACGCGCTCTGGAAAAATCTATCTGGCTCGTACCTGGAGCATTAGCTCTGTAATGGCACTTCAATTACAGATGCAATTCTGGAAGCTGCTGTTTGGTTTCATTAACGATAACAAAATGAGATTGATCCCAAGCCTGTTCTACCTGTTCTCTGCACGTTTACTCTGCATAGGTGTGTTTGCACCAGGGTGTTTCTGGGACACACTTGCAGAAGTCGTGTGTCCCAGTCAAAACCAGGTGCTGGTGGGAAATCCCTTAGGTGAAGTGAGTGTTCCAAGTTTCATGTGTCACTGAGTAAGGTGCAGATGGCATTAAGGTGAGCTCCCTGCTAGGCTGTCCCTGCCACTGTGGTTGCCTTGTGCTGTCACCAGCTGCCAAGTGCCAGAGGAGCAGTGGGATGGAGGGAAGCAGAGGAGTGGAGACATGGAGGATGCCTCTCCAGCTCTTGTTTCTAGGGGAAAGGCTGATGGAAAAGGAGTTGCAGCTGCTTGGGCTGCACAGCTTCCGGGGGAATGAGTGTTTCCTGGCTGGCATCCACAGCCACAGCAAGGTCACCTGAAGGGGACAGTGGCTGTTGACCCACTGCACCACAGCAGAGGAGAAGGATGCTCTGGAGCATGTGCAGCTTTCTGGCTGGCAGGGCGACATGCAGCTTTCTCCTAACAGCCCCTTTCTCGTAGTGTTTTGCAAATTTTAATTGACAGCACTTCATAGCTCTGAGCTGTCTTGGGCCAGAGCTGGAGGCACAAGGCAGGTGCCATGTCCCAGGACAGGGATGGCAGGACAGAGGTGCTGCAGATGTTTTGTCAAGATGATCACTGGGAGCCAAGTTGGAATTTAATGTGAACTTCACGTCTGACAGTCCATCAGCCTGGTGTGAGGACTGACCGTAGTGCTGCCCTTCTGGGTGATGCTGACAGCATCATCAGGCTGGGCTGAGCAGTTGAGGCAGCAGATATAAGAGACAGCACTGCAGAGCATCTCCAGCCTGGAGAGCTGCAGGCAGCACCGTTGTTTTGTCAGGAAACCTGGTGAAACTCATCCAGGTACACAAGGAGCAGATGTTGAAGCTATTTCCCGGGGTCAGATTCCTCCTGTGCCAGCAGGAGCTATAGGGAGGGTTCCTGTGCTGCAGGAGTGGTCCCCACCAGGACACTCTCCCTCCCCACAGCAGGCTGTGGCAAGCAGCTGGTGGAGCTTTCCAGCAGATTGCCTGTGCCAGCAGCCAGCCCCACTGGAGCACCAGCTCCTAGGTAGATGTCACACCTCGGTGGATGTCACACCTCAGCAGCAGCTGCTGGCAGCTACTCCTGCAGGCAGAGAAGTGAGTCTGTCTGCAGCAGCCTGGTGTAGCAGTGCAGCCTCACTGGCTGGCCCTGAGCTGGGTAGGTGAGGAGTGGAGCAGTCAGTGGAAGTTCTCAGGAGTTACCTGAAGGGAGGGATGAAAAGGAAAACTTCTCTTGACTTGTGCCAGTGGTACAGGAGGAGCACCCAGACGGAGGCAGGAGCACTTCCGCTCTGCAGACCAGCACAGGACATGTGCCAAAGACTTGAGTGGCTTTGTCCAGGCACCACCGCACAGGGTGGCTGGTTTGGCTTGATTTCATCCTGGCTTTGGGGCTTTCTGAAATGAAGTTTGAGATTCCGCATTATTCTTGTCCTTAATCCCACTCTCTTTGACTGAAAAACCCCATGGAATGAGATTATACAAAAATCTGTAAGGTTGATCAAGCTCTGACCTACTTTGCACAAAGAGGCTATTTGGGATACAATACCGATTGCACATCCTGCCATCGTGCATTAACCAGTGCTCACCCAGAGCCACGGGACACCCGGCACTGCTGGCAGGGAGGGGACACTTCGGGGGCCAGCAGCTGTGCTGGTTCAGTGACACCAACCTGACCCTGCCCTGGCACAGGGTGGTGAGAGCTGACAGCGTTGTGTGGTAATGCCGTGCTCAAACACGGCAGCAGCTGCTGTGCTGGTCCCGTTCTGCCTAACAACAGCAAATGGTTTGTGTTAACATTAACAAATAATGAGTCATCATAAAAGATCCCAGCTTGTCTTTGGAGGAGTAGCAGCAGTCCCAGCACAGCTCCGGCACAGGAGATTCAGGGCTCTGGAAAATCTGTCTCGCTAATTAAGACTTCAGGGTTGTTCTTGGAGATGGTGTATTGGGCATCTTGCTTGAAAATAGCAGTTTTTTAGAGAAAGAACCCTGAGACAAAAAGCACATCATGCTCTGGATGCTCATCCCAGCCAGGCAGAGAGCACAGATTAGGGATGTGTGGATTAGGAATGTGTATCCTGAGCACGGCTGTATGGATGTAGGTACCTGCTGGCAGCTGTCTTTGGCATATCCAGCTGTGCTACAGCTCATGAAATGTCACGGACATTTAGAGCAAGTGGCCACACGCCAATGTTGGGGAGTGATTGTCTTCACATTGATGGGCCAAGATACGGAGACATCTTCCAGTAGATGGTAAATAAATAGCTTAAGGACTTTGATAGGATCTCTGGTTTGGTGCTTAACCAATTCCCTATTGATTCTTTAGATTTGACTTCAGAAAATCTTGTTAGTGCTTGTCATCATCTGCTCATCTGCCAGAGCACTTGCTGCTCGAGGCCCGAGTGTGAGAAGCTGCAGAACACAGGGATGATCGGGTGTAAATCCCACTCTGGAAAAGGCTCCAAGGAGAGAGAAGTAGTGGTCCCAATCCCCAGCACAGACCAGCAGCTGTGAAGAAGGAGGAGGAGGTCACCAATAACCTGCTTCCTCCATGCCCTGCTCCCCCAGGAATCCTGCAGCTCCACAGCCAGGGGGGAAGGAGGAGGAAACCTACAGGCTGTGGGGGATCATCAGAGCAAATTCCCTGTCATGACTTAATCTTTCTTTTTCTTCTCATCCTCAACAGGATTCCATTGGTGAACCTGTAAAAAATATAAAAAAATAATGGGTTACCTGTACCTACCATTTCTGTTTACCAGTAGGAGACTCAAAGAGCAGCGTTCTATGGGCCAAATATATTTTTATAAAAATGAACATGCCTATAGGTAACTGCGTTGTCAAGGAGCACGTTTTTGGGAGGAGACAAAGGAAAGTGTGCGAGCAAAGAATCCCGTGGAGGAGGAGGAGGAACCAGCAAGGGATGGAAAGGGAAGGATGAGCGCCTGGAGCCCGGCCATGGACGGTGACTCTGAACCTGTGCCAATAATACCATTATGTGCCATGAACCGATGAAAGACTTTGCAAAGAGACGAGTCAATAACACCTGGAAATGTTGTGGAGGACAAGTGGGGCATCTCTTCTGCTGGGGTCATCCATTCCGGTCCATACACGTACATACATACGGTATATGTAGAGAGAAAATATATATATATATATACACACACAAACACTTTTTGTACTGTAGCAATTTTTGAAGATCTTAAATACTCATTTTTAAAGAAGATGTCATGGGCTAAAAAGTCTCATTTCTTTAACACGCATCATGCAAACTGGGTGATCTGATGTTTTCTACTTTGGCAGCTTGCCTGTCAACCTATATGTGTATATATAGGTAGACATATATACATATATATACGTGTGTGTGTGTATGTATAGACATATATATGTATGTATACATATATATATATATAATTTTGGTTCTTTTTGGAAATGCTTTTCCAGCGTTGCGACGTGACTGTGGTAGGAGACGGCTGGGGCTGTGCTGACAGCAGGAAGCAGAGGAAAAGCTTCCCAAAACCATCCAGAGCACAGCTCAAGGTGGTGCTGAAGGTATTTCCAGGCTTCAGTATCCCGATACATCATCAAGGTCAATGGAAGAAGCTGGAAATCCTAGGCCTGCCCTGTGTCCACAGAGCTGTGATCTCCGCTGTGCTAGGCATGACACCTTGGGGCTGGACAGGGCAGATTTTAGGGGTGGACTTCCAAAAGATGGGCCTCTCTTGGCGCAGAAGAAAAATTTTAGGAGTGGGGTGCGGGAAGGTTTTTGGAAAATGGCTTCTAAATTGGCCACAGCACCAAAGCTCACTCAGCCCTGTGTGAGAAACAAGAGGAAGGAGTTCATTGCCTCCTGCCCCAGCCTGGGGCTGTGGGACTGAGAGAGCCTCTTCCTTTGTTCTCCTGGTCTTGGCTGGCTCTGCTGCAGCAGGAGAAGACACAGCCAGCTGTCCACAATCCTGGAGATCTCTTAATAGTGTTTAAAGGAAATTTTTGTCAGGGAAGCTGAATTCTGCAGGCTCCGGTTTGGTGTGTTGCTCTAGAAACATGTCCATCCCATCCAGCTCCTGCTGGGTGGGTGGCGTTTGTGGGTGCTGACCCTAAACCCTCTGTCCAAGTCTTTCCATGGAGTCAGGTGCTGCCATGCCGTGCTGCACATCAGACACTGGGATGGGTCTCGCTCGGGTCCCTTCAATGTTAAATGGGTGGAAACGACAGCAGAGATCAGACCAAAGTCCTCCAGTTCTTTTTGTAAACTGCCCTTGGTAAATACTAGTGGTTTTATAGAATTGTCCAGATCCACGTTTCTACTCCCCCACTGATTACTCAGCTCCTTTTCTTTATGATAATGAACATGCAGTTTAAAGACAAAAAAAAAAAAAAAAAAAAACAAACCCATAGAACTCTGTGGTGTTGCGCATAGCCACGCGTGCGGTCTCTTGTTCCTGTGTCCTTTTCTGTCCTTTTCCCATGGAATTGCACAGTCTGGATTATTTGTCCTGAATTTTTGGACGCTGCCTCAGACAAAAGTCTTCCTTGCCAGCCCTGACAATTACCTGCGGACTCGAGCCAACCGTCCCCTGGGCAGAGCAGTGTCTCCTGGGTGGCTCATGTCTGGCTCTCCAGAGCACTGGATGCCTCCAGGGAGGAGAGGAGACAGTGTCTTGCTAGAGCAGTGGCCCCCAAAGCTTTAGCTGTCCCTGGGAAATGTGGGGAGTGTCTGTCCTTGGGAAGCGTGGAGTCTGAGCAACTGCTCCAGGGTCATTGCAGTGTCCTGGAGCTTTCCTGTGATGCTGGTGTCAGTGGTGCAGCCCCTGCCCACAGGCTCTCCTCCCTTTGTGACTTCATGGGAATCCATCTGCGCCAGCTTTGAGCCATGTTCCTTGTGCTTGTCCCCTTAATCTTCCTATTTATTTCATTCCCACAGGTATTCCAGTGTAATCGCAGTAGCAGTATGACAAGAAATATATTTCAGCTCTCTCATTGCAGGGCATCTGAAGCAGCATTCTGTGTTTCTGCATGGATGGAACCTGCTGCCCACAGGGAAGTTGTCAGAGCTGGGAGATGCCAGGGCAGCACAGGCAGCACTGGTGCAGGCAGTGGTGATGATGGCAGTGGTGATGGAGAGGCACCTGGCTCACAGGAAATTCCCTGTGGAGCTGAGGAAGAGGAGAGGGAAGTGTGTGTGTGTGTGTGTGTGTGTGTGTGTGTGTGTGTGTGTGTGTGTGTGTGTGTTTGTGTGTGTGTGTGTGTGTGTGAGAGAGAGAGAGAGAGAGAGTGGGAGAGAGGGAAGGTGAATCACTGTGACCCCAAGGATGGGCACAGGTTTCAGAGGGCAGGACTTGCATGAGCTTCCCCCCCAGTCTGCAGCAGGACATGTCCTGGTCTCCCCAGAGCTGAGCGGTGAACCAGGGAACAAAAGTAGATGCACAATCTTCCCTTATTTATAAGGACCAACAGCACTTGCACTTTATCAGAGGAAGCCTCCCCCTATCCATGCTGGGCCACTGCAGTGGAGGGAGAGGAGGAGGAGGAGGAAGGGCTGGGACGGAGCTGCTGATGCATGTTGTACGAGGCAGAATCCAGGCATCCCAAGGTCTTGTACAGTGAAGAGAAATTAACTGTGGTGATTTTCATTCCCTCCTATTGATGAAAGCCAAAAAACAAGAAAGAAATTAAAATAGAAAGTCACATTTCCATGGCATAGTCTATTGAGTAGATCTTCATGGAAAAGCAGGGAAGCATGGTGTTCTCAGACACGCTCCCGTAGGAGCTTTGTCATGTTTTGGGCACATCATCTCACCCCGAGTTCCTGGAAGCTTGAAATAAGAAAAGTTTTGCTCCTTGCTTTGCTGTAAGCCCTCAGCTCGCTGCTGCTTGTTTCTTTTTGGTTTATTTTCCAGATTCCCTAGCCCCTGAATAGTCCCTGAGAAACACACCATGGCAGCCAAGAGGCTGTCACATTCCTCAGACATGTCATGGAGTGTCTGTGTGTCACTTGTGGCTCTGTCTTAGAGAAAGTGGTGTGGGACAAGCCACCCATGGCAAGGAGAGGTTGGCTTTCCTTGGGCTCTGCAGCAAGCCCAGGCTTCCCAGGGCTGTCGGGGACTCTCCTCTTTCCACATCCCTTGCAAACCCTGAACAGGAGCCACAGGATGTGCGGCTCGCACCGGGCCAGGGAGTGAGTGTCCCTGCTGCCACCGGCACCGCTGGGCTTTATCCTGCACCAAACTGAGCTGAGGTTTGGGGCTCCAGGTCAAAGCTCCCATGTCATGGCACCAACGGGTAGGAAAGGCAGGGTTTGGTCTTCAATCCCCTGACCTTTGGAAGCTGGGGTCCCCCGAGGGCAGCTTCACCCCACAGCACCCCGGGCAGCGCCGGTCCCGGGCAGCCGCCCATCTCTCCAGATCCGATCGTTTACCTTCACTCTGTCTTCCCAGCTGGAGAAAGGGCGGCCGGTGGTGGTGGCAGGAGCCATGCTCCAGAGAACACCAGTGCTCCGTGGGGCACCAATGCTCCATGGGGTCAAGGGCACCGAGCCTGCCAGGAGGTCACCGTAGCGATGGCAGAGCCGGTGCAGGGACGGATTTCAGGTTACCTCTTCTCCACTGGCAGCTTGTTGCAAAGGAAGGTAGTTCAGCTGAAACGGTAGTTAAATAGTAGATATTCTACACATAATATATATTTTGTAAAAAAAAAAAATTAAAAAATAAAATAGAACAAAAATATATCTATACTATCTCAGCCCACCCATTTCAGGATGAATGTGGTTGGAATTTTCGTTCAACCAGATATTAAATCTGTATGCGATTTTTTCAAAACCAGCAAGAAATCCCTTGCCATTTCCAAGTCTGTGGGTTTGGTCTCCCGAGCTCATCTAACGCTTCTCACACATTTTTAAGAATTACTCTCAGCATTTGTAGGTACATTTTTAATAGTGTCACGAGTGGAGATAATATTTACTTTGAAAAAAGTATACGTTGCACAAAAATGTACACTAAGGGCACAGATTTCTGACCCAGATTCTTCTATTTTAGGTTCCAAGGGGTTTATTTTTTTGTTTGATAGGACATGTACAGTGAAGTTTACACTTTATTTTTATTTTGCCAAAACCCGTTTTCTAACATGAGACAGTTTTACTTTGTAACCGGTTTTACATCACTGAGTACTTCTTTATTTTCCTGGGAAATCCCTGTACCAGGAGGCATCCAGTGGAAGCGCCGTAGCCTTTTGGCATTGTGGCTGCCCCACTCGCCCACAGCGCAAGCTGAGGCAGTGCCAAAAGGACCTTTTCTTCCCAAGCGGTTTTTAATTTGTCTCTGTCCGTGGAAGCCGTGTATTTGGAAGCACTGTAAATGCCACCCTGTCCCCTTGCCCTCTGTATATTTAGTACTCTGATGTTGCTATTAAAACTGATATGAGAACTGCGCAGCCGGTGGTGACTGGGTTTCTCCGCACTATGGTCCCTGGGGAGGGAACGGGGTTGGTTTGGTGTCCAGGGGCATCCATGTCTCAGCAAGGAGCTCAGAGGCTTCTCTGGGGAAGTCCCCCTGTTCCCAGCTGTGCACACCTCAGGCAAACAGCAGGGAAATAGCCCCGCCTTTATCCTGGGAAGGGCGTCTTGTGCATTCCCTTAGAGTCCCTGCCACAGCAGCATCACCTCCACATCCTATAGCATAGGCAGGAGGATGCCAGGACCCCAGGCTCAGTGCCCCTCAGGGCTTTGAAGGGACCCCGCGTTCCTTGGGAGAGCTGCTTGGAAGAAGGAAGCCATTGAATAGGACTGTTGGGAAGTTAATTAAACATCACTAATGATGCCTTAAACAAACATCTCTGCTATGAAATCACTTCACCCAGCTACATCTTTTACCCAAGGAGAGGTTCTGGCTGTGAGCAGGTCCCTGGTAAGTGGTGACTCTGGTTTGCACATTGGGTGTGGAGGAGGTGATGATGGGTCACACTCAGGCTGGCCCGGCTGCTATGCTGCTCAACAGGTGGGTGGACAGATGGACGGACAATTCCCCCACAAATCCTTGTGGGAACTGGCAGCACAAGGAGGGCTCTTGCTAGGCAGCAGGTGTAGAGCCCCCTTATCAGACAGCTCCCATAGCCTCTCTTGCTCCCACAGCATCCCCCTTCCCCAGGGCACTGTGGGAGAGCATGGCTGTCATCATCACAGTGCTGTCTGACCTGGAAAGGGGGAAAAGCCTTCATTGGTGTCCATGTTGACTTTGAAGAGGGATGGCCAGGGAAGACAGAGAACATCACAGCCACTGGCCACTTGCATTCCCAGGCTGTGGCAGCAACCTTCCCACAGTGCCAGGACCCTCCACGATTCTCCATGCCAGGCCAGTACAAAACCAAGACCAGAGACGATGCCCAGCCCCAGCCCAGCCAAATCTTCAAAAGCTCCATTCTACGGGAAAATGTACAGAAAAATGGGGAGGGACAAAGTGAGCTGCTCTTCATTTTAGGCCAAATTGCCAGCTTAAATCACCGAGACAATGTGTACAAGCGAACGGGATGCGAATGGCCTCAGAGCTGCATATATCAGCCGGAGAACTGTGTTCATTTCCAGATGCAAGTGGGATTTCAGGGCATGAAATACAGTGTTAGGCTCTCATTCCTTTCCCTGCTATTTATCACAGCCGGAAACGTACTCACCAGCCTGAGCTGTTCCAAGTGTCACTGCTGGGAGCATGGAGGAGAAATATTGTGCTGAGCTGTGGGAGAGGGATTGGGGTGGGACAAGCAAGAAGCCAAAGGCAAGAACCAGCATCCCTATTCCCTCCAGCATCCATGGCCCCAGCATGGAGCTGGGAGCATCCCCTCCTGCTTGCTTGTTCATCAAGGGCCAGGGCACAGCCACCACACATCATGCCCTGGGTTAAATGGTGCCACGAGTGGTCCCCAGGGCTGGAGGGACCGTGACAGGGTCACCATCCCCTTGTCAACACTGGAGACTGCCAGCTCATGTCCCTTCCAGTGCTGCTCAGCAGGGCGAGGCTGGAAAATGAGACTGGAAACAAAACACCACACGCTGGTGCCGCAGCACACAGTTCTGATAAAAAGTAGGACTAAGCAATATCCAAGTTTAATTATTATAATTATACCGGGGCGAAGTAATTGCTGGGGATATTTTAAGCTTCAATCAACACGCTATTTTGAAAACCGAAGCCCTGATTTACCCAGGGCGAGGTGGTAACCATCAACAGGCACCCGTGCTGCTGGCAGCCAGAGGAGCCCACCAGGAGGGTTTGTGAGCTGCTTAGAGCTTCTTGCCTTAAAATAGGGATTTGGGAGGGTGGGGGGGGTGAGACAAGCAATGGGAATGTGGAAAGGGGTCCCCCATGTCCCACAAGCATTGACTAGAAGCCTGGATCCAGCGACAGGATGGGCTGCAGGAGCAGTATCAGCTTCAGGAAGAGGAGCCATGCAGGATGGGCAACCCCAACTCAGCAGTTGCTCTGAGGAAGATTGGCTGGGGCTGGATGATGTAGTGATGCTGAAATCATTTAAGCTTGTTATGGTGGTTTCTATGGCTCTCTGGCTGGATGTAACAAATTGTCTGCATCATTTTCCAGATGGATCATTCTTAAATCATCCAGGACAGGCTTCAGGGCTCTGCACTGAAGCAGCGGAAGGCACTTCAGTTCAATAAATGCTGGAACGGTTCTATATCAAGTGCTATCTCTTATTAAAAGTGTAAGTACATCATCTCAGCTGATGGGTCTCACAGCCAAGATCTCCACACTCTGCACCCTTTTGAGTGCCCTTAGGTCCCCACGGGATGGGGGACAGAAATGGGGGGCCACATGTAGGTGCCTGTGGTAGCAGGCAGAGTAGCTCTGCAGCAGAGCAGAGGCAGCACTGATGGATAAGGTTGTCCAGCAGTTCATCCCTACTCCCTGCTTCCCCCTCCCCAGACAGGTACCAGCCCCCAGCACGTGTCCAACTCCTGGCAGATGGCGTGGCCCAAGCGCATCTGAACAAAACCTCTTACTAAAACTGGGATTAACTGGCCCATCAGTAAGTTCTGCTGCAGAATGGAGGGTTTATCAGTGCTGTCATCACTGAGGCAGCCCGTGGGTCGTGCTGAGCCCCACGGTGCCCTGTGGCAGAGCGAGCTGCCGACGTGCCCGGCTCTGTCACCACACTTGGCCGCGCGCGCCCGGTGAATGACGAGCACTGAGAGAGCAGTTTATTACTGCCAGGCAATTTGTGCTAACAAGCAATTCGAGGCAGCGACGCCTCTCAGCAGAGATGAGTTATGGCAGGAGGGCTCAGAGATGAAGAGCCCTGAGGATGCTGCAGTGCAGGAGACCTGCACGGCATGTGTTGGCACAACCCATGGTGGGCTCAGTCTGTGGTGGGGCTTGTCCATGGTGGGCTCAGTCCAGAGTGGGCTCATTCCACAATCTCCGCCTGCCTACCTGGGATGGGCAGGGACGCTGCTGCCTGTGACTTGTGCTGTGGACTGGCTTTCCAGTGGGACTTCTCCTAAGGATTCAGGAAGCACATGTGAATGCAGTTCCTAGGTTTCAAATGCCAGGCCTGTATTGGATCTAATCTTGGGTATTTCTGATGCTGGTTGGAACTGAGCCTCAGGGCCTTGGGACCTGCTTGGCTCTGCCAGCAGTGTCATGTCTCTATGTGTTTAATAAACGTAGCAGAATGAAATCCCCGTTGTTCCTGCTCATCTTCCGAGCATGATTTTAACTGAAAACTGACATTTATCTTAGTTCCTTGTCAGGCCAAAACAGGGACAGACTTTCTCGGGGGTTTATTATCTTTCCCTCGCAAATTTTCAAGCATGAATAAGTGCTGTGACTGATGCAGAGGATGGAGGTGGGAGCTGGTGGTGGGTGTCCAGGGAGCCAGGTCCTCGACTCTGCCACAGCAGGACCAGCGCAGGAGCGGCAGGAGCAAAAGCCCTGGTGGCACTTGGGGGCAAGGTGACATCCCAGTGTGAAGCCCTGTGTGAAGCCCATGTGACACCCAGGTCAGCAGCACTAGAGCACAGCAGGGCATCACTCAAGCAGCAATGCCAGGGGAAACACATCCACCTCCGCAGGCGAGCGTGTCCGCTCAGGTGTATTTATTGACCTGTCAGAGGGCTCCGAGGTGGCTGACCGCACTTTCCCCGTGCAGCAATTGATTCCAGTCGGCTTAGATCAGGGAACAGTTGATTTCTCTGCCTGATACTCATTCTGGCCTTCGATAACACAGTGTTTAGGAATAGATCACAGGATTCACTGGCAGGAGCACATCACCTGATGTGTCCGATGGACAGAACTTACAGGTATGGCCACATGTGGCCTTGGAGGTCTAGTTTCCCAGAAAATGCCACAATTAAGCAGCACCAAGTCAGCTTCTGGCTGCCAGTGAGTGTTTCCAAGCCCTCTGCTAACCCAGAGGACTGCTCAGCTTGTAGTGACACAGGTACATCCCTGCCTGAAAACTGGGATCCAGCTCAGTTCTTTCCTCTGAGTCTCCTCTCTCTAACCTTGCAGGCTCCATGACTGGGGTGATCAGGACTGGCCCATGCCTGGGTTGCACTACAAGGGATACAGTGCCTTTGGTCTCAGCCAGGCTCAATGTGGGCAGTCAGAGTGCAGCATCCCAGCCAAGGCTGACTGGCCAGTGGTCCTGAGTCCTTGCAGATACAGGATCCAGCCACCCTCCCCCCAGCACCTTTCCAATTACCAGCACATCCTTCTCTTTTTAAAAGCCCAGCCAGTACTCTGCCCTCACACTATAAAAAGCACAGCTTGACATTTGTTTTTCCCTATCTATTTCTCATCCGTGTTTTCCTTCTCATCGCTTCAGCCTCCGCGATGATGTCCCAGCCAGCAGCTCATCACAGAGCAGTGGATTGCAGCCAGCACCATTTGTGAAATGGGTCTGGGAAGCCATGGGAAGAGTCATATCCATGTAATAGTCCATAGAGCTGTCCATTGGAGCATTTAGCCATGCTCAACCCCTGGGACAGTAAAAGCCCCAAATTCACCAATTTGCTTCCAATCAGCCCCAAGAGCCTCTTGGCCAAAACCGTTCTGTATCAATGGATGCTGTTAATGTTTGGGCTGGTATATTTGCCCTGGCATTCTCCCAGGGATAAAGGAGACAGGAACCCTCAAAACCTGTCCCTCCTGGGCAGACACTGGCATGCTGGAGCTTTGCTGTGGCTGCATGTCCCACATTGCCTGGGCAGAAGCTGGCTCAATGTCCCTTGTCCCACCAGCATTTTTCCAAGTCCAGCAGAAAATGTGGCTGAAAACCAGGTGGCAGGACTAATAGTTTAAATGCCAATAAAACCTTTCCCTAAGTGTTGGCAGGCTTTAGAACTGTCTGGCTTTGAATAATTGACTTCCAAAGGCACTGAGGTCACCTCTCCTTGAGCAGAGGGGAGGGCAGAGCAGTGCTGGGCTGTGCATACACCCCAGAACCAGCTCTGTCTGAGGAACCACTCTTCAGGATGGGAAAAGAAGCAGCCAAGAGCCCAAGGAAACTCTCTCCAGAGTCCACAGCACTGCTTAGTGCTGGGGAGACTGGGAGTGGGTGAGCAAGCCCCTCTCCAGCGAGACAGCCTGATGGCAGGGACAAAGGCAGCGACAGCTGAGTGACACTGAGCAGCAGCTGCCAAAGCCCAATAGCATCCTATCCCCAGGAGGCTGGGAAGAGACTGGACAGTGCAGCCTCACTGGTGGCAGCCAGCCAAAAGCCCTGGGCACATGGATGGAGCAGACAAAGCAGGGGGGACGAGAGCCCCCCGAGCCACTGGAGACCATGGAGTGTTGCTGTGCCCTGCTGAATGGATTTGGAGCGATTTGGTGGCCAAGCACCACCCCCCAGTCCCGCCGAAGAGAAGTGGAGTGTTGGCTCCAGCCTGGCTTGCAAAGGGACGAAAGAAAAGGGGAGTGAAGGTTCCCAAGCTCCATGAAATTCCTTCCCAGGGTCCAGCTGCAGCCCTGTGTGAGGAAGCCAAGAGGGGGAATGCAGCATCCCCTGCAGGGGCAGGGCCAGTGCAGCAATTCCCAGGGAAGTGAGGACACTGAGGCTGTGTTTTCAAGGTGAAAAGGATGAGAAAAGGTAAAGGCATAGGAGAAAGAAAGATGAGGCATTGGAAGGATGATGAAGCAGGAACAGTACCAAATGGGCACTTCTCAACTTGAGGAAAGTTTGGGAAAGCCATTAAAACCAGAGATCAGTGAAGGGGGAAATTGAAATGTTAGGGGTTGGAATGGAAAATTAGGCTCAGATAATCACCCTGGGGTTTAATACACCCTCCAATAATCTGTTCTGAGGAGCAGTTAAACACTCCCATTGGAGACGTCTCTGTACCCAGCTGTCCTAGCAAGCAAAATCCCCAGAGCTGTGGCACAACAGGCATAGGGTCACAAGGTCCTGCCATGCTCCTTGGCATTGTTGATCAGTGCTATAGATAGCAGGGTAAATCCCAGAGAAAGAGAGGCTGGAAATGCTCGGGCAAAGCAGCAGCAGTGAGACATAAAGGACAAGATTTCCACAGCCCTTTCTGAAAAAGCCACAGAAATTGTCTGGACAGCTCTGGACTTGTGCCCTCATTCCATGGTACTGCCAAGGAGATGGGTCTCGTGGCACCCACAGGCAGACCCCACACTCAGCGCTGGGGCAGCAGCGGGATTAGAGCTGTGCCTGGGAAGTCCTACAGTTGGACTGGGGAGGTGGGATGGCTCTTTGAAATTAGGCAGAGTCAAATACCTTTGATCTAAAGTGGATTTAGAGTGGAGTTGGATGCGCTTGTCCACCCGCATGTTTGCTGCCAGGAGCATTTAGCATGGCTGGCCTCCTTCTCCCACCAGCACTTCCAGCCAGCCAGCCTGGGCTGGGGCTGTTGCAGTAAGACCCTTGGAGTAAAAGGAGCCATGGGAACAACCTGGTTTAGTGAAAGGTGTCCCTGCCGATGGCAAGGAGTTGGAATGAGATGAACTTCAAGGTCCCTCCCAACCCAAACCAGTCTGTGATTCTGTGATTCTAAATCCTTCCTGCAGCTGAACATCTGCTGTCAGCACTCCCACATCAAACACAAGTGCTCATGGAGCATGGACACAAGCACCGGAAGCTGCTGCAGACTCTCTCTCTGCTCACATGGACTGTGGGAAGCCAAGGGAATCCTGAACATGGCACACATGGATGTTCCACAGGCCACAGCTGGAGACAGCTGAGTCAAAGCAGAGCTCCTCTCACAGGCTGGTGTACAGGAAGGCAACTTCCTGTGGGTCAGGAGCCTCCCAGGCTTGATTCAGCCAGAGGAGAGGTTATTTAAGAGCCAGGCAAGGAGCCAGTGCTGCCTGGGGCTCAGCCCCTGCTTGTCCTTGCTAGGGGCCCTGTGGCAGATCATCCCTAACAGGTATGTGGCAGACAGGGGGGAATTTCTCCTGTTTCCCAGCTGGGCATCACACACATTCCCTTCCAGCCCTCCTGCTTATGGTGATAAGCCTGGTTTAGGGAGAAGACCTAATCTGGCAGTTGCTATGAGACCCGCTTGATGTCTTTGATGCAGTGTGGAGGCAGGTGAATCATTAGGAGGAATATCAGGTTTTCTGGCACAGCTTGAGGAGACACAGAAGTTTTCCAATGCTTGGTAAGATGCAAACACTGAGATCCCAGCAGCTGGGACATGCATAGCCTGGAGAATCTGGGAGCATCGGCTTCTCCCTGCCACAGTCTCTCCTCTTTGTGGCTTTCCAAGCTGTCAGTCTTCAGCTGCTGCTGGCTCCTTACAGAACAATGTCTCCCTGAGTGGATTCTGAGGAGGGGAGAGCTGAGGATGGGCTTTGCTCTAATTCTAGCACCCTCTCTGCCAGCTGAGCCTGCTCCTGGGCTGCAGCCTGGGGCTCCCAATGCTTGTGGCTCTCCAAAGCAAGTGCAGATGGAGAGAGCAGGGAATGTTGGCTGGGAGAGTTGAGAATGCTGGATGGGAAAGCTGGTGCTACTGCAGTGGGGGCAAGAGAAGGGTGCAGCTCCTCCTGGTCCTGACATTTACCACAATCAGGATCACCGAGCTGGGGTCCCAGCTGTGGTGCTGCACCCTGCACAGTAATTTATGCAACTGGGGGAAGGAACCAGCACAGCAGAAATTTTTAATTATGTATTTGACTGGAATAGTCTCAGTTTGAGTTCATGCAACGTTGGTTAGTTACCTCAGATAATTAGAAATTTTACAGCTGGATAAAAAGTTTATAAAGCACTGAAAGGGGTAGGGCATTTGGGGCAGAGATATTCAGTCCCTCTGCTTGTTCTGGAGAAAGCAAGTTGTTTTGGGCTTTCCAAGGAGTCCCAGTTCCCACTGTCCCCTGAAGATGGTTCTGATGGCAGCTATGGCCCTGCTCCCTCCATGCATGGGCTCCTTGGCCAGAGACAGAGGGTTCAGTGTAAGCCACTGGTTCAACCCAAGCATTCCCTCACAGGAATGTTCATCTCAACACAAACTGGTGGTAATTCATGTTAATCAACAGGCCCTCAAGCTGGGGATGGATGGTTTTCCTGGCAGTGGGGGTTTAGGGTTGGTCCAAGACCAGAAGATGGTGAATTTGGAAGGCTCATGGTACAAATCCCCCAGTATTTGTATACAGACCCTCAAGTGCTAATTCAGGTTTTGTCAGTGAGGTTTTTTTTCCCCCTACTGAAGGAAGCAGAGATTCAGGGAGGATATTAATGATCATCTTGATGTTTTCAGTGCATCAGAGAGGAGTGTTTGCTCCCTCAGTGAAAGCCCTGGAGATGCTGAGCCGGCGGGTGTTGCTCTGCTGACGGGGTTCCGCTGCAGTAACACGTCAGCTTGCAGTGCTGTGGTCCTTGGGGGAAGAGGGATTCAAGGAGGGAAGTATTACAAAAGTACCCGTTGTAAAGGAGTGGAACAGCGTGGGTCATTATTTACATTCAGAGTAATAGCTCAGCACAGCAGCAGCTGAGAGGTGTCTCAGGGCAGCACGTGAGGAATAAAACTGATGGGTGCTGCATTTCCCTGAGATGCAGGGCTCGTGGTGGAGGGACAATGCGCCTGTGAGCAGGCACTGGGAGGCTGCTGGGGCTGGAAACCTGGGGGGAAGCAGCTCTGAGCCACCAGCAGAGGTTCTGGCTGCTTTTGACCCCAGGATCTCCCAAGACATCTCCTGGTGCCTGGCTGGGCTGCTGTCACATCGAGTCCCCTCTGGCTCCTCATAGGTGCCAAAAACCTCTGCATGGGAAGCAGCTCTCCTCCTTGAGCACACCTGCCAGAATCCCCCCCTGGACAAATTAATGTCCTTACAATTCAAATTCTTTTTTTAAAGGCTGTGTGATGACTATGTTCGGTGCTGTTAAATAGGAAGAGTTACCAGGGGTGAAGGGTTAAGTGCGTGGTGGCTCATGCAGATGTGAAGTCTCCTCACAAGCATGCAGCCTTGCAAATGGAATAGAAGTGTTTTTTAAAGTATTTGAAATCAGTTTTGTTTATGTAATCTGACAAGTTATTATGCGCAGTCCTTATCTGACTTCATGATTTATGGGAAAGAACCTCAAATCTATATTTAAAATTACTATTAAACACAATTTTTTTGCCTCTTCAGCTGAGATAGAAGCACCATTAGCAGTTGTTGCCCTGGAGCTCAAGTACTTCATTAGTTTAGGAAAATTAATTTTTTTCCATTAAATCTTCTTAAGATCCTGATGCTATATTTGCTTGTAAATGTTCAATAATAATAATTATTAAGAAAAATAAGGTTCAGCTATTTGTGATCTTTGGTTTCCTCTTCTCTTTAAGCTCCTGGGGGCGTGTGGCTGTGGGTTGAGACCAATGAGATGCCACTGCCACAGGGGCAGATGTGTGTGGGCAGACTGAGACCTGGTAATGGAGAAGGAGAAGAAAAGGCCCACCTGGTTCAGAGAACTTCATCCTGTTCAGTTTATTGTAATGATCTTTCAGAGCATTACTGGGAACGCTGGGATTTCTGTGGCTCAGCTCTTGGTTCAGCTCCTGGGCACGCGGTGCTGTGTGGTGGGAGATGCTCTGGAAGATCGTGGTGCTCCTGTTGTCCATCCGTCTGTTGCTCCAGTCCTGCAGAGAAGTGGCTTTTCAAGTGCAGATGAATCTGAATTCATCTGGCTTTTTCTTCGTGAGCCCAGAGAAATGCCAAAGCCTCTTATCATGTCTCAGATACTTCTGGCAGGTTTGAGCTCAGATAGAAGATGAATTTCTGTTTTCATGCTCCTCCGTCTTCAGAACAAAAGAGCTGATGCCAGTTGTGCATACATACATGTGTATTGTTCCCACATGGAGTATTAATTTATACTGAATTCAATCACATTTTATTACATCTTCCTAGCTTAACTTTTTTCCCCTACTTGGACATTATTCCTAGCTTTTGATTTTAAAGTTGCTGGAGCTGGGGTGCAGGTCCCCCCCAGGGGCTTGTGTCTCTCAAAGGATGCTGCAGACATGATATCCACAATCACATAAGGATTGTGGAGGGGAGGATCCTGATACTGAGCTGAGCAGGGAGGCAGTGGTTGCGTTCCAGAGAGCCAACCTGTGCAGTGGGATTTGTGTAGAGATTCAGTTATGGACAGCACAGTAAATTTCTCTTTAACAGAGCCTTAAATATTCACTGGCAATATTTACATAAGCATTGTAACAGCTGTGAAGGAGTCATTAAGGACTACTCACAGAGATAATCTCGATTTTTAAATTCCTTTAATGTGCATTTTCAGAGAGATTACAGCCACAGCTATCTAGTCAATAAAAAGCCTATCCTCTTCCACAGGGTCTACAAGCAGACCAAAAGGACAATCAAAAATAACCAGGCAAAAGTATCTGGATTGAGCTGGGGCTTTTTTGGCTCCTCTTTATTTTTTTGGCAGCCAAGTGCCATTCCAGGGGGATGTCATGTGTGGCAGTTAGACACCAAAGCCACGCAATCAACCACACACAATCAAATAAGCAATGGTGCTAGTGAAAGGTTTTCTTCATCCAGCTCAGCCCCTAGAGTTATTCGTGTTTCTGAAGAAATGCAATAGGGATTCCCCTCTTCCCCAACTCCCGCACAAGGCATTTCCAGGATGTTCTACAGGGACTGCAGCTGTGGCCAGTTACTGATCTCTGAGCTGGTTTTGGGGCCAGTTTGTTGCTGTAGATTGGTTTGGTTGGTTGGTTTGCAGTTGGTTTGCCATCCTTGGCATCTCCTGCCCTTGGTACCTTTGCTGAAACCCTGCCTTTGGTACATTTGGCTCAACTGCTGCTGCTTCTCTGTCCTGTGTACAAAGTTTAATCTCTTCAGAGCCTTGTCTGAGATCCCTGTGCAAGGGGTTTGCTCCATGGCTTCCCTGGGAAGAGCCAGGTTCCCATCAGAGAGGAGACAGAGGGACCCAGTTTCCAAAGGCTCTCTCACCCATTTGGCAATCAGGCTGTCTGTAACAGGAGTTGAACAAAATCTAAAGGCTGGAAGATCCCAACTCCTTCTCCTCCTTCAGAAGCTCAGCTGGCCGAGTGTGAGAAGACGCTAATTTGAGCTGGCAGCAATTCATGTTCACTTTGGAGGACAACAAGGCATCGGAGAATAGGCAGGAGCAGAGCTCGGCTGGAGAGCGACTGCGAGGCACAGGGAGGACTGGCAGAGCTGCTCATGGTGGATTCCCAGGGAAAAGGACAGATTAAGCTGCTGGGCTCCATCTAGCAGCTCAAAAGCCTTTCTCCAAGGCTTTGTGAGGTACTGGTTTGCGTTTTCCTGGAGGGGAAGGAGTGGGAGATAAGGGGAAGGAGACTGATATTGGCAAGGGCAGTGTCTTCTGCAGACTTTTACTTGTGCAGGTGGTCAAGCAGAGCAGCAAGCACGATCAGTCTGCAGACCCATGTGTGACCCTCTGGCAGAGCTGGCACAGCAGCACGAGCCTTTCCTCCCTCCCCTTAATCTCACAAAATGGGAAGGTTTCAGTCGGAATCGTCAAGAGATAATAAATATGGATCATGTCGTTTTACGAGTTTCCCACATGGAACAGCACTTTAAATTAAGCACTGTAAAGCTCAGCTGAACGTGGTGAAAGAACAATCCGGGGTTGAACTGAATGTACAATTGCCTTTCCCTTTCCTTTCCTTCCTCCCTGGTCCTGATAAATCCAACACACCAGGAACTGCAGTCGGGAGCTGTCCCTGGTCCTGTGCGATGCTCTGGGTTGAGTTCTGGCAGAGTTTGGCCCCAGCTGCTCACCTCAAATATTTCCTTGGAGTTTTATATGGCAGCTTAGCCCCACTGAGAGCTATTTCAGTAACTCTGCCCTGCCTCTGCATCTGCAAAGTTTATAGAATAAACCTGTTTGGCACTGGAGCTGGTTTGGAATGGTTCTGCAGGAGCAGCCCTGCTTCTCTGAGCCAGGAATGTTTGGTTTGAAACCTCTTTAGTCCCATGAACTTTCTCTGTCTCCCGGGCTGGGATCTGGACCTGGCAAGCAGCCCTGCACTCAGGGACTTGCTCTGGAACAAGCCCAGATGCAGCAAAAATGTGTTTCCTACCCAGGCAAGCCTGAATTTCCTTCTGCTTTGCTCTGCCCCTGCAAAATCTGGTTCCAGCAGTGATGTCCCAGAGCCACTGAGCAGCAGCTCTCTGGCCTGTGGAGAGAAGGTTTGGATGGAGAGGCTTCTGTCTTGAGCTGCTCCTGGAGATGGCATCCAGGGGGTTTTCCACAGAACCCAGGGTTTTTCTGGGCAGTGCAGTGGGGATTCTCTGTGGTGCTGCTGATGCTGGGAATTCTGGTGCTGTGTCCACCTGCAGGTGGATATTGGGAACCTGTCTCCATTCACCAGCTCCAGGAGTGGTTTTGTTGCCATACCTCTGCTCTGAGGTTCACTGCAGGCAGTGAGGGCATCTTTTCCTACATCCCACTGCAGAGGCTCACTCATTTTTAAGACCCTGCTTTCCTGTGCTTTGCTTTACTCTGAGCCAGATTTTCATCCCTGGCTCCATAGAAACCGCAGTTTTCCCGGGCTGTCAAATATCATTTTGCCTGTAATCCCAGAGGAGACAAATGAAAAATTTTAAAGTAAACACTTGCCAGTAGGTGTAGGGGAGAGGAGCCGAGACCCTCCAGATATTCTCCCTTTCTGCCAAGACTATACATGCTCCGTTTAATTTCCAGAGGTATTTATAGCTCCTTCCTTCCTTTCCAATTATCACCATGAGAAAATGGTGGAGAGGAAGAGAAAGCAGGAGGGAACTGGCTCTGAAATCTATCAGTGGGGTATTTCTTCCTTCCTTGTCCACTGTGGTTCCTCCTGCAAGCATTTGAGGCTGGAGCAGGTGCCACAGCCTGGCCAGGGCCAGAGAGTCATCCTGGTGCTCTGGAAGATCCAAAAGGTGCTGGCCTAGGTGCTGCCTTCTCCTGCAAAAGAAGGGAGCTGGGGAGGGGGAGCAAAGGGCAGAAAACAAGCTGTGATTGCAACTTGTGATTGTATTTGGTTTGTAACAGCCAAAGCAATAATCGTGTTTATGGAGCCGAAAAGGGAAGGGAGACAAATGGTTTAATTTGGATCAATATTAATTTTATGCAATTTAACTTTTTATTACAGCAAATCGTTCAATTATCGTTCTAGGGATCCATCAAGGAAGAAAAAAGCCCTTTTAGCTCAGAAAATGCCCAGCTAACTGGAGAAGGTGTTTGTGGGCTGAGAGAATTTTTTATTGCTTCATGTTTGATCAGCCACATGTTTCTGTGTGGAAGGAGTCAGTGCCTGCAGGAGCAGCAGCAGCTCTGCAGGGTTGGGAAGAAGGGATCACTGTCAGGATCACTGTGAAGAGCAAGATTCAACGAGGCACCTGAACCCTCTGCTCCATATTTGGCTTTTCCCTGACACTTGAGGCAGCCTCTAATCAGGAAAGTGTCTGAAAATTTAGGAATTAGACCCGTGGCATTTGTTTAGAAAGAAGCAGCAAGAATCCATGCCCCTTGTCCTCTCTCTGAGGAGACATCCATGCAACGAGTAATTAAACTGCTGTGGGCTAATGAGAAGCCTTGTTGGCATCTCTCATCTTTTGCCAGGGCATCCTGACCCACTGGCTCAGGGCTGACATTGATGCTCTGATCCAGCCCCAGCCTCTGGTGAGAACGGGCAGGGCTGCAGGCAGGGACCTGAATAACTTTCTGGTTGCACTGAAACGAATGATGCTTGTAAATTGAACAAACCACTGTGGTACCATGGCGAGTTTCACATCCCCCACTGACCTTTCACAAACACTCAAAGGCTCCTGTGGACAAACCTAATCTTTTCCTTACAAGTCTGAGCGAGGTGCTCCCGTTTTGCTGAGTTTAAAGACTTGAGAAGGTCATCAAAACTGGTACGTGCTCGTTTTTGGCAATGCCCCAGCACCATGCTGGTCCCAATGAGGCTATTCCAGTGGGACAGGGGGGCTGGGCAGTGAATGCTTGCCACATCCTTAGGGACGTGCTGTCTTGATTTGGCATGGAAGCCCAATTCCTGCATTTGTCCTGGGGAGATGTGGCTGACAAACTCAGAGTATCGGCATCCTCTAAAGTCATTCAGTGTGAAATGCTGTGAAAGGAGTTCTCACAAGTGCCTGGTTTAGCTCTTTCTCTCCTCAATCTGCAGAACCACCTCACCAATACAAAGATATTAACTGGGAACCACTGGCAGCACCTCATGCACACCAAGGACGCAAAGTGTTAAACACAGCATTTATCTCTCTGAAAATTGGTACAGGCTTTGAACATTGATTTTTACCTTAGGGCGAACGTGTTACTTTGGGGAAAAGGCTGTAGAATAAAGGATGTTTTGATGTGTTTTGCTTTAACCTTTTTAAATACTTCTCAAGCACAAATGCTGACTGCTCGTTTGTTGCCCGATTTTGATTGCCTGCAGCATTGGAAGGAAGAGGGGGGGGAGATCAGCAGGACAGAGGGGTTACTGCTGCCTCCAGCAGCTTGGGCCACGGGCTGTGGCTCAGCGTGTGCCCACTGGCCTTGGGGCCCTGCCACGGGGATGCTGACACTCAGCAGATGCTCAGCCTGTACCTGGAGGGACCAGCTGTGACACAATGTGGTGACCAGGCACAGCCACACACAGCCTCAGGATTCATCTCCTCTACCTTCAAGCACCAGGAACTTGGTGCATCACTCAGGCTCAGGACCCTCAGCATCCCCTGAATGGAATGTGCCTGGGGATGTTCACTATGTTCAAACCCAGGTGAGCTGTGTGTGAGCACAGGGGTATCCAGGAGCCATCACTGGATCCCACCAGGTGCTGTGACCGTGTCCCCAAGTCACATGTGGGGCAGAGCCCAGGGATGGGGCAAGTCCTGAGTCCACAAAGTCAGGAAGAGAAACCTGTCTTTGGGTCAGGTCCTCCCAGAGGGCACCTCTCCCTGTGCTGACAGAGATGCTCAGGAATTGCTCCAGCCAAAGATTTTTGGCAGGAGCAGCAGGACAGCCAGAATAGCTCCTGCTTTCTGCACAGGCCTGAGGGAGGTCTGTCTCTGTTACTTCTTTCTGAGAACCACAGAGAAACCCATTAGAGACAGATGTCCGAATTTTAAGGTCATTTGTTCCGTTTTTATATAGTAATATATTAGCTGAGCAGAGCAATACTCGGTAAGTGCCTTAGGACAGCAGAGCTGTTTTAGGGAATTGGCTGAGAGATACTATCTCTCCCTTAAAGTGCAATAAATAAATGTACTTTCCTCTCCAAAAAACATGGGGAAGCCGTGCCATGAATCTTCCAGAAAGTTAGAAGGCCTTTCAAGCATTTGGTTTGAGACATAATCACTCATGTTACACATTTAAAAACAAGCAAACCAGGAAACCAAACTGCAATGTTTCTACATGCGCAAAAGTTTGGGAAAGTTTCATTTGTCAGGGTGAGTGATGGCAGAGAGGGCCCAGCCCTGTGCCCAGATCTGCATAAGGATTGCATTAGGGGAAAATTTATGGGTTTGTAACATCTTTCACATGCTCTACTAAATTCCTTGTGTTTTGCTCCACATTCTTCACAGCGCTGCGTTTGTTGGGTTGTGTAACATCTCTGATACATTTACGGATGAGCTCCTGGTGCCACAGGAGTGATGTATGGCCCCAAGGCTCTGCCCTCATGCCATGGCAAGGGAGGCTGTGCTGGTGTGGGAGTCCCAAGGAGCCAAATTACCAGCCAGAAGGGCAGACACAAGGTGAAGACTCTAGCACCATGACAGATCCAATGCTGTGATGGAGGCAGTGGTAGTTGTTCTAAATATTCAGATTTCAGCTGGATCTGATTTTCACAGGTGTCATTTCCCTAGCAGGAGGTCACAAGCATCCATCTTGGCCAGAGTTCCCCTACTGCAAGCCAGGGCCAAGGCCAGAGAGCCTGGCTAAGGGCTTGCCCTCCATCACAGCTATCCTTCAATTTCCCTATTCATCAGCAAACACAAAAGCAGAGAACAGAACTAAGCAGGAGTTTTTCAGGACAAAGCAAGTCAGCATGTAAGACTATTTGGAAATAAAACTTATTTGGAATTCATTGTTCCCTTGCAGCAAATCGCACTTTTAAGGTTAAAAAAGCCTTTTAACTAAGTGCAAAAGCTTGTACTGTGTTCTCCTGTAAAGAAAAATGTGTGCTTTGTGTTGCTTTTAGTGCAGAGCCCACCCAAACCTACAGAGCAGGACTGAGTGTGGACTCCAGAGACGCCACGGGCTGCTGCACCCCTGTCCTGCCCTGGGATGCAGCACAGGGTAGTGAGTGCAACATCTCCCCAAAAAGTGCCAAAAATGCCCTGGGGAGCCCAGGAAACCCTGCTCCAGCTCTCAGCACCTGCCCAAGACTGGGATCACATTGAGCACTTCCCTCCATTTCTCCTGCCCCTCCTTGGTCGTTCCACCCCATTTTCACTTGAAATGCTGCAGAGGTCACAAATTCCAGAGGAAACAGCTTGGCATCTCTTTCCCGTGAAATCTCCCCAAAAGGAGGCAAAGCAGCCAACTATTTTGGATATCTCCACAAGGTTCCCACAATGTGTGCAGTCTGCCCTTGGCCACTGCTGTGCTTTTGCCCCCACTTTGGCAGGAGGGTGCTGGTTCCCACCAGCGCCCAGGGGGTCTCCAGCTGGGTCATGATGGTGTTTGTAGCCTGAAATAGGGATGAACCATAATTTGTTGTGTCAACAGTTCTCACTCTCAGTGGTGTTCACCATCCTGAGGCAGCAAAGTGCACAAAAAATCTGTGGATGAAGTGGAACAAGGTGAAACAGCCCCTTCCCAGGACTGCAGTTCCCAGCAAGTTTCACTCATTTCAATAATAGAAAAACACTTCAGTGTTTTCCTGACATTTTCACATCAAAACATAATTATGTTTCACTATTCAAATATTTAGAAGACAGTTCTTAACCGATCCTTGCTCCATTAATTTTTCCTATTAATTATGTATAAATTTATAAATAGCAATATAATTAATATTTAACAGTATTTTTATTAGAGAATTTCAAAAGCTTATTGAAAATCTGCATATCTGAAGCCCTACCTTTTAAGTGGAAGGACAGTTTGCTGCTTCATCTTCTTCCTTGCTCACTGTCTTATCGGCTTAAACACTGGCCACACTTCTCCCAGGGGAGATATTTTTAGTTCGGGGTTTTTGCTCTTTCATCATCATTTGTAGTGGAATATATAATTGGGTGCTGCTAATTACAGCTGATCCCATGCAGGTTTTATTCCCAGGTGGGAGTCTGAGCAAGGGCTGCGCCTCTGCCCAGTCCTGTCCCAGGGGAGCACTGCACCTGAGGCTATGGCTGGGTAATTAATCACCGTGAAGCTGATTGAATTCCTCCTGGGAGGGCTCAGAACAGCCTGGCAATGTCCTTCTGACTGCCTTAGGCTGAGATGGCCACAAGGTTGGGATGTGCCTCGGTCCCTGCTAGTGCAGGGGCTGCCCTCATGCCCCACTCATTTCCAAGGTCCTTCTCTCCATAACCAGTGCCCACTGAGGCTGAGTTGCAGTGGAACTCGAGCAACTCCATGCTGGGCTGTGCCAGTTAAAGCCCAATAAGGAAAACGAGCGATGATAAAAGAGGGAACTTGGCCCCAGCAAACAAACATTGGGTGCCCAGATGCCAAGTGAGTGACTCACACAGATCCTCCCCACTGTGCCAGGTGCCATAACGCAGCCCATCTGCGTGTTTGTTTGATTTGTGATGCCTTTTACTTTCCCCATGGCATTTCCCTCACCTGAGCACAGTATTCCTTGCCTTGGAACATTGGCACAGGCATTTCTCAGCCCAGTTTTGCTTGACTCATCACTTCCTCACTGTTTTCTGAAACAAAATTCTAGGGTTTGTTGCTGATTTTATGCAGAGCATAAGGTTATCCCAGCGCTGCTATCCCAGCAGCATCCCTGACTGCTGCTTTCCGAGCCTGTGTTATCCCAGCACTGTTATCCCAGTGGCAGTCCTGGGGCTCTGGGAGTGATCCATGGCTGTGCTTACGCCTCATGTCTTGCATCATTCCCAGTCTTCCATCACTTTGCTGAAATCTGTGTATGGTGATGGCACTTGGGTCATCAAGATTAATAACGGTAGAGTTCTGCCAGCATTTAGTCAGGGAAAAACACCTGGAGCAGCTCTTTTATGACTGATTAATGAGGGGGGAAAAAAAACGATGTGGCTCTAATTGGCATTTGAGTTCTTTCTGAGTTTTAACATTCATGCTATGCAAATATATCAATTCCTAACAATGTCTAACAAGATCATTTGAAAATGAGTGTCCCCAGGGGATTGCAATCACGGCTTTGGGAAAGGCCTGAGCCGTTTCCCTTCCATGTATTTACCGAAGGTGACAAAAAATTACTATCTCCTGTTGGATGGCTGATGCACTTCCATTAGATTCGATCCAGGTGTGGGGATTACCCCATCAGCCCCCACCTCAGCTGGTTCCCACCCTGTAGTGTTGGGAGAAGATGTTTTTCATCCAATGCTGTGTTCAGTGCCTAATTCTGAGAGCAGCAGTGGGCTCCCAGTCATTTTTAACCTTCATCTTCACAACACCCTTTTGCTTCATCTCTATTTTCTTCCCCACAACCTTCCAACAGGAACCAGCAATGCTGTCCCAACAGCTTGGAAGAGGAGACTCCAGCCCTCTCCTCCCTGCCTGGTACCAGATGTGTCAGCAGAGGGAATAGAATTGCCCATAATTAATTTATCATCATGAAAAATCCATGTCTGACTCCAACTAAGAGCTGATGTTCAGGGTGTTGCATAACTTGGCTCTATGAGGGAGAAAAGGGACCCACCAGTTCTGCCTCAGCAATGTGAGGTGTTCCCAGGGGTCTTGTTTACACCGGAGTGGTAAAACAAGTCCTCGACACACTTTAATGTGCTAATTGGGGGTTATTACGGCCCTTTTTATTTACGATTAGATTACGAATGTAATACTCCATCTCATTTTGCTCTGCACTAAGAGCTGTGAAAGGATGGTAATTACCTCTCGTGTAAACCTATACTTAGATAGAAAAAATGACGTGTGAAATGAAAGGCCTGAAGAAACAGCATAATCTGTGTTTGCTTTGCGCAGACGTGCGGGAGATGCGCCCGCTCTGCTCCTGGAAGTGCGCAATGTTCCTGCAGCAGCCATGGCCCTGCCACCTGCTGCCTGTGTCCTTCATATTAAGGTGTACTTTTTGGAAATGCTGGTTGGGAGAGGATGAATAATTCATCACCAGCACGCAGAGCACACCAGACAGATTTTGCCTCAATTTCCCACCTGGTTGGAATTCTGTGTGCCCAGGGCATCACTGCCTGCCCCAGAGCCTGTCACAACCTCTAAAAGAGACTGAGATGTCCAGAGACCATTGCTTCCCTCCCCTGTTCCAACTAAGATTAGGACTCCAACATTTTTGGCTGTGGAGGGCTTGTTGGCAAGGACTTGTGCAGTCCCACACTCAAAATCCCCGTTGCATTTGTCCATTTTACAGCATAGAGTGCATCATGCCACAACAAGAAAATGAGCGATGGATTTGTGTTTTAAAAAAAACAGTTCAAGTCAAAGGGCATGAAAACGAGAGGTGAGGAGTGAAAGAGAGGATCAAGCATCCAAGAAGGCTGTGACTTCCACCCTCAGCAGTGCATCACTCCCTGTGTGTACAGGAATCCAGCATCGGCTCCCAACACTGGTGAGAGAATCACTGCTCCAGCAATTCCCTCACTGCCTTCGCTGTTCATTCCCCCTTTTTTGATCTCCAAGGCCTCAGGGCGATAATTCTATTTTGACTGGAACAATAAGCTGAAGCTCTGCCCTGGCAGGGATGCATTGGGGTTGTTGTTTATTTTAACTGACGGAGCTGATCTGCGGGATGCTCAGCTCTCAGCCGGGTGCTGAGGGCGCAGCTCTGTTCATCCTTGCGCTCTGCTGCTCTGCAGGAAAGGTCAATATTTCCTTGGGCAAAAAGTTTCTCCAAGCCTCGTGAGCCATGACAGCCACTGCTTCCAGCTCGAATGTTCGAAGGAAGTTTAACAGGGACTCTGGTCCCACCACTGTCACTGCACTCCTTGTGAGGGTCTGTACAGCATGAAAACCTCAAGGGACAGGGGTGATCCCAGAGACAGACAATCCAGTGTTTGTGTCTCCTGACGGCAGCTTCCTCTTCTGCTAGGAGCAATGATGGTGAGGCAGAGGGATAGGTGTGCACTGCGGGGTCTCCTCCAGCCCCAGTGCCATGCGAGCATCCTGTGGGGAGCAAGATAGGATCACCCCAACACCCATCTCCTTTCAGCAATGCCAAGAAAAGGGCGCATTGCCGCCAGGTCCCATCAAGAATGAAATTCCACATAAATTTGAAGGCATTTTTCCTTCTGGTTTGAAGTCTGCAGGAACCACACAGAGGCAGCTAATGGAAAGGCTTAAGCCTTTTCAGAGCAAAGCCTGCTGACCCAGTTAAGTCACCTGTCCCCAGCGTAATGGGATATCTGCTAAACCCCTTGGTGGCACTGGGAACCGCTGCAAATGCTCCCTGACAGCACACTGGGGATGGGATAACAAGGAAAGCATCCCACTAGCTGTTTGCACTGCCACATCCCACCCTGCCAGGTTCACTTTGGTCCTGGGAAGGACAGGATCCCACCAGCATGGATGCTTCAGAGCCCCACAATCCACCAACACACCTGCTCCTTTCCCTGCATCCTCTGGTACATGAGCCCCAGTGCAATGCATCCCACCAGCAGTTGAGGAGGATGCTGACAAACCAGGAGTGGACACGTTACACATGCAACCAGGCAGGAAAACATCTCCAGTAGAAGCTGCCACCATCCTCCCAAATATTTCCATTGCAACAGATGTTCCTTTCTGCATTTCCTTTCCCTTATGCTTGCTGTTATTACAGAGAGGTGGAGGTGCCAGGTGGGACTGTAACTACCAAAATCAGGACTCATTCAGTGCTTTGATGACATCAATTAGCTCCAGGATGCAAGCGCCAAGATTTCTGCAATTACAGCAGGTAAATCTCTGCGTCTGCAATAATCTCACTTGAAGTGGTTCTAATGGGTTCAGTTTCTGAGTTTTGGAGACCAACATCCATATGCACCTATAGCAGCAGAGCAGAAAACTACGTTCTGTGCCATGGCTTCTGCCTGCACAGTCTGTGTTTGCATATACAATAATATTTTGGGGAGAAAAATCTCTTTTCTGCTGCCATCTGTATGAGGATTGAGACTCCAGTGGAGGTCAGCTCAGGGAGGTCTCAGCAATAAGAAAAATGCCTACCCAGAGTAAGATGTGACCTTCTGAGTGGCCATTGGAACTTTTTTCTGGATCACTGTGGGAAAAAACTTATGAAATTATAACTAAAAATTATAAGCAATTATAAGTAAAATTTTTTAAAAACATACCAATCAGTTTTCAATATGTTAAAGCTGAATTTTGGGCTGTCTGGGGAATCTACTCCCTCAAGGACTCTGTAGCTGGATGAATAGTACCAGTTTTCTGATATTTACTCAAGGAGGGAGGAGCTTGCTGCTGCCCACAGCTGAATGGTGTTGGGATGAAAGATGGGCTCCCAGGGAAGTGCCTCTGCACTGGGCTGATTCCTCTTGAGCTGTTCAGCCTGTGCAGGAGCAGGGAAAATTTGGTGAGTGTTCTTGTTTTGGAAAGTGCCTGATTTCCGTGGGACTGTGGTCTAGCAGTGCCAGCAGTGCTGGGACAGAGCAGGGGAAGCAACCTTGTTGTCCTTGGTGCGACTCTGTGGTGGATAAACAGCCCCATTTAATCTTCAGAGCCTTCACTCAGGCACCTTTCATCAGGACTGTATTCACTTCTTTTCTTTTAATGAGGGAATTTTAAATCTGAGAGAATTTGCAGCAGAAGTGAGCTACGTATCCCAATTTCCGCACCCAGGAAATAAACTACTGCATCCAATCATTGTCAGAAACACTTACCAAACAAAAAAACCAAAAAAAACCAAAAACAAAAACAAAAAGAAAGAAAGAAGAAGAAACTCAAAATCTGCACAGAAGAAGAAACCCAGAGTCTTTGGTGTGAAGGGAAGAGGCGTATCTCCCTGGAGAATATGATAATTTATAATGAAACATTATCTACAGCCCCATATGTTACATTTTCTATTTATGGCTAATTTGCTTAAGCATTTCTAATGTACCCCCCAAGGGAGGACAGTTTGTCTTTGGGCAGCTGGCTAGCGCTGAGGGAAGAAACAAGGCAACGTTTCATCCGCGCACGCTGGCAGCCGGGAAGCAAACAGCACCCGTTGGAAAGGTGCTTGGAGATTCCTTTGGATGGCTGTTCCCTCTCGGAGCCTGTGCTCCTGCAGCCAGCTCACTGCGGGGTGCTGCCATGGCCAGGGTGGGAGATAGAGGGACCTGGCCATCCTAAACATCCCGTGGTGCCTGATCACTGCTGCTGGAGCTGCATCCACCAGCTCCAGAAGTTAATCCCCTGCACTTAAAACTTCTGGTGTAAAAAATGTAGGGATTGGCTTTTCCTGAGCCACAGCATATCCCTGGCCTTTCCTACGAGCATCTCATCCCTCCTGTATGTATGGAGACCTGCTGTATGGGAAGCTGGAGAAGGGGCTGTGGCCCACCCTCCTAGAGCAGCTGGGTCAGATACAGGAGTGGCACTGAGTGAGGGAGCCCTGCTGCAGTGAAGAGACCACGTATGAAAATGATGGATGCTCCTCTCAGCCTTGCTGGGAGGCTGAGGAGTTCCTGGGATGTAAACATGACAGTCTGTGTGCTGGTGTGACTGCTCAGCTCTTCCCAGGTGATATTCAGCCACAAACATTTCAATCGCATCCTCAGCAAGGGGGGATAACCCAGATGACTCTGAATCACTCTCTGCATCACTAAAATATTCTCGGATCTGATCTTGGACGTCTCAACAACATGTCCACAAATCAGCCCAGGAAGATTTGTCCCTGCCTCTGATGTTCAAATTTTGCCCTTGAGCTCTCAGAGAGGAAAAAAAAAAAAAAAGAGTTTTTGAGCTTTCCTCCTGCTATTTGACCCAGATGGATCCTCACAAGCACACGGGGCTCATCCGGAGCCCAGGGCGCCAGACTTGAACTCCCGGCAGCCACAGCCCCACGGCAGGAGAGAAATCCATTTGGCAGAAGTGAAGTTTGCTGGCGCAGCCACAGCTCGTGGTGGTGACGTGATCTGACTTCAGAGTGAGGTGATGGTTCCTTTGGTGCAATTGGGGTTAGGGCCCTTCTCACCAGCAGGGATGCAGAGGCACTTCCTTCCCAAGTCCATCCTTCCATCTGGATTTGTGGCTGCTCATGAGGGACAGCAAGATCATCAGTTGATTAGCAGCATAGGTAACGAGTTCAGTCTCAGAGAACGGGGGCAGTCCTTGATTTCAACGTTGATGAGTGTGCATGAACACACACAATTAGCTGGAATGGTGATCCACAGTGAGGGGAGGGGGCACAGAGCTGGTGCTGGCAGGAGTGTGTCAGGCAGGGATTTGCACTCTGGGATGAATAATCTGGTATCACCTCCTGCCTTTCCCTGGCCAATTACAGCCCCATCCAGCTAATCAGCACTGGAGAAGCAACTCACCTCCCTGGGTGCTCAGATGACAATGTTATGGATACTGCACACCCCTGCAACATCAATCCAGCTCCCAGCTTTGCCCAGATTATTGATTAAAAGTGTACTAAAAATCAATGGCTGGACAAATTGCATGGCTGCTGTAATGGCTGCTTCTCGCAGCTCTCCACTCCTGCCATGACCACAATCCTCCAGAGTGGCTCATCTCCCTCTCCCTCACTCCTGGAAGCATTACAGCTGCCTGATGTGTGGCCAGGGATCTAATATCTCCCGATACAATATCAGCCTCCCAGAGTTGATTTCAATAGCAGAAATCAAAGGGAACTATTAAAACTCATTACCATTTTTATCTCCAGTGCTGCAGATTTGCTATAATTTTATTTGAATCTGAATGCAGATGGTATTTGCACAGGGCACCCTTTCCTCTCCCCCTCATTCTTGTTCTAAGGAATACTCAGTAGTACCCACCAGAGGCAGAGCAGACACCACTCACATCCCTTTCCCAGCCTGGCTCTGGAGAGATGAGCAGATTTGCAGTGCAGAGCACAGTGGGTGGCAGCACCACTGGGAAGTTGGATCACAGAGAACAAAGTTCCACAATTTGGTCAAACATTTCAGCATGTTGAAGTGCCTTAAACCGGTCAATGGGTGAACTCATTGGTGATTTTCCTGTTGCCTCTGAGCTGCACAAGGATGAGTAGCAAAAATGAGCTTGGTTAAGCAGCTGCTGGGATCTGGGAGCTCCCACATTCCCCAGCCTGGGCATCTCCTCAAGCAGATGCTGAAGTTGCTTCCTTTTGCCAAAATCAAAGTTTAACATCTGTTTTTACAGTAAACCCTGTGCTGCTTTTCCAGTCCCTTCCAGTGCCTTGGCTTGGGTGTGCTCCTGCAGGAGCTTCCTGATGCCTTGCCAAGATGTCAACAGAGAGGATGCAGGTGCTGAGGAGCTGCCCTGGTCTCTCTGTGGCCCTTAAAACACACAGACCCAAACCCCACTGCACCAAGGATGCTTCCCCAGCCCTTGGCACCGCCTCGGGCACAGGGTGCTGATGCTTAAGAGTAACGTCAAGAAACTCAACACATCCTACTGGGCTGTTGAGAGCAGCTGCTGGGAAGAAGAAGATCCAATTCCCTCCTCAGAGGAGGGATGCCTGCCAACAGCTTACTGGAAGGAGATGGCTTGGCAAACATCACCACACAGGGGTCCTGACAGGGGCCTGCAGTGGCCACCTGGGCCTTGCTGCCCCTTGCCCACCTGGGCAGATTCATTTTCATGCTGCCCCCTCCCTGGGAATTGCCACATAGCTCCCCTCACATCATGTGTGAACTGCGTTTCACTGCAGCCTACGAGCTGATTAAAGTTAGAACAGTTTTACATGATGCTGGCACTGAGTTGTCACTCCAAGCAGCACGGAGCTGCACAGGAAGCTGGGGTGAGCACCCCAAGCCCTTGGGAGTGCGTAGCTGGGCATGGGGATATTTCTACAGCAGGAACATCCCATAGAATGCTGGAGCGCAGAGTCATCTCCAGTGGTGGGGTTCCCGTGGTGACAGCAGCACCACAATTCCCACACTGCCAGAAATGACCATCAAGTGGCAGATTAACACCTACCCTTAAAGTTCTAGAAAAGAGGAGCCACACATTGTGAGGAAAATCACCTGAAGAAGACTTTTGGGCCATTTTCCTGCCAAAGACACTCCCTGCCTACAAGAGGATTCCTGGGGACACTGCTACCTGCACCATGGGATGCTCTATGCCTGACACATCCTCACAGTTCAAGCTTTAACAGGTTTCTGCCAAAACAAACTGATGGGTCAGACAGGGATTGATGGCCTTCTTTGTGAAGGCACCTGTACCCAGTCTGCTGCTCTCCATACAGGAGCAGATACAGGCTTTCCCAAAACTCCATCCTTTCCAGTGATCTTCTACCCCTTCCCCAAGTTTTAGCATGGGAATCTAATCTTTTGCAGTGAGCAGAGGTTCCTTTTTGACAGAGAAATTAATATTCATTAGCCATCAGGGATGAAAATGCTGAGCTGTTTATCATTGCTTCATTAGATTTAGCCAAATACCAACTAAACGTAATTACTTACATAAACTCATGTGGCAGAGCTTGAAATTTGTAGCCAAAAGAGAAAATATAAGGAGGAACGATGGAGATTGGCCTCAGGGTCTGAGCTCACTGCTGCTCTCAGAGCAGCTGAAAACAGACATAGCTTCAAAAAGTGTCTCTCAGCTTTTGTCATCTCCTTTTCTGCTTGTTTATAACCATGGAGAAAACACACCAGGTGGTCCCAAAAGGAAGTGGAAGAAGAAAACATCCTCACTCGCTCTCTTTAGATGCTGCTTTACTTTGTGCACCCATGGGGATCATGGACCTCCCCCCAGTCTTGTGCACAGCCTAGAGCAGGGCCAGCAGCTCCTGAGGTGCCCTTTTTGGTTTTGTGGGTGTGGAAATACAATCTGTTCCCTCATGCTTAATTAAACTAATCTAGCCTTCCCCCTCCCCTTCTGCTTCTCTTCCAATAAAGCAGTTGCACAGGGCTGTACAAGCCCCAGCAGTGATCTCCTGGTGAAGCTCTGATCCATCCCAGCCCACGACAGGATGACTTGGGATGTTCTGCAGTGCATGGTTATCCCCATGGGATGCTCTCCAGTGTGAAGAAGGCAGGTCACTGCTGTGGGATGTCCTTCAGGGCACATGGAAGCCAGGTCACTGTCATAGGATGATCCCCAGGGTGGGGAAGGCAGGTCATGTATCCTCCTCCCCTGTGTCCTGACCAACATTAAATACCTTTGGCAGACACCTGAGGGGAGGCAAAGGCTCTTCTCTGCCTTTCAGATCCACTCTCTAATTACAAAGCTCGTTCATTTTAGCACCCTGCTATCCCATAATTGATGTTGGGTACCTCTCACAATGAGCCTGATTTAAATGTATACATGTTTCTCCTTCTCCTGAAACCCTGCTGGCTGTGAGACACCTAATTAACAGCAGAGCTTTCAAAGTCTCCCTAACAAATGCATCCCCGTGTTTCTGAGCACAAGGACTCTCATTAGTGAAGCTGTGCTTTGTGATTATTTACACCCCTTCTATAATTAAAAATTCTGAAAGCTAATTACAATTATCCATCAGTTTTCCAACATCCCGGGACTGGAACCTTCACCTTTTTTTGCCATTGCTTTTCTCTTCTACCCAGCTTCCCTTCAGGCACAGGCATCCACGAGCACCTGTGGCTCCCCATTCCTCCTCTTCCCTGGGGCTCCTTCTCATGGGACGCCCGCTCTTATCTTATGATGCTGTTTGCTCCGTTGTTGCCACGATCCGTGTTTGCTTTGCCAGACAGGAGAGGAAGCAAACAGCAGCGATTGCTCCTGGCTCCAAGAGGATCTCCAGGGAGCATGGAGGTGCTTACATGTGTGTGCAAGGAGTGGCAGTGCTGAGGAATTGCCATTCTTCACTCCACATGGTTACGATCCCTCTCCCAGGACCAGGCGTCTCCTCTGTGCTGCCTTCTGAGGCTCTGGACGAGTATTCCCATTGCCATAGTAACAGACAAGCTGAGCTGGGTACTGTCACCCACAGCCCCCACTTCCCCCTCGTCCCACGACCCCCCATGGCACTTCTGGGTCCTTCAGAACAGCCCTGAAAAGGAACTGTAAAAAATGACTTTGGAATCAAGTGAGCTCCCTAGTCGGGCTGAGTCTGGGAAGTCATAATCTTAATATGAACATCTTTAAATATCCTCACTAATGGGCTCATTCTTTAATTTCCTGAAGCAATGACAGTCTCAACAGACCCTATATCACAGCTAAGATGGGATCTGTCACTGAATGGTTGAATTATATTTCATCCTTTATTTTTATCAGCTCTGCTGACTTATTTATGACAGTTAGAGTCTCGGCTGGCTTTTGTCTGGCCTGTACTTTGCTGCCGCTCTGAAAGCAAGAAGCAATAGTTTATAAAGCCATTTTCACAGCATCCCCATAATTTTAGGCTGCGTCTGAGGTTTCATTTTAAACAAAACTCTGTAGATAAACTGTTATTCATGGCAACGCCTGTAAAGTCCTTGGCAGCCCCCAGAGAACGCTGCCTGCTCAGAACGGGCTTTCCCTCAGATTTATTTGTGAAGAACAAAGGGCAACTTTCCCATCCTGGGAGCAGCAGCCCACGTGGCAGATGCCACTCAGGGGAGTTATCTCCCAGCACTTCTTTTATTGAGAACATAATCAAATTCCAGGCTGTGTGTGGCCGGGGAGTGAGCCCCAGGGAGCGCTTCCCACATAGAGCTGGCTGGGTTAGCTGTGGGTGGCCACTCCATGGCAAGTGCCAGCCACAGTTCCACCCTGGGTAGGTGGCACAGAGAGGAGACCTTTCATATGTTCCTGCCAGGCATCCTGGGGTGGTCTGTCCCACATGGCAGACAGGCGGTTCATCCCGGTGTGGGAACAAGAAGGCGACTTACGTTTGCCTTGTCCCTCGCCTCGCTCCTCCCAGAGCCTTGCTCCTCCCAGAGCTTTGCTCCCAGCAGCACAGCCTGCAGTGAGTCTCAGCCGGGCTTTAAGCATCTGGGCATTATGAGTCCGGGTGTTCCTGAGCCAACAGAGCAGTTGGTTGTGTTGTCCTGGATGCATTCCCATGCTCCCTGCTCTGCTCGTGAGTTGGCTCCAGGGTCCTGCGAGCCCCTGGGAGCAATGAGCATCTCCCAGCCCAGGCACTGCTGGCCTGGCTCAGCTGCTCTGTGGCATGGGATGGCTGAGTGCCATCTGCCAGCCTCACCTCGCAGGCTTGGGCCGCTCCCAGCGGGGCACAGACGAGCTGCCGGCAAATGTCGGTCACCTCCAGGCAGCCACAGTTTGGGGACAGGGAATTTTCCTAGCAGAAGGGGAGAGCATAAAGGAACCAGGGGAACGGAGGTGAAGCACAGGAGCAACTCCAAGAGTTCCTCCCGAGACCCAGCAAGTGCCAAAATGAATACATTTAATATATTTCATATGCGCTCTGCCAGCCATTAGGGATGTGCTTGTTTTGTCATTGCTCTGAGGCAAGCACGGGAAGTGTCTGTCCTCTGAGTGCACGGTGGAAAATCAGAGTGCCCTGAGCTGGAGTGGTCAGCCAAAAATAACATACGGCTTTATCCTTGGAAGGAAATTGGGCACTGGTTGGAGGACAGAAGTTGGGTGCAACACTTGAAGCAATGTGACATTTCCATGTGTTAGGGGTGTGAGCTCTGTAGGCAACATTTGGGGTGCAGGTCACCGGTTGTCACTTTCACTGCCTCGTGTGTCATCAGCCACGGTCCTCTTGTGCAGCAGCTCTTGCCAGGAGCCATGTCCCAGTCCTGTGGCCTCACCTCACTGCTGCTAAAACCTGGAATAGCCACAAAGCAGTGAGTGACCTGGATAAAACACTGAGGTGTCCATTTCCTGCTTGCCAGTGGATGATCCCTTAACAGTGCCTTAGTTCTGAGTGCTGGGCTGGTGCTGCTGTCAGTGTGGGCTCCTTTGGGGAGCAGTGACCATGGGTGGTGGGGAGGGGGGAGCTTCCTGGCCCATTTGGCCCATTTTCCCATCATAGCTCCAAACCATGAGAAATTTCTCTAAGCCTTATGAATATTTAAAGTAACTTGCCGGATTTCAAGGGCTCCCCACCTACCCTTCTTAGGGGTGGTAATGAGCTCTGAATAGGAAATTAGGAATAATTATAACCCATTCATTCCCTTAATAATGAGTCAAATAATTCCACTGCCTATTGGCAGAACTTCTCTGGAAGTTCTCCATCCTGTGTGATCTGAAGTGCTGCCTGCGTTAGTGGCTTCTCTCTTTGTGTTACCTCGCAGAGTTTACAGCACTTTTAGCTCAGAGTAAACTTTCCAATTCCAGCGGTGACTTGAGGAATTCCCAGACACGTCCAAGGACGGAAAGCCAAATTCTGCATTCCCAAAGCTAATATATAGAGATACAACAAGAGAAAAAAGGAGCTTATGACTAAACACTTTGGGAGCTGACGAGCACAGCAGTATTTTAAGCTCCTGCCTGCTATCTTTGGACTGTGACTCTCTGATGACTAACAAAATATTTGCTTTTTTTCCCTTTATGGGCCTGTGATTTCATTGTCTGAATCTTGTCCTATTGACCCAAAGAGCTTCAATTTCAAAGCTATTAAAACCTAATTTTCTATACCAAGCTCCTGAGACAGACACTAACTTCCATAGAATAATTCATTTCTTTCCTCTGAAAAAAGCAAAGAAAAAAGGGAGAAGCAAAGGACATTGGAGTGGTTGTTCAAAGGGGAGTCCAGGCCAGCAGCTTCCTGTGTTCACTGCTGATACTCCCCTCTGCAGTGTCCTTCCAGGAGGAAAAGCAGGAACACTCCTCGGATCATTGCCTGTGGAGCAGCAGCTCTGTTTGCACAGGAGAACTGTGGTTCCCTGATAACACCCAGAGTCCTTGCACTGTCCTGCCATGGACAGCACTGGCAGCCAAGGTCTGTTCTTCTGGGACAACGCAAACTTCCAGCCTCCTCTGCCTCCAGAGTGCTTTGGTTTGTTGTATCCCAGGCACTTGACTCTGGTCAACAGCTGAGCCTCATGTTCTGTGCTGTGACCAGTGGGAAAATTGAGGTGTTTTGGTGGGCTGGGCTGTGGTGGTGCCATGGAGCCACACTGATCCTCCCTCTTCTGCCCATCCCACACAGGTCCTGCTTGGGTGCCAGCAAACGCTAGAGCTGGTGCTACTGTGCTAAGACACCCTTTCATATTCTCCATCGTGATAACGCTTTGTTGGATAAGTGCTTTTTAAACCCTACAGATAGATAGAGTATCTGGAGTGGCATTTTAAAAGAGAAAATTGAGACAAGATTCATTACAGGCACCAGTAAATGTCAAACATTTTATCAACTGTGTAAAGTGCCGTGTTAAGCTGTCTTTTCCCCCCAAAGCTTGATTAAAACTATAAATGCCTTTTTAATATTAATATTATTCTCTTATCCATGCAGCTTGTTTGGTTATTTGCAGTGACAGGAATGGGATGGTTCTTGGTGGAGGAGGTAATGTGGGCACCAGGAGCCTTGAGGCCCCACTTGGCCCTGGCACTGCAGCTGCCCATCCCACACCCTGTCCCACTGTGTAATCCCCATCCCGGTGCCTTGCACCCTGCCAGACTCAGCCCTGCTCCAAAATCCTCCTGCATACGTCACTCCTGCACGTGGTACAGTGTCTCTAACAGGTCCCCCTTGCTAAGCTGTGTTTAATTAAAAGCTGGCTCTCTGTTGCAGGTGCTAATTAGCACTCTTTGCTTGGAGGCGAAGACTCCATCAATATCTAAATCCATAGTCAAAACCCAGCACAATAATAAATACTGTGCTGGCTGTTTCACTGGGATGAAAAAGTTGTCGCTGTGTTTCCACATGGATCCAGCTCTGGCAGCCCTAACTGTGTCACCCAAGCTAGCCCCCAGGCTGAGCAGAGTCCATGCCTTTCCCCAAAAACTCCTGGAATCAACATGAAACTTCTGATTCAGTGTGTTTTTCCTTCAGGAATTGCTGGGTTTTGCAGCCAGGAGAGCAGTTCTCTGAGCAGAGACATGGGGCACACCTGATCCTTGGTGGGTCCCTGGGGAACCATTCCAGGGAGCCAAGATCTGTTTTGTGCACCGAGATATTCAGAGTCAGCTTTTCAAGCAAATTATTCACTATAAAAATGACTTCTGTTCCAGATGCATCCAATCTTCTTAAAGGGTGCGGCTCCCAATAGCAAAACAAACTCATGAAAAATACATGACCTGGAGCATCTCTGGAATATTTATTTATCCAGCAAGTCTCACTCAGGGCATTATGATGCTTCCAAGGATGTGCAGCATTGTAAGGAGCTGGCACCAGTGACCACCGCTGGAGCCACCGGCTCTCACCCTGCCAGATTTCAGGGACCAGCCAGTGGTCCTTGTGCCACTCACAGGTACCTCACCAGGGAGCTCAGACTTTGTGTCTTGGCCACAGGAAAAGCCACCTGCCTTCCTTTCCCTAATTGCGTGAATAATGCTGCCCTGCTGTTGGACGGATGTGCTGGCCCTGGGAGTTAGGCTGGGTGGTGGCATGGCAACAAAGCTATACATTCATTTTGTAGCACTTGATAGGTAAACCAAAGATAATAAATTAACTCTGTGTGAGGATTAGGGCTGCCCATGCTCAGATGAAAAGGCTTTCACATGCCAGAGCTTTCTACTCAGCCAGTCCAGTGAGGGGAGTGGTGCAGGTGCCAGGAGCCGTGTCCCAGATGCCTGGGGAAGGGACACAGCCACAGGAACCCAGCTGAGCCCCCAGCAGTGATGCAGTGATGGCTGCTGTGTCAAATCTCCAAACTCATCTTTAAAGAGCAGCTCTTTACCCAAAATGATGCTGCTCACTGCTAGAGACGTAAATGATGCTGTCCATCTGCCAGCACCAGTGCTTGGCCTTGCCTATGCCGGCACTGTTTGGCAGAATAACTTAAAAAGACGGAGAGCAAAAAGGGATGCAAAGAGCGTGGGGGGAGGGCAGAGGTTGCTCCGTTGCAGTAAAACAGAGATTTAATGTGCTGGGCAAGACTGCTATGCATGCTGTGTGCAGTGCAGGCTGCAGGCTCAGTGCCTTTGCCTCCAAGTACTTGCCCCTTCATAGATGAAGGACCTGGTAACTGCTGTCCCCAAATTGGGGATGTCCCAATGGCTGTCCTTGATGGCTTTGGGGCATGGTGGTCTCCCACCTGGGCCCAGGGGCCAGCCTAAATATCTCCCCTTGCACTTGAGGGCTGTCCTCAGTGCAGGATAGGAAACAGCTTCCAGGAGTAACTTCATCCCTGCATCACCTCTGATACTGTGATACCCATGTGTTATCAGACTGAAATCCTGTGCCAAGAGCACCACCGCAGTGGGCTAGAGTCAGACCTTTAACTGCCACAATTAGGAGGTTATTTATTTCTCAGATATGGGCTGGCAGCAGGAGGTTCACACAAGCCCAGAGAGAAGGGAGGGTTGACAGCTCCAGCCTGGGCAGTCCTGCGGATCACCCCTGATTTCCAGTTACATAAAGCTCCTTATGCAGCAAACAATCATGTTATTAAAGGCAGAAGGACAAGGTCCGATGTAATCCAGCGACTGTGACTAACTGGATTTATGGGCTCACTCCCACTGCTCGGTGCAGTAGCAGAAAGATCCCTCAGATCTTAAAGGAACTAATTTTGGCAAAGATCCTCAGCAGTGATTGTTCCCCTGGAGAAGGGACAAGGGCATGGAAAGAGGTTGGCGTGGTTAAGATTTTCTCCGTTGTCTTTTCCAGCATTACAGTTTGAGCAGCCCACACAGGTATGGAGGTGGGTTTGTGCCTGCGGAGATGGGTCAGAACCTTAACTCAAATTTTCCCCCAAAACCATACCGGGGAAAAGCCAGCTTAGGGGGTACCCCACTGGATCCCCTTGGATCTTCAAGCTATTTTGTGGACAGCAGTGGGTTTGGTTGCCTGAGGCAATGCTTCCCACCCACACTTGGCTGGCTGCTGTTGTGGCTGCTCCAGGTTTGGCTCCAGTGCCAATGCCCTCCCACTGCCACCCAGCTTCAATGAGTTCTCTCTGGCTCAACACTGGGATGAAAAGCTTTTTTTCCTTTTATCCAAGCAGGCATCAGGGGATGTCCATCATCCCCTGGGTGCTTTCCTAGAGACAAATGTGTTCCCATGGTCCACAGCGCTATGTGTCCTCCCTGTTTGGTGCTTTTCCAGGTTTCTGTCTCCGGGTCTGGCATGATGAGTTGGGTCATGGCGTTTCTGTGTTGGACTTTTGCTGTCCCTGGGGAGGGAACAGTGCAATTCAGTGTATGGTCTGAAGGGGAAAGCAGGCCTGGGCAGGCCTGTTGAGCAGGAGGCTTTGGGAACAGCCAATATTCATAGAACATGATAGCAGTGGCATTTGCAGATAATTTTGGATATTAAGGGAAAATAACAGCAGTTTCTTTCCCAGCTACCCAAGGTATTTGTGCCAACAGCCTTCCATGTCCCTCCTGATCCAGCACAGACTCCACTCCCGGCACTGACTCCTGAAACTGCTCCTGACTTCAATCATCCTGAGACAGCACCAGAGGGTTTCATCCTTCCTGAGGCTCTGTCAGCCACAGCGCTGCCTTCAGCACTCCCATATCCAGAGCCAAATCAGCACCCACTCTGGGCACCAGTGCATCCTCTGCAGAGGTATCTCAGCTCTACCCTCAGCCTCATCACCTGCCCTCCCGCACCCCCGTGCCCAGGCTGTGCCACACATTGGAGGAGAGGAGAGTGAGTGGAAACAATTGGATTGACTCCAGCACCTGCCAACCCTCCGCCTTCGCTCAAGTGGAAGAGAATCTTATAATTGTGAGACTGTGCTTTAATTATAGATTTGCAGAAGAAGAAGTTCAGCTTTGGCGTTGATGGAGAGGCACCTGCTAATTGCCTCATTTGATCCACCCAGTGCCAGCATGTGGCGGAAACTTTGCTGGGCTGGAACCGGCAGTGCACAAGCCAGCCAGACCTGGTGCTTGTGGGGATGAGAGGCAGCCAGAGCATCCCAGTGGGACCAGGACAGGCATCCTCCCTGGGGAATGCCACTCAGCTGTGTTTTCCCTGGCCTTACCTGCGTTGATTAAACCACCATACGCTGGGGTGCCATATGTCATCATTTCCTACAGCCTTTCGAAAGTGCAAAGAGAGAGACAACTGTGAGACTGGCATCACCACGCTCGGCACCACAGCATATGCTTTTTGGGAATACACTCAGCCCATTATCATACCAGCAAGGGTAGCAGGACATATCTCTAAGCTATTTTGGAGGCTTCAAAGTACAACCAGTGGCCTCTGAGCTGGCTCTTCCCAGCATGAGTTGGAATTGGGTCCCGCCGGGGGGGCACCGATGCCCTGTGGCTACACTACCCCACAAGCTGTAGGTGTTGGGGCTGCCCCTGAACAGCTGTCACATAAACCCAGGGCTCCACAGACCCAAAAAAGCAGCTCAACTCACCCACATAAACCATCCTTCCAGCTCGTGAGGCGGCGATTGCTCCTTGGCCCATGACTGCATCAGATATGGGGCCGGCTGTGAGCTCTCCACTTCTCCCATTTACCATTTCTTGGTTTTCCTCTCTGGAAAATCCTGCAGAAGACTTCCCAGGCTCAGAGCACCACAGCATCCCTGCGGCAGCCACTCAGGCCGGCTGCCTTATGTAAGCGAGGGAGGGACCTTGCAGAACTCCCTCTGTTCCGAGGCTGTTTTAATTAAAAGCCAGTTTTATGGTGCCTGCGCTAATTATAACTTTTTAGCCTAGAGGGTCAAAATGAACTTGTTGCTTATAATTCTGTAATTCAAATCTGCTGCGAAGAGTTTGGATGCTCAGAAATTTTCCAAATAATTCATCTCTATAAATGTGCTTTGCTGATAGGGGTTTTTTCTCACTTGAACTTTTTTTGTGCGCTCATATGCAAAGGCGACCGCCTGGGGATGTGTTCCTTGTGAAAAGTAGGGATGCTGATCCTTGAAACTATTATGCTGGTGAACAGTAATAATTATCCATGTTTTTTAATACCACAGTGTAAAATATCCAGGCAACTGAGCACTGGGGAAGGGAAAACCGCCCCAGGGAAATATCGAGCGCTTTTCTCTGGTGAGAACGGTGCAAGATTCCCATTGGGATGAGCTGTTGAGAGCACAGGCTCCAGAATAAGCACCAACCTGTTTCACACGGGCCAAAGGAACCACTCCTGACTTCTCTTACACTTACTTTGGAACACACTGAGAAAATTGAAAGAAAAAATAAAATACTAAACTGCATTCAGTGCAGGAAAGGGCAACGTGGGATGGATCCTGGAGCAGAGATACGTCTCATGGGCACAAGCTGTTTTTCCTGAATGCACAGTGAAAAATTATGGCAAACTCTCCTAGGAGTTTTTAAATCTTTACCCAGTGATGTCAGAGCTGTTCACATTCTGCCTCTCCAGCCCCAGTGGCACTAATTCCTGAGGGGTGAGATGAGAGAGAAGCTTACCCATTGCTCAACACCAGGGTTCCTGGAGCCTCAGCCAGGAATCTAAGGCCAGGGATGTGGCAGATCCAGAACTGACAGCAAGCTCAGCCTTGGGGATTGAGCTTGAGATGAGTCCTGTTGATGGAGCAGAGCAGAGGTTGGGGTACACAGCTCAACGCCCTCTTCACAAAAGCCCTTCCTTCCTGAGCATGAGGAGCTGGCATTTCAAAAGGGAAAACACAGCAAAGTTTGTTGAAAAGGTTGCAATCTGTTAATAAGCAAATTGCTCACTTAATTACGTTAATGATGCTTTCACTGAGCTATGTTACTGCCAATACAAATGGAAAAAAGAAGAAAAGATAAAGAATCTCCTGGATTAGCAAAGCCTCGGACAAGTGAGGGATGTGACCATTTGTAAATCTCCATTACTGCCTGTTGTGCTGGATCCCTTTGGTGTTCTCCCACATGCAATCATCTCTGGGGAAGATGCAACTCTTGGTGTCTGGGATTCCTATGGCCACACACTGTCAGGATAAAAATAAATCCCAGGATTTCGAGGTACGCAAATGTCGGCGTTCAATCAGCACAAGGTGACCCATGAGAGCAAGGCCCCATCAGCCCTTCATGATCCCACAGGAATGCTGCCATGGAGCAGCAGTGTCTCTAAGTGTATGCTAAAGCATGCTGCTAATTAGGGCTGGCGAGAACGTGTGCAGTAATTACATTTTTGTGCCGTTAAAACAGCAGCTACAATTGTTGGATAAATAGATGGAGCAAAAGCAAATATGTTTGTTTCTCCCTTACCTTGTACATTACAGGAAGAAGCACCAGCTGCCTCGCAAAACATATTTGTTGTTCACTCAGAACACACTTTAAAAACCAGGAATAAACAGAAAAGTCAAAATATTTGGTTTCCACAGCAAGCTGAGGCTGCCGAAAGACTTGTCATGGCATGGAAGCTGAGGAGCAGCAAACCACAAATTTGTGGCATTAAAACAAGGGAGGAATATTCTGAGATCAAAAGGCTTCTGTTCAGCTTGGGCTGCTTTGACCTTGAGCTGCCACAGCATCAAGTCACATCATTCCACAGGCACAGATCTGCACCCCATGAGGGAGCCAGCCACCTTCACCACTCCCAAGGGAACAAAGCTTTTCTGAAACCCTCCTGTTTGCTGACTGTTCACACCTAAAACACTCCAACAACCCCTCCATTAGTGGCTCATTTCAGCAGCATGTGGATAAATGATGACAGCACTGGGCAGCTGGGCTTTTGTGAAGGATGCTCCTCCAAGGTGGAGCAGATGAGCACTCCTGGTCACATATAGGTCCTGTATATTTATGGTAATGGCACAATCTACCAAACCAGGTTGCTCCAAACAACCAAGTGTTCTGGCCTGGAACACTTCCAGGGATAGGACAGCAACAGCTTCTCTGGCCAAATTTTCAGGCACTTTGGAGACCCATTAGCTGGGATGGGAGGTCTGGAGGGGTCGTTGGGCACCAGTGACAGCCAAGCACATGCCAGGCCCACCACTGAGCTTCCCCACACTGAGAAGCCAAATAATCTGGTTTTCCTGATCCCCAGACAGAACAAGCTCAACATAAATATTCATCTGCTCAAGTGAAAGCAGGAGCCGTTGTTTCCTCGAGTGGAACTAACTGAAAAGCGATGATAGTTTTATGAAAAATGTGAGATTATGTACACAGAAGAAATTACATATAAACTTATTAATTATTTAACAGCTTGTTAACGAGCAAGCTTTGGTCTCATAGCTGAGTCAACCCACCCTTTTGTTGCCACGGGCAGCTGGGCAGGGGGAGCTCAGGAACCCAGATGCTTTTCACATCTTAAGCGATGAGCCTGGGAGGCCATGCTCCAGGAGGGGATAGGAGAGGCCAGCTGTGGGCTGGGATCCAGCGGCGCAGCAGACGCCCTCATCTCCAGCTCCAGATGCCTGCACACAGCCTGGAAGCATTAGCTGCATTATACGCTTTTGAAATTCTCATTAAACATGTATAAATGGAAATTATTTTATTTTCTAATGCAAGCAAAAAATTTGCATTGATAGAAAACGCCTGTTCCTGGAGCAGCACTTGTGTGCGGCACAGCCAGGGCCTCCGGCCCTGAACCTCCTGCAAATGGAGTTTCTCACTTTTGCTGGAATTCCCAACATCCCAAGCACTGGGATGTGCTGCCATAGTGAACTGTTTCACACTGTCAGCTGCAGGAAGGCTCAGGCCAGATCTTGCTGTGTCCTTGAGGTGTCTCCATGGAGGTGACAGCAATGATAAGGGGGCTTGTCCATATTGGTGTGGCGCTGCTTTCAAAAATGTTTTTCACGTCATTCTGACCCATGCCAGGATCACGATTGCTGCTGTAAATAGATGTTGGTTAAAGCCAGTGAGGTGTTTTCACTGAGGTTGGTGGAAGATTTGTGCATAATAAATGTTAAAGCACTAAATACTGGGAAATGCCAAGAGCAGGATTGTTACCTTTGGTGAGCAGATTATATACCTGCACAAAGATCACTTACTTGTGGGTTAATGGACATGGAATTCAAAATATTCCATGTAATTGTATGTATAGGGCCCTTTTCTCATTGAAGAAACCCTGCCCAGCCCCAGCCTCCATCAGCAGCAGTGGGACGGTGACAATGCACAGCAGGATCAGCAGGACGTCAGCAGGACGGTGAGTGGGTGCAGCAGTTGAACTCAGCTGCAGAGGAAGCTGCTCAGATGGCAGAGGGTGAGATCTGAAATCCCCTTGTCAGAGTCTGAGCTTCTCCTTGGTGCCTTCATGTCCTTTCTCTGTGTGTTTCGGAGTGGAAAAGCCTTCCTATTCCTCACAAAGCCAAGTCTCCAAGTCCAGGGAAAGCTCTATTTCCCTCTGAGTCTGCATTGAATTGGTGGTTGAGAAAAAGGCAGAAATATCTCTTACAATGAGTGATAATAAGTTGGACTCCAGGCACACCACGTGCCTACTCTGCCACAAAGAGCACCAGCCTTTCCCCTTGCGCCTGCCTCCTATCATTTCCCCCCAGGTGGCAGCTGAGCTGCTTGTGCCATTTAGGAAAATGCAGGAGTGGGTGAGGAATAGGCAGAACTGGTGAGCAAAGCAGTGGTGGGGTAGGGGGCATGCAGGAGGTGCAGCAGCCGGGTGGGCACTCCTGTCTCTGCTGGGTCTGAGGATGTTCATTGCAGCGGCAGCAGCTCTGCCGTGAGGCGCCGATCGATGAGTTTGCACTTAATTCTCTTTCCTCTTCAGACGCGAGGACAATTTAAATTGAAATGTCACCTAGATTATTCAAATTTGATGTAATCTGCTTCCAGATGTCAGGCCCGCGTTGACGATAATCTTTTTTCCCCCATGAGCTAATTTGCTTATTCCTAAAGGAAGCGATGCAAGGTCTGGTTAACATGACTCTGCAGAGGCTGTGTTGGGATTCAGGCAAACAGGGTTTATCACTGGGGCTGGCAGCTCCTCCCCAGCCTTCTCTGTTAAAAAGTTCTTTCAGAGGCATTGGCAGCAGGGATTTCCACGTCTCAGTGGAAAGGCTTCCTGCAGAAGATGTGTAGGTTTAGAGGGGAAAAAGGAGTCCTATTGAATTTTTTCATTTGTGTGGCTGCTGAGGAGTTACATTGCATTATTCATCCTGGGAACTGGGTAAACCAGGAAAGTTAAAGAAAGAAATTGCTGCTGTAAGTCGAGGTGTTTTAACATGCAAATGACGGTTTTTTATTCTTAACAATAGAACTGTTGGATTTTTAATTTTACACCCTATGTGCTCAGCTCACTATGCAGACACGGGAGTCCTACAGCTCTGGCTGTCATCATTTCTATTGCTGTCGAGCAGCCTCAGATCCATGGTGATTTTATGGACCTGCCCTTTTCTGCTGCATCTGTTGGAGCAGGGGAAAGGATCCAGACACCCAGGGAGTCGCTTCTCGGCCTGAGTGCTGACATATTTGATACAAAAATCACAGAATGGCAATTTCCCCACTTGGAGATTTCATTGCGGGGTTTTCAATCACAGAGTTTTTTCACAGACCTGTGTCAAATGCGTAGGATAAAGGTGTTGGGAACCCATAAAACAGACAGTGTCCAGTCATGTCTTAACTGCCCTGCCTGCATGGCTCTGGAGGTGATAGCCAGGTTTCACCAGAGGTGTCTGTTGGTATGTTTGATATCCAGCTGGAACAGCAAGGTGCTTGTGCAAGGGCAAAGGCATTTTGGAAGTTTAAAGGTACACGTTGACCCTGCCACTTGTCAGTGTGATACTCTGGAGCTCTAAAAATAGAGCATCTCTGACCAAGGAGAGATATTTTTGGAAAAGCTCGTTACTGCAGCCGATCCGTGTCGTTACGGCAGCCCCTGCTCCAGCCTTCCCCTCGTTTCTTTTTGCACATAAATTTTGTCACGTACCAAGAAAGAGAGGGGGTGTACCCTAGCAGGGGGGCACCCCCTATATAGGGATGACAAGCCCTCCCTCTCCCCAGCTGGGGTCCTTGCCCTACCTGATGGGATGTGCATCCCATTTTCCAGGTTTACTCACTCCCCAAACCATCAGGTATGACTGGGGGAGAAAACTAATGAGGTGCTTGCAATCAGGTAGTCAGGTTTGAAGCCGGGGAGTGTCAGGAGATGCAATTAGTTGTTGCTGCACCACAGGGAATCCTGATTTGAACCATTAGAAATGGTTGTGCACATGCTGAACTGAAGGGAATACCCCCAGCAGGTTATTTACCAAAATCACTTCTCCAAACAGGATTTGAGAGGGATTCCTGCTGTAGAGGAGTGGGAAGGAGTGATGAACTCCAGCTGGAAATCTGCTCGACAAGAGCAGGAGTACAAGGTGTATTTGTCTTTTTGCAAATGATAAAAGAAAAATCTACTCTTTGGTCTTGGCTGCCAGCAGACAGCTCCGTGATCATGATGGAAACTGTCTCAGACGGCTCTTACGAGCATTGAAATTAATACCTTTCCTCATTGGAAGTGGCACATCCAACTACTCCCTGAAAGGTGAACATTAATATTCTGATTTTCAGGCATTAGACACGTGCTTTGGCCTCAGAGCTGGGGAGAGAGGGATCCCTCAGAGATGGGGAATGAGGGAGGAAAACGCAGCTTGGAGGGAGTTCCATCCCCACAGCATCAGTGGAGGAACCACTTCTGATCCTGATTGCAAAGGTTCTGCCATGGTGTGCCTACATCACTTTGCCATCTTGGAGTGTTTCCAATGTGAGTAAAACTGAGAGGAACCTTCCTGAGTGCAGCCTTGTTATCTGTGGCATTTCAGGATAATTTATGCCCAACATCTCACTGACTCTCTGGTAGGAAATTGTGTTTCTGGTTCCCCAGCTCCTGCAGGAGCTGTGTCAGAAATATTGAAATAAATTGATCCAGCTTGGGGTTCCTGCATGATTTTATTGCCAATTTATCAATGCAGGCAAGGCACAGCATGAGTTATGCTGGCACGAGTAGGAGCGAGGTGAGGACATGGTGGCCTGGCTGCCCACACTGTCACCAAGAAAGGGTTTGGTGTCTCAGCAATCCCCACTGCCCCCATGAGGGATCCAGCTGAATTCTCTGTGCCTCAAGTTTTCCTTCTTTTGCTTTTTTAATTCCCTTCTAACTGGGGAGCCAGCAGAAACTTTTAAAAAAAATAAAAATAAAAAAGGAAAACAAACAAAACTAATGAGCAGCATCAGGGGAGGAAAAAAGCCTTTTCTGGCCAGAGTCCTTGGCACGGGCAGGAATTCACCGCTCCTCTTGGAGAGTGTAAAGCTGGCTGTGAGCTGCCAGTGGAGGAAGTCAAGTGAGAACCAAGTGCCTGGAAGCAAAGTTTGCCACAGCTGCCCTCTGCTCGGCTCCTGGAGTGCCTCAGCCCCAGCCACAAGTCCTCGATGCTTTGTGCCCAGACTAAATGGTCTTGGATCTGCTACTCGTTTGTCAGTGAGAGCAAACAAGCTGTTTCTGGGACTGACAGTGTCCTCCCAGCTGGTTGAGCTCACAGGCATTCCCAGATGAGGACGAGTGCTGGCCCTGTGGCCAGCAGCAACAGATAAAACTTCCCTCAAGAGCCATCTGGAGCTGGCCCTTGGATTACAGCAGCTGAGCATCCTCAGGCTGGCTGCTGTGCCCCAGGCAGCAGATCCAGAAATCCCCTGGAGCATTCCACATTCTCTCCCTGCTCCCTGGAAGTTGTGCTGCCAGGAGCTGGTCAGTGCCAATGTTTGCCAGCATTGAGACAAGGGCTGCTGGTGCCACAAGAGGCTGAGCTGCTGAGCACAAACCTGTGGGAGAAGGTTCACTTGTCTGGGATCAGGATCAGGATCCCTGTTGAACCTTGGAGTTCAGTTCAGTTTCTCTGAACTAAAACTGGCTTTGCTCAAAGTAAACAGTGGCATGTGCTCAAATGGGTGAGGAGGCTGGGATGGAAATGGTAAATTCCTGTTGATGTTTATATAGAGCAGCTCCTGGTGTAAATTTCCTTCCCTTCCATTTCTCCTTGCAAAATTTTCTTACCCTTGTGTTTGGCTCTTTCTGGCCAGTGACTATTTTGGGATTGAATTTTTGGCTTGTTCTCACTTTGGGGTGCTTTGGCTGGTTGGCATCTCTTGTTCATGGGGAGCTGGTCAGTCCATACACCAAGTCTTGCCTTGTGTGTGAGCATCCCCAGTGCTCCTTGTGCACATGTGCTCTTCCTCTCTTTCTCTGTGGGCCATCCCAGCCTTCCAGAGGCATTAGCAATTTAATTCTAGTCCATGGGCAAGGGGCTTCTTTAGCAATGCTCCTTTTCAGCAGAACCTTTGGAATTTGCCACAAAGTTTTACATAGGAAGAACAGTTTTCTTGCTTCAGCATGAAGGCAGGAACCCACATGGAGGCATTTAATGCCTCGCAGGGATTATTAGATACAAAATGCATTGGAAAGAAAGCATGCAATAAATCCCAGCCTTTCCATAAACTCTAAATCTGTTACACGTTAGACCGTAATCTTCTGAAACAAAAGTGACTGCACCAAATAGAGTGTTATTGTTTAAATATTCCTGCTGGGAAATGCTGCCTGAAGAGCAGACACAATAGCTGCCCTGATGCAGGATTTATTGGAGCAACTTGGCACCAGCCTGTTTGTAGGGAGCGGAATATGCTTGTAGAGATTATACCAGATTTACAGTGATTAATAATGGATTGGACATGGCAGACTTCAAAGGGTTCTGCTCCCGTGCAGTTTGGTGTGGGTTGAGTCACAGTAACGTTCGTTCCAGTGGTTCAAACAGCTGCCTTCCCTCAAAGAGCAGGGATTTGGGCTGGACATTTTAATGGAGCAGCTGATCGAGGCTCCTGCCTTCGCCTGTGTTCCTGAGAGTGCTCCCCACACTTCCCCCTTCCCTTATGGATCTGGCTTAGACTACAGCAACTCCCAGATGTTGTACTCTCCATGTTCCCTCGTCCCTGTGGCTTTGCCCAAGCAGCAGGATGGAGGTGGGGGCATAGCAATATTACACCTGGCATGATTGTGTGTGGAGACCAATCCAGCTCCAGAGAGCCCCCATCCAGCTCCAGATGGATGTGCCCTGCTTGGGGTACCCTGTGAGACCCCCAAACCCATGACTAACTAGGAAGAGTGGTGTCCTTAATTATGGGAAGGTTCCTCTCCAACTCAGAGCTGGGAGCTCACCTGCCAGGAGGATGAGCAGGGATTTTGTCATCAGGCAGAGGGATTAAGAGAGCTGGGAAATGTAGGACATCCCTCTCACTCGCAATGTGCACGCACAGACCTCGAGCTATTTTTAAAGACCTTTCAGCACCCACAGTGGCCATTACTTTTAGTATGAAACATTTGAAATCTGCTCCTTGCATCAGGAACTCCCTCTTCCACTTTGTCCAGGGGCTCCCAGCTGTGCTGAGGATGGCTCTGCAAAAAGAGCAAGGCTCTGAGAACTAATCACAGCTGTGTTAATTGCATGTTGATATAATCATGCTCTCACCAGGTCTCTGCTGGGTAGGTCAGTAGCCCCTGTGAGAATATCCTGCCCACCTACATCACTTCTGCCCCCTCCCTGCCTGCTCAAGCTGTCAGAGCTTTTCCTGTGAACACAGGATCCTTCAGACACACTGGGAAAAGGCCAGGGATCCTCAGACAGATGTATTTCATAAGTGGTAAGTGCTCTGGCGTTAATCAAAGGTTATTGTGTGTGAGGGTTGGGAGGCATCTCCAGCTAATGAAGATGTTTCCCCATATCTGCCATTATTTGGGAGGCTGGAAGTGCTGCAGAGGCTTCATCCTGCTCCAGGCAGGGCTGATGGGATTTGTGCTGGTCCCAGTTGCCATGGAGAAAGTGTTGGATGGCTTTAATACATCTCTGTGAATTTCTCCCCAGAGTTTTCCTGTGACAAGCTGGACTGGAGGTAGTGTATAAGGAGCTCTAATCTTCCAAATGTATGAAAAAATGATTGATGGGGGGCAAGGGGCATAAACAGCTTACAGGGCTCTGGCAGCACGTGGGGCAGGGTGGGGTGTGCCAGGAGGGACTAGCTGTGGTCCAGGGGCTCCCTGACATGTGCTGCACTTACAGCCCTGAGCTGTCCCCAGCTCTGCTCTGCCATCTCAATCCAGGTGTCACTGATGCGGGGTGAGATGGGGATAGCAGCTGTCAGGCAGCCCCACACAGGACAGCCCCACACAGGGCTCAGGTTCCTTCTCATCGCTGGTACAGACATGTCTCCCATTACCCCTGCTGTGGCCATGGCACTCCCACCTCTCATTTAAGTCCATTTATTAGGAATTAAAGGAAATTAAACCTTATCTCTTTTGTCGTCATTTCAAAATCCTGTTGTTTACATTTTTCTTTTTGCTTTTCAAGTTGCCGAAAATATGAAAAAAAGCAACGGGGAAAAAACCCTCCAGCTCAATGTGCCAAGCAGCCACTCTCTCACCTGCACAGGTAGTTTGACTGTCTCCCCAAATTCCCCCCTTGATTTATCATCCTGCCTGGCCTTTAACTAAGGGGACATTGGACAAGGACCATGATGGGATCAGGTAAACCCAAGCTGGAGATTCTCAGGGAGAAAGGAGATATCAGGGAGCTTAGGAACAACAGATGGAGAAGTGCTGAGTGTCAAAACCTATGGAGGCATTTGGAACCTTCTGGAACAAGCCCTGGCTGGTGGGTTTGGGACCAGGCAATACTTCCATCAGTGCTAGCTCCTTCCTCTGCCTTTTTGCTTTTTGAGTTTATTATTTTTACTCTGGGTTTGCTGCTTTAGATTCCCTAAACATTTCCTCTGGGGCATCTCATGGGCTTTTGAAATGTGAAGTCCATTTATCACCAGCTGATGTCCCCCTGCCACTGTCCCTGCTCTGAGCAGCCTCCACTGCAGCTGGGCACAGCAGTGCAAGGGGCTGCATTTGGTGGGCAGCTGCTGCCAAAGCAAAAATAGGGTTACCAGACTCCTTGTTCTCTCCTTCCTTCATTTCCCAGGGTTTTTGGTGAAATCCCTGCAAACGCAGTCACTTGCTGGAGCATTCGGCACAGAGGAGGTTTCCTGTGGAGTGCTGTGGAGAGGAGATGCTCTGTGTGAAGTGTGTGCTTCAGTTGATGCACCCGGGCTAGAAAGTAATTAATTAGCAAGTTTATGGTCTTTTCCCATCTGAAATAAAAAAAAAAAAAAAAATTATGCAGAACATCCAAGGTAATTAGGAAGCTGCAAGCTACAACACACCTTTAAATGGGAGCTCTGGAAAACATGATGTTTGGCAGCAGATTTTTAATGGAGCAGCTGATCGAGGCTCCTGCCTTCGCCTGTGTTCCTGAGAATGCTCCCCACACTTCCCCCTTCCCTTATGGATCTGGCTTAGACTACAGCAACTCCCAGATGTTCTGTTCTCCGTGATCAGGTTTGCCATCTACAGTCTGTTGGCCAAGATGAGAATATTGGTCCATGTTTTATGTGCTGACTTCACTTGGAGTTTTTTCCCCTGGCATTTACAGCTGGCCCCACCCCCTGATGCTTTGGCTGTGCAGGATGTTCCACCAATTTATTCTAGTGGAGAGCACGGAGCAGGTCACGCATATTAAATGTGAAGTTTTTGCTACAGTTGCTTCAATAATCTGAAAGAAAAACATTTTAATGTGAGGTTTTTTCCTTGTTTTTTACCGTGTACCAGCTGCTGCTTTTGGCAGGGCAGCTGCTCAGCGGGCAGCCGGCGGTGCGGATGCTCTTCCCGGGGAGTGATGCCCAGTGTGCCAAGGGCATCCCCTCCCTGCCATGGTGGGGAACAGCTGAGATGCCTGTGAACGTTCCACTTTTCATGCCTCTCCCTTGGCATTAAAAGCTGAAAATTGAGGCTTTATGCTATTTTTGTTTTCAGCCAGATCTGCAGTGCCAACAGCATTGCCCAATGTGCTGTTTTCCTCTTTGCTACCCTCTTCCAAACCCACCTGCATGAAGACTGGGGAACTTTTCCCATGGCTTTTGTGCCTTTGGTGTGTATTTCCAAAGGCTCCTCAGTTCTCCAAGGGAGGGAAAGGCTGCTTTGTGGAGCTGTGACTGAGGAAGCAACTTTCTGGCCAGCTGCCCAGCAGCCGTGGGATGGCCAATGGCTATTAATCCAATCAGTTAAATTATTTTAGAGTAAGTGTTCTTTTTTCCCACATTTCTTGATGAGTTTTCTATTTCCAATAGTTTTTCAGCAATTTCCAGTGGGTAAGTTGAGTGCAGGGTCCCTTGCAGAGCAAGGAGGGGATCAACATGGAAAATGATGATGACAAAAGGAGAACCACCAGGGATGGCAGAAAATTCATCCTTGCAAAAATGCCAACATCAACCCTGGCAGCAAGAGGAGATGAAAAACAGTTTGAAAAGGAGGAAAATGTACAAATGTCTGTGGGGATGGTGCCTGCATGAGAAATAACATCCCAAAAGATCATATTTGGGGGTGTAAGAGGTGAGGACTCCTCATTGCTTTATCGGCATCATTCAGCAGTGCCTGGTTGTGTTTATACTGCTGCTTCTACAGTTTTCTCTGTATTTTCTGTATCTCTTTCCTTTCTACTGTGGCTTCTCTTTTGCCCCTGTCTCCTGCTGCTGTCACCTGTCTTCTCCTCTGGTTTTAGACTGCTCTCTCCCACAGAACGTGGTGGGGAAGCTGCTGGGGCTAGCAGGTGCCGAGTGGGCACTGCTGGCATGAGGGCCTGCGTGATGTTAGTTTGGCTTGGTGCCTGAAATCAATATGAGCTTGCTTGGGGTAATTGTTTTGTATCTCTGGAAGAGTTTATTTGGTTTCTGAAGTGCTCACTTTATAGAGTTATTTCTCAAGCCTTGTCCGAGCCCCTTGTCACATCGGTACTAAGTGAGTTTCAGGGCTATTTGCTAGTCAGCTTTGTCATTTCTATTTTATTTTTTCATTTGCTCTCTACGTACACTGAAGTGTAATTCTGTTTGGTTTTGCTGACTTGGGCATGAAGAGAAACACGTTGTCATCTTCTGAAACCCCTACAAGGCCTTCACCTCCCTGGCAGCCCCCTGAGCTTTGTGGCATTTGCCTTTCACCCCCAGGTCCTTTTCCCCAGATTCCCCTTGGGCAGGGACACTGTGGGGCATGAAAATGTAAGGGTGCAAGGATTCAGGGATGTAGGGATGTGGAGATGCTTAGCCCCAGGCCACACCAGTCCTGCTCTGCCCTGAGCACCTGGAAAACAAGCAGTGAATTAAAGAACTGCCCACGAGTGCGGGGGAGGGAAGAGAAAAGCCTGAACTTTCCAGATGACATTTACGCCTGCAGAAGGCCGACGTATTTTATCCACTGTCACATTTAAAAGGCACTGAATTCATTATACTGTTGAATAAATCATTATTTAAAAAAACTTATTTATCCAGAGAAGAGCCACAGCTTTTCAGTCAAGAGCTGCTCCTGCTCTTAAACTCTTCCACCATAGGAGCTTCCAGCTCTCCCCTCACAGACAGTACTGGTAGCAGTGGGTCCCACACTGTCCTGTGCATGGACACAAAGATCCAGGCTTTGCTTGGGGGAGCAGCTGAGGGTTGACAAGAAGCTGAAATGCTCACACACCTCTGTCACAAAGGGTTAATGTTTTTTAGCTGAAGCCTGGTAAATCAGGCAAGAAAATAATCAGCTCCCAGGTGAAGTGAGGAGATGCTTGATGTTTTACAGCTTCTTTCATACACTTTACAGAAACTAATGGTTACACAAATAATACCTGGGGGGATGATAACAAGCTATAAATAATTCAGGGTTCTCCGGAACAGAGCTGCCATGTGCAGGTGTGAGGAGCACACAGTGCTTTGGGATGACTCAGATCCTGGGAGACTGGTGCCCTTTCACCATCCTACACCTCTCTTAGCAGTGTTCCTGTCCTTTACCCAGCCTTTCTGGACTGGCTCTGCTTTTTCCCCTTGCACCTGGATCGCCCACTCCCCTGACTGCTGCAGGAGCTATCAGCAGCACCCTTTGCCAGTGGTGCTGGGAGAAGCCAGAGGTTTTCCATGGGCACTGGGGCCACATAACCAACTGGCCAAGCCCATCACCCTCCAAAGAGTTGTGCATAAGCTGCTCTGCCCCAAAGCCACTGCTGGTGTCTATATCCAAACTGAGCACCTTGGAGAGCAACTGTCCCTGTCTGGCTGTGGGTCACGCCAGGATCTGCCTGCCTCTGCCAGCCCTTTCCACAAACACTGAAGGGTTTTTGAGAGCTGTTTGTGTGGAATTCCCCATCCTCGGATGGAGAGGTTTCAGTTTCTGTGCTGCTAAATATTTTGACAGCCTTTCGTCTCGCAGCCTAGCACAGTGTGACATGCTGTACCGTAATAGTCCCCTCGGCTCCCCGCCGCGGCACACCACGTGCTTCATGCCAGCACACCGCGTGCTCCCCGTGCCAAAACAGGCTCCATCGGGCAGCCACAACCTTCCCAGGAGGAATTGTTCCCAGCTCAAACCCCGGAGATGGGAAAGGGGGCAAGGGAAGAAGGCACTCTGCCACAGCTGCCTCAAAGCAGGAGATGGATGGCTGCCGAGGCGGGCTCAGCCTCCTTTATCCCAAAGGATTCCCCACAGCCAGGTCCCTCCTGACTGCACGTCTGGCTGTCTTATCAGTCATGAACGTGTTGCTCTTAATGAGGAAACAACCAGGAAAGTTGGTGGCAGGACCCACAGCTCAATAAACCAGGCGAACAAAAACCTCCACTGCAATTTGAAATCGAGCTTTCTCTCCCAGCCCATGTGGCGGGGAGGAATTGATCTGTCTAATCTCTTATCTGTGACTATGAAATTGTATTTCCCTCTTAATAGCCCTACAAATGTTACAGATGGATAGTTTGGAAGACAGGCTGCCAGTGGTAGGAATACTAAAAAGGATGTTGAGTTTTGCTTGCTTTGGGGTGCAGAAACCAGCATGAAATGCCTTGGCCTCACTCCTCAGAGACCCAGCTCAAACACAGACATTTCCACCCCATTCCTGTTTACCTCAGGCCGAGGGGCTCTTAGTAGTTGCTTAATTTAGGCATCACAAAGCTGCCCCATCCCTCCTCACCCTGTTACTGCATTGAAAAGGAGAGGACAAAGCAGCAGACCAGAATCACTTTCTGCTCTTCCCAGTTTCCCATGTGAAATCCTGGTTTTCCCACATCAGGATGTCCACCAAGTGTCTCAGGCACTTAGACTCCCCACAGAGCAGTGAGTCGCACCTTCAGGGGGCAGAGGGGGCTTTGCCCTTCAGAGCTCCATCTGCCAGGTTTCCCCATGATTTTCCTTGCAAGTGCACAGGCACTGGCATCCCCCAGATACTTTTGTGCATTGCATTTTTTAGATTGCAGAAACATGAGGTGACAATGGCCTTGTACCCTCAGGTCCTGCCCTGTCCTTGATGGACTGTCTGGATCCACAGCATCTCCAGCGTGGCTGTGATGTGTTGATGTGAGGAGCCTCAGGCACTGGCCATCCCCTCTGCTCCAGTGCAGGAGAGTTTCCCAGAATAAAGCATATGAGGTGAAGGAGAATGGGAACTCTGTGAGCCACTGCCATGGAGCTGTTTGATGATGAATTTGGAGTGATCAAGGTGACCTTTTTGGGATGGGGACTGTGCCTGCCCCATGCATCCCCCATGCCTGCCTGGCCATCGAGCCCTTTTTGTCATCAGGACATTCAACACCAACCTCTCACAGTATTTAAATGAGTCAGATTAATCACTTTATCATCCAAATACAGGTGGATTAATGCCGTCACTTAATACTCTGTTTAAGCAGATGATTTTTTAAAAAAGAGCTCAGTAATTGAGGGAATTACTGCAAAAATTAGAAAAATTAACAGTTTATTTACAACTTATTGTCAGAGCTGCCAGCCAAGAAAAAGTGGGATCAATAAGCACTTATTTTACCCTCCTACACCTCTCTCCCCTCAAACAGGCCCTCTGGTAACACAAATCTGGAGCTCCTGCCCCAACTGCCATGGCCAAGATTGAGCAGGTAAGTGTGGAAATACATTAATCCTCACATGGGGATAACTGAGCTCCATCACCACGTATTTTAATATGGGAAATGTCATCTGCTGCTCCAGCTCCTCTCATAAACAGGGAATGTGCCTGTCAGCAAGCTGAACCTGTAAAAGTTGAATAATATTTGTTGATTAATGTAGTCAATGGATTTCATATTTCCTTTAAAATAGTTGCTCCATATTTCTGTAAATTATTCATCCAGTTTATAAGGCAAAGCAAATATTTGTGAATAGATATGAATTATGTGATTTATAAGAATGAAATATTCATGAGTCATTTTCATTATTCACCTCGTCCTGGAATTGCTACATAAATCTGATCAAGCAAATAGATTTGGTGAAGCTCAGCCCGAATTTGTAGGTATCGTGGTGCTTGCATGGTGAACCAGAGCAGGTTTGGGCTGAACTCCAGAGCTGTATGCTCAGCTGTGGCTGCTCAGGCTGATGACCCACGGCTCCAAGATGGGGCAGGGCAGGACAAGGCAGCTGAGCCAGGGTGTGCCCTGCAGCCCTGCTGTGTGCCAAAATCAGCTTTCACCTGAATTTCAGCAGAGGCAAGGGCAGGAAGAGGAGACTAACACTTCCCTCCCTGACAAGGACACCAGCACTGTCAGGAGGTCGTGCAGCACCACGGGGAAGGATGCTGGGGGCAGGTGTTCCAATTTGGAGGGATGATCGCAAACAGAGGGAGCAAGGGCTGTGCAAAATTAGGGAAAGATGGATAGAATGCCTCACTGCTGGGTGATTCCAATCCAAGTGCTTGCAGATGCCCTTTGCCAGCCTTCAGCCAGGCAAGCCTCAGTGTAGTTGCAGGAAGAACCCCAAAGTCTCCCCAGTTTCCTATTCATTCCTCCCCACCTGCCCACTGCACCCACTCCAGGAGGGCAGGCTTTGTCCCTGGTTGCTCCCACTGACTGGATGGAGAGCCCATTTCTCCCAAGAGCCAGGCAGCTCTCCCATGTGTTTCGCCCAGAACATCATCTTTCCTCCCAGCTTTCTCATTAAAAGTGATTTCTTTTTCCAAGTACTCTCCAAAGGAGATGCACAAACCACAGAACAGCAGAAGCAGCAGAAGAAGCATCACAAGAAGAATGTGCATGGGTGGGGGGGTGTTTATCTCAGTTTCTGCTTTCCAAAAACTGGAAAACACCTTGGTGTTGTGAAGTGAGGATGAGTGGGGAAAATCTTTTTGGCAGAGCCCAAGGAAGAGCCTCAGGATTGTGAGGGACAATGGGACCTCTGTCCTCAGGTGCCCTGCAAGGACAGGGTTAGTCTGAGAACAAAGCTGGTGCCAGTCTTGGGGTTAAAAAGAAAATGAAGAAAACACCAACATTTAAAACTCTGACAGATGCTGAACTTTTAGGACATGAGTAACACCTTCAGTTCTGGGACTGTGGGTCCACTCCAAATGATGTGCGTGCTAAGTACTGCTTGGACTGGTGCCACCTGGCACTTGCTGCTGACGATGATAAACTTGGGAGCTGCAAGATGAGCACTCTAAAATTCAGCTTTGGGATCTTCCTATTTTCCAAAGTGTTCAAGTGCTTTCTTCTTAAACAGCAAGCTGCCATGTAGGGAATACTGTTCCGCAGAGAGCGCTGTGCGTCTTCTGCCACTGGCGTGTTTTGTTCAACGCTGCACAGGGACGACATAAAATCCATGTGCTTATCCAAGTGGAATTGCTGACTCTATTACCCTGGTCAGAGAAAACCGTCTGTCTTCATCCTCCCTCTGATCCATCAGGAAGGGAATAGCAGTTCAGTGCCCTGGTGTACTGCACATCCCAGCTCTGCAGCCGCTGCTGACCAAGCTGAGTTCAGCGGAAACACTTTGGGGATGCAGGACACGAGGCCATTGTTCCTCTCCACATGCTGCAGAGATCAGATTGACACGTAGGATTGTTTGAACCTATGGGAGGGATGCAGGTATAGCCCTTGTGCAGATATCACAGCCATTCAAGGCATAGGCACCAGGGCAGGTGCTGCTTAAATGCACCTGAGGAAGGATGGAGAGGCTCTGCATCCCAGGCAGATCCCTCCTGGCCTCTGCCTGCTTTCCTGCAGCCCCTCTCCAGAAGGTCACACTGCTGCCTCAAGCCAAAGGCAGAGATGTTTCCTTCCAGCCAAGGCAGCTCCAAGAGTTGTCGTACTAAACTCCAGACCTGTTCATCCGTGGGATGGCATTTTTCCCCTTGCCGGCTCTGGAATAGCCACAGAGAAGCCATTTATCAGCCTGGTGTGCACATCCAATCTCCGGGGCGCTCTGCTTCATCTCCCGTTATCGGCCGTCTCCACGGTGCTTAACGAGCAGCTATTTTGAGGCCTAATGAATTTGAAAAGTTTTTGACCCTTCTATTGCAGTGTCTCAAGTAGCAAGAACCTGGAAAATAGCTTTAATGTCACACAGAGCGTTATGAGCCTGTGCAGTTATTGCAGGTGTTCTGTTCAGGTGTTTCAGGGGGCTTTGGGAGAGCTGCCAGCAAACAGGAGCAGTGGGAGGTTCAGCAGAGAGGTTTTTCCTTTGGTGAAAAGCTTTTTCTTTCTTTCATGTGGAAAGCCAAGGGTTTGGTGACCTAGAGATAACCAGAGCTGTCAAGGACAAGGCAGTAAATTGTCCCTTGGTCACAGCCCTGCTCCAGAGAGACTCAGCTGTGTCACTGCTCCCAGGCGAGGGGTTGCTTGATGAATTATTACAAGAATGCCTCAATAAATCCAGGATCCACCTCCCATCAGCCCAGCATGCAGTCCCCTTGCCTGGGCATGCAGGTCAGGGAAATCCCAGCTGCTTTCCGGGTGCTGCATCCTTTCCCCTGACACCAGAGGGTCAGGAAGCGTGAAGCATCTTGAGGGTTCCTCTTTCCAACTTTCTTCTCTTCCCCCATCCACTTTCCCAAAAGACTTTGTTCCTCAGTCATTTATTTTTTAAAGAAAAACCAAGATGAATATCTCCCTCCAAGGGCCATTAATTGCTGCTACTTCACGGTGCACAGGGCTGGGAATTACTTCTTTTTTCTGCTCAGCAGCTGATGGAGTTGGAAATCTCCTCCAGGGCAGCAGGAATCCTATAACAAGGGCTTAGAGGTGAGAATAAAAGGCCAAAAGCAGCCCTTCAAGGAACGTGGCCTCTCTCCATTCCTCTCTAGATCACTCCAGCAATTCCTCCTGGGAAGGAGTCCCCTCACTGTTGCCTTGTGCCAGACATTTGTTTTGTCAGCACCAGGGAACAACCCCAGTCTAAGCCATCATCAGCCCACAGAGACATCAGCCATAATTGTAAGGTCCGTTAAATATGATTTAAATATTTTTTTACTCATTAACAACAATTTAGACTGATTCTCCCTCTTTTTTTTCCAGAAACTTCAAGTATGACTGTAATAGCTTTGTAATTTTGGGCTCTATCATTAAAATTAATGATATCCTAATGCTCTATGTGCACTAGAAAAGTCTGATCAGTTTTTTCCCCTTTATATATCATTACTAATAGAACATTTTAATGGCTGTAATTTCCAGCCCTGTAGATGGAAACCTAAAAATAGGAAGAAAGCCTATTTCATCACACCATGCCAGCCCCTAAATAATTCAATTACATAGACTGGAACATCTGAAGCTGGGTGTGTTCCCAGCTGCAGATAACCAAAAGGACTTGATACTGCTTTTAAAGTGGGTTGGTTATTACAGGGTCTACTTCTCTGGTCCTGGTGAGGCCGCCACCAGGGATGCTGGAGTGCAGAGCTCTAGCAGCTTCCCCTCCTGGAGCCAGGATGGGAGTCCCCGCCAGGATCCAGAGGTATCCAGTGGATCCAGAGCAGCAGCAGAGCTTCAGAGGCTCAGCCCGACTTGTAGTAAGTACAACCCACCCATCGCTGGCAGGCAATGCCTGCAGCCAACATCAGCAAAGGCTCCTCTGTGGATACCTCCAGCTCCATGCTGAACTCTCAGATCCCTCTTGCTGTGTTTTCCCTGCAAGCAAAGTCTGTCTCTCCTGACTCTTCTCCCCCACAGGGAAAGGGGAGAGCATCGCCACGACCAAACCCAAAAGTGCCCCTAAGCCTTGCTAAGCACCCTGTTTATTACTCCCCACGGTCTTTCTCCTGCTGTAGGTACTTCCAAAGCCTTTCATCATCCCACACACTCCCACGTGCAGCCAACACATTTCTCATCTTCACCTCACAGAGCTTATCAGACGCATTTCTACCATTTATTGGTTTATGCTTTGCCTTCACCAGCGAGAGTTCACAATTAAATTCTCTCTCTCTGGGTTATTTTTTTCATCTCTCTTTTTTCCTTGCCCAAGGCTGAGGAATGGCTCTGGTGAGCTTGTTACAGAGCTGGTTTGTCCCTGTGGTGGCTGGACCCAGCCGTGGGCGGGAGGGGAGGGATGTCGCGGGTCAGCTTCCAGCCCACGCATTTTCTCACCTCAATAACTTGCCGTTTTGCTCCAGAGCAGCAGGGTTTCACTTGGCTCCAAGCAAAAAAGACACAGTCGTATCATCGGCTGTTTGTTATACACAAAGCTGAGATTTTCCCTTTTTTTCTATCCCTTTTCTAGGTTAGCTTTGCCTGGGCTCTTCATCCTGACACAGCTACATGGGCAGCCCCTGCCAGGTAGGACTGCACCAAGACCAAGGTGAAATGCTGAATATTGACTGTTGAGTGCTGATGCTGAGTATTCATTTTATAATCATGGCCTGGTATGAGCTTTTCGCTTTTCTGTGGCACCCCTCGGGTGCCATTCCTCAAACATCACCTTGTGCCACTCAACAGGGAGGGACAGCAAGGCTTGGAAGGGACTGGGCAGTGCTGGCACCAACTCACCTGTGCCAGCACAGAGCCCTGTGCCAGTGCAGGGACGGCAAAAATGAAGCACTGAACATGGGTTTTTTGTAAGTCCTTAGAGCTGGCCACATATTCAGGAGAGAAAGAAAACACTTTTATTCCACCTCATCCTTGGGTTCCCAGCGTGGCGATGCCATAGCACCAGTCCATGGTTTGGTTTGCAGTTCATGGTTGGGTGCTAAAGGGAAGCTGTTATCACTCAGAGCCTCTTGCCCAGCAGCAAGTGGTAGAATTATACATGAGTTTCAACCTGACGAGAGCAGGCTGAGTAAAACAAGGTGCTGTTCTGTCAAGGCGCTGATTTACAATGCATCAGTCCTGACCCTGCTGGCACTTCCCATGGAAGGAAGTGACTGCCTGCTCCAGTTCCTCCACTGGAGCATGGCACAAGAAGTCTGAGCCACAATGTCCTGGCCACAATATTTAAATGTTTGGACTTGTTCCCAAACAATTGCTGCATTAAAAGATATTTAATACATTTATGGATGAAGATTTAAAGGCACAGTTACTGAAAGGCGCCAGGGTTTTCTCCTTTTGTCATTTGAATGACACAGGTTTGAAAAGGTGGTGTTTTTGCTGTGAGAGAGGGAGGATTTTCCTTTATCATGCTTTCTGAGGCAGGTCCCCGAGTGTTTGCAACACCGTCCCTGTGCACAAAGACCAGCATCTCCACAGAACATAAGAATTTTTCATCATATTTTTCCATTCCTTTTGCAGTGGGTGGTTTTCCTACCTGGCATGGGGAAAGTGTGGAGAAGACCCATGAAATGCTGCTGTGGCCCTACTGAGCTCTGCAGATGCTTGGAGCAGGCACGGGATGGTCCAGTTGTGAGTATAACACTTCTCTGCCGTGATAAATCCAGCTAATGCATTCGGAATTGATGCACTTGTCTATCTTAAAAATCCTAATCGGTTTTTATCAGTGGCATTACGCTTCCCCATGATGAGCTGCTCCACTATCAGCTGGAAGAGTGCTACAGTGCGGTAAAAGATACTGGAACATGTTCAAAGGTGTGTTTGGCTGCTCCTCTCCCCCTTGGAAGCTCCATTCCCAGTGCGTTGTTGCCTGCAGTTGTTGTCTGCAGGCACTGTGACACAGAGCCAGGCACAGATCAGGCAGAGATCCACTCTCTTCAGTGCATTTCCAGCTCTCAGCCAAGCTCTGTGAAGGCAATTCCCAGGCGCAGGCATAGGTGCTGGCTGCGACCTGCAGCAGCTGTCCCTGTGCTCACTGGAACTCTCGAAAACTTCTCTCCTCACAAGGGTTTTTCCTTGTGCCCTGGGTGGCAATTAAAGTGTGATCAATCAGTGTCAAATAAAAGTCATCGGAATATGGCTGCGAGGCTGATTGCCTGTGACCAGCGTAATTAGACAGCAAGGACTTTCTTTCTTTTCTTTTTCTGCAAGAGGGCTAAAAGCCTCACAGATTGGAGCTCCTGTATCTGCAGCAAGGTGAATTCACATCTGACCTATTGTTCAAATAAGAATTCTCCTCAAATCCAACCAAAGACCTCTCTAAAGTACAGCAGAGAGACATAATCCCTGAAATTTATTTCCATTTTAGTATGTGTGGTCAGGTTGATTTCAGGGATGATGGGCAGGAGAGCAGGTCTGGGTCTCATCAGCCCTGATGTGGTGCTGGCACTGCTGTCCCCAGCCTGGGTGTCCCTAGTGTCCCTTATCATAGCTGTCTTCTTTGCAACTCCAATAACTCTGTACTGATTTCCTCAGGCTGACAAAAGTCAGCTGTTTCCATATTCCCTGTCACTGCTGATCTGTCCCTTCTCACTCTCCAAATCCTCTTTCCATTTCCATTGACATTAATGAACTGCTGCTGTCCCCTAGTGCCACTGTCCCCTCACCCACCCAGAAACGCCTCATGTTCCTGAGGCATTCAGAAGCTCCCCAAAAAGTCCATGGCATCAACAAGAGGTCCTGGCATTACCTGCCACGGGGCCCTGAGCATTACCAGGCTGCCACAGCCCATGCACTGAGATACTTTCCTAAGTGTTGGATAATTAAAAAAACCCAGCAAATAGAAGTAATTCCCACTTAGGAGGAAGGACCTGCTGGAATTCACGCTGGGAAGGAGGATTCAACAGCTGCGCATTAGCATAATGTGGAAATGTCATGGAGAGCAGAGCTGAGTGGAGCTGCCCCCCTCTGCCTCAGGTTTCCCAGCAAGAGAGGAAGGGAGGATACAACCCAGCAATGAGGAGGGTGGCTGGGAATCCCCTCAAGAAAGCACCAGCCTTTCTCCCAGGACTCTCCAGCTCAGCATGTGCAGGGAGAGGTTTCCTTTGGAAAGGTGAGCTGGGATGTGGGAGCCCTCACCGGGACACCCAGCCCCCCACTCCTGCCACCCCCTGACAGCTGCTGACATTTCTCCTTGGGCTCTGGCATTTATTTTGATCCGTCCTGGGTTTGCACTTCCCTCTCAGTATTAACAGGCAAAGTGGCAAGATGTTGATGCAGAAAGGTGAACTCACCCAAACCAGAGTCCCTGCATCAGCCACAGCCCATGGAGTGAGAGGGAAACTGAGGCAGCTTCAGCATCACATGGGAGAGATGGGAAGCCCAAAACTCCTGTGGGGCAGCTTTCTGTGCCCTCTGAGCGCAGGCAGAGTGCCTGGCAATGATTTACCCTGAGATGGCATCCCTGGCTTCAGGGCCACCTGGTCCCCTCTCTCCATCACTGCCTGGCACTGCATGGGAGACAGACAGATGGACAGACGGACAAACAGACCACTCTGCATTGCACTCACAGCACCACATGGGGGATGGACAGACGGACAGACAGACCACTCTGCATCACTCTGTGAGCATCACCTGGCAGACAGATGGACAGACCCCGATGTGTTGGAGCAGCCGGATGGACAAACAGCCGCCCGCTGTCCAGCGTCCTCCTGGCCGCACATCGTTTACCCACAGGCTCCATCTTGTGGAAGATGGTCCCTCGAGGAGCTGAAGTGCGAAGCCACCCCCTGGCATGGAATCTGGCGTGTGTGGTTCCACTTGGCACTGCTAGCGTGGGAGTCCTCACAGGGTGGCCATGGTGGCACCTGCTGGCACCCTGATTAACCCGCTCTGCCTCTATGGGCTTAATACCATGTTCCGCCCCTGTACAGCTAATGAGAGAAGCAAATGTGGTGGAATTTATTTCAACAGATGGAGGACAATTTTCTTCTCATCATTTATCCGACACACCGCGCCGTACCAGCTTGCAGAGCCTCGGGCTGTGATGTGGAGCCACTAGGGCTCTGCTGGCAGTGTCACCACCAGCTCCCACCATCCCAGCAGAGCAGACTTTCCCTGTTGTACCTCTCAGCTGTGGGATAAAACCAGGTGGTTTTCAGGCTGCTGCCTTCATCAGGTTTATTTACTATATAATGTGACACAGTGGTTTCACTGTATGGAATTTAATGAGACATTAGAAGGAGTTAATCATGGGAAGCAGAGCTCGTGCTGAGTGTTTGGCCATGGTCTCGCACAAGAAGCCTCACTCCCAGCCCTCATTCCCTGACCCAGGGTGGTGCAGACCCTTGGATGCAGCAGGTGGAAGCTCTGTCAGCACTGTCATTGCCAGCTTTCTGTCACCAAGTGGCCCTTGGCAATCGTGCAGTGCCCCCAGGCTGGGGACACGTCTGGAGGGACACGGTTGGAGACTGATGCTTGTAGGAAAATAAGACATGCAAAATTCTCAAGAGCACATCCAATTTCCACTCATTAAGCCATAATTTCCATCATTTTAATTACATAAAAGGCAGATAAATGGTGAGTATGCTCCTACTTGTGCCTTTTCTCCTAATTATTGGTCCTTTGCACGGGCCAGTTTGCAATGAATCAGCCTTTAAGCGGCGTTCACTCGGAACATGCTCGGCTTTATTTGAATTATCTCGTTGGACGATCATTCCCCAGAACATAATAAAACAAACATTAATTACTACTTGAGCGAGTGTAATCTTCTTGAAAGCACTCAATGCTACTCAAATGCCACTGTAGCCTCACGCTCCTCACTTTGAGGCATGTGGGTAAACGAATTCATCCCGCAGGTCTGAGTGTGCGAGGCTGTGGCTTCAGGAAAGGATGGTTGAAAAATGTGCAGGTGTCCAAAGGAAAAAGCTGGGCCTGCTCTCCTGAGAGCATGGAAGATCTGGTGGCTCGGTAGGATGCAGCAGGTCCGACCATGCCACATTGAGCTGTGCCATGCTTTGCAGCACTTGGTACGTTTATTAATGTGTAAATGGCAACACCCAACTTCCCCTCAGTTCCTGATGGCATTTCCAGCACTGTCACTAGAATGCTCTGGATGTTGTGGGATAGGGGTTGCCCTGGTGGGTGCCAATTCACCCATGAGCAGGATTGGCATTGCTGCCAGTGTTTGGGTTTGACCACAGGCAAGGAGATTTAGCTGGATGCAGCCCAGCCGTGTTTTAGCTGGGAGAGGGAAGAGACGTGGTTGTAGCAAGGCAACAGCATGACATTCTTCCAGCCAATTGAAGTTCAGCACCATTGAACATTCCTCATACATGTATCATGCATGGAAACCTCTGGAGAGGTCTTGCTCTGGCAGTTTTCCTTCCTGCTCCTCCACCTGCACAAACCCAGCCCTTGGGTTTGCTCACGGAGTTCCCCAAACCTTTAGAGGCGAGAAGGGTTTTCCTTGCCCATGGCATGCTTCCACGGTGCATTTCCAAGAGCAACCCTGCATTTCACTAGATGTAAAGCTGGGGAGAAGGCAGCTGCTGCTTGAATCTTAAAGACAAAAATCAAGTGAGGAAAAGGGAGCCCTTTCCAAGTGCTCATATGCACACACTAACTGTAGCATCCGACAATCCTGGCTCTGGAGGGTCTCTACTCAATTCCAGGTACCTGCCAAAAAGAAAACAGCTTTCAGTGTCTTAAATATTCACTACTGGCATTTTAAAGACTGATTGCATATCTGTGAAAGAGAAAGGAATTGAAATACGCTTTTAATAAGAAAGCTGTTTCATGTGATTTTGTTACTATCCCGCCCATTCTAAAGGCCTTGTTTCCCCAGCATGAAGGGCACAGAGAGCCAGGGAGAGTCCTGGTCCAGCCCCAGCATTCTGGGGAGGAGAAGGAGGAGGAGGCGGAGGAGGAGGAGGCAGTGGAGGTGGAGGAGATGCTCTGAGGATAGAGCCATATGTTGCCAAGTTAATAAAAGACCTTGAAAAGCATAAATCCTCAGCATCCTGGCTGCTGGCCCAGGTGCATAATTTCTTTGCCATTGGGGGGGAGCAGGCAGCATCTGTGTAACTCCAGCACTGAACACTAATGAAAAGCCCAGGATGAAACACTCAGTCCCCAGGGAGAGCGAGGGAACCCGGCTCTCTCCAGCAGAGCTGGTGCTTGTGTTGGAGGGGAGCCTAGCAGGTTGGAGTGAGGCTTCTCCCTGCTTTCTGTGCCAGAGAGAGCCCATCCACCCTGAATCCACTTTCCCCGAGCACCCAAGGCTCAGAGGGGTACAGCATAGTGGGGGCATTGCCAGGATGTCCTTTGTCATGTCAGGATGATTGTCAGGAACATGGCCAAGGACCTTGCCTGTGGCACAGATGGAAAAGACTGCTCCTAAAAAGGGGAAAAAGCTGTGTTCCCACTGCACAGAACTGAGCTGCAAACCTCACTGCTCAGAAAGGGAATACTGGGATGTGTTCAATGGGGTAAATGGGGAGGGGAGGCAGCAGGGAGGGATGCAGGACCCCACAACTCTGTCTCTGCCTGGTCCAGTGCACTATCAGGAGGTCCCAGGATCTGCCAGCTGTGGGACATTTTCCAAGAAACGTTTTTTTCTCAGTAAAGCAAATATTCCTTGACCCACATGAGGCTGAGAAGGAGTAGTAAAGCAATTGTGTGTGACTCAACACAATACAAAGCTATTTGCCTCTACATTTGCCAACCTGAACATCCAGATGTACACAAATTAATGAGCATTATGATGAGCCTCATTAAAAGAACTGTTCTTCGGGGGGAAGCATCTTCCCCAGTACCAGCGCTGTGTTCTGTTTGCTCAGCTATTAGCTGATGGCAAACTGTGAAATCCTCCGTTTCATTCTGATGCTGATGCTTTGGTGCAGCCAGTCCCTTGCTGGAGCAAGATGTGATAGTGCTGGATGCCACAAAGAGTGATGGTGGCAGAGCTGGGTCTAACTCCCAGCTATTCCACAGGGGCCAAGACCCCCAAAACTGCAGCTCCTCTTTGCCCAGAAACAGCCCTACACAACTGATGCTAGGTGAATTTGTTTTGTATCCCACAGTGCCAGCAAAGATGCTGGGCTTTTTAGGGAAATAAATACCATGATGGTATTTTTTGCCTTTTTTGGACTGATCCTAGGTAAGTGTTCATCTTTGCCTTATAAGTGGGGAACCAGCATCAATTCTTGAAGCCTCATTTTGCCTTTTGCCATTACATTATATTAAAAGGGCTTTCAGGTTATCAGTTAAGTAGGCGCTTTTCATTCCAGCCACATTCCCTCCCTTCAGGCCAGGCTGCTCTCCCTAGAGCAGAAGCTTCTCTTGCCTGTACAGAAACAGCTGTTTCTCTCATGCAGGTTCCTGGCAAATTCAGCATGATGAGGTGTTGTAACAGCACCATTCCCGAGGGCACCTCTTGCTGAGCCCAGGTCTCCTCTGCCTCCTGACTCACTCCATCCTCTGGGAATGCACAGTGATGGAGAGAGGAGATGGATGCTGACATGGCTGGGGTCCTACTAACCTGCTGAGGCTGAGATCCATGTTTTCTGTGAGGGAGCAGTGAGTCTGGGACCAGTGCTGATGAAATCTACAGTTGAGCTGGTGGAGAGGAGAAAAAGGGGGAGGGAATCCAGCTCATGACCCAGCAGTGGAGAAACCACTGAGCCAGCCTTACCAGCCCCTCAGTTCTGAGAACACCACTGACTAACTGGAAGCAATGCTTGGCCCAGGACCCATTTGAAATCTGAAGCAGGTCTTTCTCTTTCAATGGATGAAAAATACTCAGTTTCCAAGAAGTACATCAAGCCCTTAATCGGGGTTTTAATTCTTAAATGGCAGTGGTTGTATCAGAGCTGGTTATTTGGAAAGCAGATACCCCCAGCCCAGGGAGTGCAGCCGTGGCTGCATGGCAATGAGGCACCTGGCAGCCCCCAGAGCCAGCACTGATTCTCTCTTGCATCTAAAAGCAGACGTGAGTGGTGCTTATTAATTTGAGTCCACCTCTGAATGCACTTAACGATTCAAGTCCAATTAGTTTTCAGAGTGCCCAGGTAGGAAGTAATCATTAAAAACATGTAAATTAAGTTACTGGGGAGCTTAATAGATTAGTCATTGACTTTCTAGCTTATGTTGGCTCTTAACCTTCAGCTTAAATTCATCATGAGCAATTTATCTGAACTGGCTGCACAAGGTTAGAGCTGGGGGCTGTGGCTTTGCCAAAAGGAGAACTGGCCATGCCATGGCATCTCCCCTGGGAGAGGGAGCCCATGCCAGAGCCCCCCTGTCCTTCCAAAAGTGAAGACCTCAGCTGCTGCAAGTTCTTCATCTGCAGGCAATGTGCCCAAGCTGGGGAGCTGCCTTCTGGTGGGGGCTGGCCCCTGGGCATGAGGCCACTGGGGAGTTCCACTCCCCTCTTGCCCCACTCTGCCTGGATCCAGAGTCCGAATCCCTTTGCTGCGTGGGAATTGGCATTTGATTAACTCCCAGACTGATGTGCATCTGAAACGCGTGCTTCAGGGATGAGCTGTTGGAGGGGCAGGTCTCTGCTCAGCTCTCTGTCTTGGTTTGGAAAGACAGGGGTGTCTGCTAGGAACCAAAAAAAAAAAATGGAAACTTCCCTTGGGGTTTGTTATAATTCCAAAATTGAAGGGGAGGTCTCAGGCAACGATAAGGAGGGTAGGAATAACAGTTCTTTACTAGTTAGTCTAACAAGGTAAATTAACAATAATAACTACAATATTGTCAACAAACAGAACTAGAGAAGAAAAAAGGGAAAAAAACCAAAACAACAAACCAGTCACAGTTTTTCCTCTGGTAACCCCCCACCCCCCTCAGTACCGTCACAAGCTAATAGGGCTAGCAGCAGCTCTAGAAGGGTGAGATGATTCCGAGGGTTCACAGTGGCTGGAGCTGTTGGAAAAGTGTCCCGGCTGGCAGGGGCTGCAGAAACAGCATGGGGAGACCTCGAGCAGAACTGAAGAAACCGGGGGTGCAGGGCAGGGAGGAAACGGGTTCCCAAAATCCCGGGGGACACACGAAGAGACGGTGGTCCCACGGAGTCCCAGGTGAAGGAAATGGTGAGAGCTCTCCGCCTCGCCGAGACGAGCAGCCCTGGCAGTTCCCCCAGAGCAGAAAACTGCCCCGAGCAAAGTGAAATCAATGTCTCTGGGTGGCTGCTTCTTTTGTTTGACCTGAGCACCCATAAGTACCGAAAAGCACCCAGCCATTAGCTTCTTAGCAACTTCTGGGAAAAAATTCTATAAGAAATCAACCCAACCCCCAACACTCTCCCACTGCCATCTTTCCTGACAGGTTCTTTTCTGTCTGAGCAGCCCCATCCCCCAGTAACCAAATTTTAGTTGCAACTGGAATTAGTAAGAGTTAATCTGAGATTAATAAATGGACCTTAAATTAATGTCCTAATAGATTAGGAGGTGCCTAGAGCAGCACAAACCTCTTGATCAGTGGTAAGAGGCACCTACAGAGCCCCCACTGTCCTGGGGCACCCCCTGACCTAGACCCTCTCCCCATTCCAGGAAGCAGCTTTATTACAGAGGGGAAAATGAAGGAAAGATATCAAAAAAGATCTCAGGCTGGGAGCATTTGGAAAAGCTATTTCTAAAATTGCAATTACCAGGAAGGAGAACAAATTACCACTTCAGGGACCGTCACACATGGAGAATCAGAGCTTTGGGAAATAATCAGAAGAATATATTCACAGAAGTGCATTATTTATATTGAAACATTTTGAAGTAAAGGTCACAAGGAGAAGTTGAAGATTAGTAAATAGGAGAACGCAAGGATTGCTTTGCTGCCGTAATGATTATGGTCCATTTTGATTATGACTGCATTAGTCACCGAGACGCGTAAATCACCGCAGAGCAGCTACAGGTGCAGCTCTTGAGGAGTTAAGGAGTGGGGGATCCTCCTGCAGTCCTCTGATCCAGACCAGGCCATTGGCCTCATCTTCAGATTCCCCCTTGGCAGAGCCATCTGGTGCTCTCCTTGAGCCCTTCCAGACATTCCCCATTCCCTCAACCTTTGGACTCGGCTCCTGAGACCTCAGGGGTCCCACAGCTCCAGCACTAACAGTGGCACTGAGGGACCCTGTATCCATCACCATCCTGCTGCTCAGCTCACCGTGTGCCAGGTCCTGGCAGTTACTGACAGCACCAACCATCCCCACAGAGGAATCCCAAACACAGAAATTTTCTCCCCAAACCCAACAGCGCATGTGCAATACAGCAGCACTGCTAATCTTCCATGCCTTCAGACTCCTTGTAAGGCAGCGGCCTCTTTTTCTCCCCTTTTATTATCGTAGATCATTTTTAATACAGCGCTGACCTGTCAGGCTTCCCCTGGCTCGGTGTCAGCTATTACAAAGGACTTAGAAGAGATACACAGAGGGAGGTCTCGCTGGGTGGTGCAGAAGGCCAGGCGAGGCAGGAGATAATGGTGCTGGGATGTCTCCTGAGCCCCCAGGATGCCAAGCAGCCCAGACAAGACCCAGGGGCTCACAGCCACTGCCCCTCACACATCCCTCATGGGATGAAGGACAAGTCAAGCTGGACCATGAGGCTGACCTGGCCACGCTCATCTTTGCCAACAGTCCCTGTTTCCTGCACCCCTCCTTCCTCAGCAGCCCTGAGAAAATATTTGCAACTTACAAAAGCAGTGAAAATAGGATTGATTTACTGTAGTGACATCTCAAAGCATGAAGTGGCACTTTTACACTTGCATCACCCATTAGACATCTGAAGGCATCAGCACAGCCCATTTCATTTTTAAAGACATACAAAATGCTCGGAGGAAGCCATTTGACATCCCCATTCTGGGAGCTGTGATAGCATGCTGGGAATAATACAGATGCATCAGAAGCCTCACATCTCATCATTCCAGTCCCTGTTGTGTCAATACACTGCTAAAGAGCTGGTGAGTGTCATTCGGTAATTTTCCTGCGTGTCACAGCTGCTGAAGGAGCTGCCCATGGACCGTGCCTCTAAATCAAAGTGGCAGCCACAGCCACATCTGGTGGGTGCTCCAGCCCTGAATACCAGGAGCAGCTTGTGGAGGTGGCAGCAACATCCCCTGGGAGATGCTGGAGCATTTTATGAGAGGTGCAGCAGCTCCCTCCATCCCAGACATTTCTAGAGACAATGTATTGGAGCAACCCCTCTTCCCCAAGAGAAGGAAAAGGCAAGGAGCAAGGAGCTTCCCTGAAGATGGGCTGTGTTGGCCTCTGAAATCACTGCCTTGCACTGGCATCGTGTCTGCATCCAGAAGTGGGGAGCACAGGGTACACCACCCCTGGCTTTGGGTACCTCAGCACTCACCCTCCAGCTCCATGACTCTTCCCCAGAGGCAACTCCATGTTGGAAATATCCATAATTCTTTAATGGGATTGGTCCATCCCTGGTGCCAGGGGAAGGAGCCTGACCACGTCCTGCACTGCAATCACTGTGCACCAATAGCACCAGCCCTGATTTATTAGCCCAGAGATTTCACTGCCTGGCCACTGACAAATGGCTGCAATTTTACCAGCCCCTGTCCTCCCAATCAATAGCTTTTAATCAAATCCAATCACACCATATTAAATTAAGTGTCCAGAATAGCCCCAAATTGCTGAGGGTGCTGGTGCTGGCACAAGCCAGTGTCAGGAGCTGTGGGAATTAATCACCTCTGTGCTGCCAGCATGAGGAGCCTGGGGCTCATCAGGGGAGAAAGTGAGGGCATACAGGAACTGTCTCAGGATGCTTCCAATCGTGGATTAGAATCATTGAAGCTCCTGGATTGTTCCCACACTTCCATCGGATTTGTGCCATTTCCTTATGGCTCCTTGGGGTTTGCTCTATTCAGCTCTCACGCTTCCACTTAGTTTTAGAGCTATTTCTGCATATGAATTATTCTCTGACACAATTTTGCAGCCTTGGTTATATTTAGAGAGAGCTCATTCATTGGGTGAGGCTCCTCGTTTTCTGTTTCGTTGAGTGAGATCCTCCGGTTTCTCTATCCCATCTTTCAGGCTCCAGTTGATCTGCACTCACTAATTACATAGTGGGACACCAGATGAGGTCGAGCTCACACTTCCCCTGTGTTCTACAGCAATATTTATTTGTGATAAGGCAGAAGGCAGCCGTGGGGAGACGTCTGCTTGAGAGCAAATCATGGCTGCAGAGGCTTTCTCTGTATCAGTTGTGGAATAAAAATTGCCACTATGGAAAGAGAAAAGCTGCTGTAGTGGGACCCAGAGCACATCATGATGTTTCTGTGTATTAAGAGCTTGGTTCTGTGCTGCCACATCTTATCCAGGACTCTCCAGATGGCTTCATGGGACAGCCAGAGACTCATGATCCCCAAGAAGTTCCCTGGAGGCTGTGGCAGTTTGTTTATCCATCCTCACTTGGCTGAATGTTCCCTCTCCATCTTCCTCTCCTTTGTACCCACCTCTCCTCAGCCAGGCTCTCATTTCCCAGCCATCTCTCTCACCTCTGTACCTTGAGATGTTTTTAATGCAGCCCTGGGTTTTGCTCCTCATTCATCTGCCTTCCGGGAAACACTTGACTTTTCACTGCATCATGGGCATTTTCCAGGTACTCAACTTGCAGGTGTCCCAAAAGCCCTTGGGAGAATCCCAGCTGCTCACCCAACTCTGGATGCTGCTGATGTGCCCCCATGGGCAGCAGGACCTTGGCTCTGTCACTGGCTTTGGTGACAAGCCCCTCTCCCGGAGCTCCTCATCCATGCCCAGCATCCCCACACTGTATTTGGAGAGGATGCAGTGCTGCTGGACCTGTGCCAGCTGTGGCAGCTGGAGCCTGGCAGATTTAAAGTCTTAATTGCCTGTGATAATTAAAAACCTTAGGAAGTTTCCCCAAAGCATGGAGCTGTCCCGGCCCAGCCACTGCTTCCCCATCAGCCACACTTTGGGGAATTCAGGGTGCGTTTGCTCCCACTCCTGCAGCTGAAAGTGAGGCAGAGCTGACTGAGCTCTTTTCCCAGGCAGGAATTTGATCCAAGCCCTGGACTAGGGATACTCAACTGGCACCTTCTGCAAACTGCATCACCATCCCATCACTCATCCTATTGCAGGGAGGGCAATGCCTGGGGTCCATTTTGGGATCTATGTGTGGTTGGCTCCATGTGCCACAGGGAAGGTGCCATGAGGGAAGAGCTTGAGCAGCTGGGGAGGAAGAGCTGAGACAGGACAGGGTCTGGCTTTGTCCTTGCCTGCATGCGCCAGGATCAGTGATGGCCACCAGTCAGGGAGACAGGAATGACTTTAATACCCATCTCCAGTCCTTTGTAAACAGTTACTGCAGCTGCAGATTTATGATTCAAATTAATTGTGCGACTAAATTAGAGGCACCCAGGTGAACCACAGACAGAGACCATTTCCTGTGTGCTGTTCCTTCCTTGGCACTGGCCCATCCCTGCCCACTCTGGGAGGTAAGGGGGGCTCTTATAGAGCTTGGTCCCCTCACCAAGGAAGGTGTCAGGGGCTGGACCCCAAAGGCTGATGCTGCTTTCCTGTGTGAGTGGCCTTTCCCAGCACCACTTTCCCCCCTTGAATCCTGCACTTCTGTCCTGGTCCCCACACCTTGGCCACCCATTCCATCCTTGTTTAGATACAAGGATCTCCAAACACCCTCTAAACAGCACAGGGGGCTGCAGACTCCTGTCCACAGCCCTCCAGGGAGGGGGTTGTGTCACATGCTGGGGTCTCCACACTCTTCCACTGCATCTCTTTACCAGCCCTTCAAACCACAGGCAAGCCACTGCTTCCCCAGAGAGTGCTCCATCATCCCTGCTGACAGCACATCCCAACTCCCTGTCATCAAGCAAATCTCATCACGCTCCCTCCTAACCTTTGTGCAAAGGTTGTGAGAAATGCCAGGGCCATATTTCAAAGGAAATACAAGCCCGAGCAGTCCTGAGCTTGCACCATTTCCAGAGGGGCTGAGCGGGGCAACCGGCTCTGCCTTCAGCGGGCATTTACAGTGTTTGGGGAGTGCCACCGCAGCTGCCTGGGGATGGCTCGTGGGGAAGGGAGCGGCACTCTGAGGCTGGCTGGGATGAATTAGGAGAGTCAGGCTTGCCTGTGCTTCCTTATCTGCCCAATAATTGAACGGAATAAGCTCTCTTATCTCTCTGGCCCGGCTTTTCCCTGACAGCCCCCTTATCTCTCAGCCCTTGGAGATTGCAAGCAGCCGTCAGGGTGCTGCATCCATCCACTCCTGATGGGATTGGGCATTCCGGGGCACGGCCCCTCCTCTGCCCCCCATCCTGCCGGAGGGGCCGTCTGGGAGGATGCTCCAGACAGCAATCGAGTCTGCTTCAGGTTACCCACATAGGAGGGTGGGTGCCTCTCCCCTCGGTGAAGGTGAAAGTGACCCCCAATAACAAATACAGAGAACTGGTGCATCATTTATGTTATTGCCCACTTCTGCTTTGCCTTCAGTTGGTACCTTTCAGCACAGCACCTTCATCAAATACAAAGATTATGGGGAAAAACACAGAACATTGGGGTTTGGTTATTTTATAATCAATTCTTTTGGACTGGGTGAAAAAGTAAGTATAAAAGCATCTGTGAGTGAATGCCACTAGATGTCAATGAGAATGGCAATGGCCCAGGGGGCCCGAGGCCAGGCTGCCACTGGCACAGCCCCTGGCTTTTGGGACAACCCCTCGGAGAGTGATCTTGGTCCCTCAGTCAGGATACCCGAGGGCCCCACAGCCTCCTGCCATTCCCAAGCCTTCCTGGGCAACCCAGTGAAGCAGAACACGAGCTGTTCTTCTGTTCTGCTCCTTGTTTTTCTACCCCAACCCTCAGGATGGTTCTCCTGGCCCAGGCAATGCCAGAGGAAGCTCTGGTGCAGCCAGGCTGCTCTGCAATGCTCCGCGTCAGCCCGCGCCGAGCCCTGCAGTAATTGGGTCTCTTAGGTAAAACACGGAGGATTGCAGGCGGCTGCAGCTGCACGGCTGATGGACCACGGAAGAGACATTAGCATGTAAAATGATGACCATTAACTTGATTAAAGAAAGGACAAAAAACGCATCTTGTTCCCGTATTGGAGCCACTTCTTCCCACAAATCGTTGGTTGGGGATTTTGATTTCCTTTTGCAGGAGACAAAACACCTCGGAAGCACTGGCTAATTGCTTGTGGGCTGAGTTTTTCTAGGCTAACCTAATCTTGCTGGGGATTTGCTTTTAGCCCCAATGTGAGGATGGATTTTTCTTTAAGATCAGGATGAAAAATACTGTCATAAATTAGCAGCAGAATAAACGACTTCTGAGTGCTGGATTTACACAGGAATTTCCTAAGTGATAGCTAATCCAAAAAAGCAAGCCCCAGTCCTACTCACAGGACCCAAGGACCAGCTGGGACTGTGCAATCCAGAGCACACCTACTCCTGGGAAATTGACTGTACTTGAGGGAAAATAGTTGAGCATCCCAACACAGGAGTACAGCACAAGAAAGTTGGCATGCAGAAAGTTCTGCTTAGGGATGTCTGTATAGCATCCGGGTCCAGAGAGATATCCACACGTCCTTGGAGAGAAAGTCCTGCTGTCCATCCCTTCTCCATCTCTTCACCAGCCCAGATGCTGGCACAGGTCAGCCAGAATGCCACAGGAGCAGGCAGATGTGCTCATAATTAGGATGCATCGAATCAGTTAAAGCTGAAGACAAAGAAAATTAGAGAAAATTAAGAGGAAATGAATCGGCTTGCGCAGATGCAGGGGAAATATTTTTAGTCCTTCTAAGTCCATGGCGTCTGTTGTTTGGAAGAGTCCACGCTGAATCCTCCCAGGACTTGCTTCCTTTCAAATGAGGTTGCCATCTCCCAGCGCTGCAATTAGTCATGTCCGCACAGCTCTGTGGAGTACAACCAAAGCACTTAATTTTCATTAAAAAGATGACATTGGCATCAGTTATGAAGGACAGGCGCAGGAACTGGTAACCACGTTCCTGAGGACGGAACGGGACACGCAAATGCATAAATTACCGGGCTCCTTTTCCATGTTCTGTCTTCTACTTTTCTGCTAAGATTGACTTGATTATAGGTGCCTCTCTGATATCTCTTTGTAAATCCTTTTCACATTTGCATTAGATAATTCAGTATATCCATAAATTAGTGTTGAACATCAGTTGTTTTTACAGAAGCGTTGCATAATCTCCGCCTCATAGGTGTTCACAGCCCATCCCAAGATCCCAGCAGAGGCAGGGGAGGTTGGTGAGTGTTGGCAGTAGGGACCTGTCTTCTGCTATCCCCAAGGGCTCCCATGAATTTATGGCTGCTCCATTGCACACTGGACACTGCTCAAATCCAAGGAGGCATTGGCAGCTCCACTTCATTTAACTCTGTGTAAGGTGGGAAGTGATGGAGTCTGTGCACCTCACACAGCATCATGCTGGGGTAAGCATTGCCCTTGCTCCAGGAGCGATTCCCTGCACTAGAGCAAGCCAGGGATGCTTCCAGGGCCTGAACACCACATGCCACATCCCACTCCATCCCATCCCATCCTGCCATTGTGCTCCAGCATGAGCCCTGTCCTTGAAACCAGGGCTGGATGAAATAGAGTCATTTTTATTTTTCAAGTTTTCCATGTTCATGAAAGCAAAGATTCGTGTGGCTGAGCCTGAAGACAAACTGCTTCAAAGAGCAATTTTAATTGAAATGATAATGATGAAAATTTTGCAGCCAAAATTGAAAAGTGCGTTACCGTGTCCCTTCCCTCCTCCCGTGACACGTCCTGGCAAAGCAGCAACAAAAATAGGGGCCTTTTGTGAGAGTCTCTGTATGACTCAGTTTCTTCAATCCACGGATTATATTTATCTTTATAAAAGACACTAAAGCACTACACTGTCCCTCTTTTTTGCAGCTTTCCTCATGTACCTCCTCTCCCTGTGCTCCGTGCGCATTGTGGGGGTCCTGCTGGTGCACAGAGAGCCCCTTGACAGAGGCTGCATGGCTTGAAGGGCTGAAATTTAAGAAGGAAATTTAAGAAATTTTAGAATGAAAAGGCAGAGGTGTCCTGGGATGCATCCCCAGCATTGGCTGGATGCCAGCGGGGTTGGGATGAAGCCCTGAGGCTGCGTCCCTGGCTGGACTGCTGCCGGCTCCCGGCAGGAGCACAGAGCCCCAGGGAGCAAAAAGCTCATCCGCTACCCAAACAGAAAACGGCTGCTGGTTCCCCTCTCCTCGGCATTAATCTCTGTCCCTCCTGGGAAATTACGCCACGATAAATCTTTATTTCTCATGATGGCTTGCCAGCTTTAATAACGATTTCGCGGGGGATGGGAGATGCTGGCAAACCGGAGCGTGGGCTGGAGGATGCTCCGCTCCCCCAGCACACACTGATGGGCTGGGACTGATTTATCCTCCTTTTCCGAGCCCTGTTTGTCCAGCTGCCAGATAGGGCCAAGTGTTCCCTCAGCAAATTTCGTCTCGTCTTAATCCTCAGGTACCCCTGCTTTCCTGGAATTTATTCAGTACTCACACAGAGATGTAAGGTGTGAAAATGTGGGTACTCAGACACTCCCCTCAAAAGGGCTGCCTGCCATGAGCTGGAATGTAGGAATTGAGCAGTGCTGGGGAGTTACTGAAATACTGCAATACTGTTTGCATTACTCAATACAAACCATTTGTAGAACTGTGCTTAAGAACAATGGAATTTGTGCTTAGTTCCTGTGGCATCCAACTGGCGAATGTGAACAATTGAGTTTTCAGTTATTTGAGGAAATAACTGAATGGCCAAATCCAATTACTCCTGGAAATTCTGCTGTGATGCAGAGAGCAACCTGAGCCCCAAGTGCTTCTTTCCAGTCAGAGTGGCTGTTGCTCCTGGGTAGTTTCAGGATGCTCACAAGCTGCACTAGGCCATCCCACTCCACTCCTGCTCCTTTCCTGCTCTGAGGAGGGAGTTGAGAATACACACTAAATACCCGGTGAAAATGTGATCTACAGCTGCAGAAGATGAGAAGAAGATGCCGCACTGGGAGAGAGAAGAGCTGTTGGGTTTCACCCCAGGGGCTGTGACAGCCAGTGCATGAGGCTGCTGCACATACCCTTACTGAGCAACCCAGTCTCAGCTTGGCAGGGTCCCACCTCCTGTCCCACTTGCTCAATGGGGTTTCTCAGGGAAACATTGCCAAATAAACCACAAAATGACAACACTGCAGCACCTGCATCCTCTCATGTGGAGCCCATCATATAGGTCCTGCAAGGGATGAAGAAAGGAGAGTGCAGGGCTCCACAGTCAGACCTGAGCTGGGGCTCCTCCGCTCGCCTGGTAGTCAGGGCAGCAGAACAGCTTCGGACGGTTGAGCACCAAATGTTTTCACAGGGAGTTACTATAGAAACTATCTCAACACCTTTTTCTGTACAGCCTCGTTGCTGCTAATAAATAGCCTCATTATTCCGCAAAAAGTGCTCGGGAAACCAGGAGCAGCACCGCTCAGGCCGAGACAGAATTAATGGTCGAAAATAGTGGGACCATTTTTCCCTGTGCCACAGAAAGCAGAGAGGCCGGGGCTCCATTAGGGAGAGTTATGGCTCATTTCTCCGCTTTTGCTGTATTTATGTTTTATGTATTCAAAAGTGATTTCAGCCACAATCCCAAATTACCAATTCCCACATTACATTAAACGGCTGTGAACAGGAATGGCTCCTGCCTATCAAAATGAACCAGTGAATGCCATGCGGGGAGCCAGCTCCTTCCTGACACTTGCAGCCTGCACTGCTTGCAGAGAAATGCTCCAGAGCCTGCTGAGGGGCTGCTGTCCCAGCTGGTACCAGAGTCATCACCAGTGCCAAAGGCAGAGTATCCCTAAATTCCATCATGAATTTCTCCCTCTCTGCCCCAGCAGTCACAGCCACTTTCACTTCTCTGCCCAGTGCCTTAAGCCAAGCCATTTTTGCTTCCCTTCAAGCCCCAGTGCCCCTGAGCAGGAGAGGATTGTTAAAAATATTAACAGGCATAACAGCATAGCAGGAATAACACAGTAACAGGAATAACACAGCCCTGTGGTGAGAAGTTAAAATACACATTAGCCTTTATGTATTCATTGGTCCTGTTGATACTCTGTTAATGCCATGTCTCTCCTAGACAGAAACATGTTCAATCCAGGCAGGGTTGGGCTCCAGAATATGCTAGGGAGCACATGGGCTTGTAGGATCTGCACTGGGGGCTTGGGTATTTGTGGACATCAGCCCTCTTCCTGCTCGGCACCCTCATCATCCCATGCTTTATTCCCAGACCTCACTCAGCACAGTGGTTCCTTGCTGATCCTGTCAGTGCTGGAGACTCCCACAGCTTCCATGAATCTGGATAATCTTGTCTGACTCGTGCCCAAAATGAAGCTTCTTTGTGTCATCTGAAAAACTTCTGGATTTGGATACAGACTTCATTATAAATATCACTCTCATCCTCCACCCTGTGTGCAGTCCTACTTTCATTTCAGCAGTGGGTCACTCTGGTGAGTGAAAATGGAGCAATTTTAGCCAAAAGTTCCATGCCAGCACTCGGACCATGGTTTCCTGACAGAACCCTGTCTGCCTCTTGCTGCGAGGAGCATGACAGCTCTGACAGTTGGAATGCAGTTCACACCACCCTGCCTGACTCTGGCTAAATTGAATACTATCATCCATGGATCTGAGAGGCAAATACTGCCCAGGAGAAGATGAATTAGACAGTTACCTTCAGGGAGGCTGGAAGCTGGCAGTGCCCACATCAAACCCTCAGCATGGGCAGGCTGTGACCAGTCATGCCTGCAGGAAGGGGCAGCTTCCCCATCCACCTGCTTGCAAAACCTCTTGCAGCCACAGTCTCCTCTGCTTTGCCCAGCAAAAGCTGGACGTCGCTGTGATATTCTCATGCCACATCTCTGTGTTTTTGTGAAGATCTGAAAGAAAACTAGAAATGATCACGCTGGTTTGCCCCTGGCAGCAGCCACCACAGACAAATAGGGAACACGGCTCTCCACGGCTCTTCTTGGGGATCACACTAACGACTTGCATGGCGCAGGCCCAACATCTCAACGGGAGGCAGCCAGGCATCAGCGAAAATGATGGGGAATATAATGAATCATTTGTCTTCCCTGAGAAGGAAGAGTGGCGGTGAAAAATACAGACCCTTAACTCTTCCACAGCCGCCTGCTGCTGCTGTCAGCATTCCCAGGGTCCCCAATGGACTGGCAGGAGAGGAAAAGGAAGAAAAAGGGGACATCACCACGTTGACATGTCCCAGTTTCTAGGATGGATGTGGGCTTGCTCTCCAGAGTAGCCTGGCTGACAGCAGTTGCTTATTTTGCTGTTAATGACACAGAACCGCTTATGGAAAAGGATTTCACTTCCTCGATAACTCTAATAAAGTGGATTTGGCTTTGTGCACTGCATCCTTTGTCTGAGGGGATGGAGACACCAGAGGCAGTTGGAGAGCTGCTGCTCCAGCACACACACTGGCGGCAGAATCCAGATGTGTTGGGATGCAACTGAGCAATCCAAGAGGGAGCCCAAACCCTGCCCTGGAATGCTTTAGACCATGATGCTTCTTATCCCTGGAATGTCTCTGATGTGACAGGCTTCATCATGCAGCTTCTTGGACAGGGAGTGATTCATGGAGCACAAGGAGCCACACCATCAGCCATGACCACAAACACATTCAGGACTGGTGAGGGGCACCCCAGACCAGTCCCAGAGGGGACAGGCCTGCTGGGCTGCTCCAAGGTTCCAGATCCCTGAGGGTGCCAGAACTGCTGACAGCTGGGAATAAATTACAGTTCCCATCTAATCAGCTCTTCTCATCGTTTCCAGTTGAGCAAATTAAAAATCTTCCAGTGGCACAGATGAACTGCGGCCCAACCTTGCTCTTGATAAATGTTCCTTTTGAACTCATGCACAATGGGGAGCCGATTAAACTTTGAATTTTTTAATCCTATAATTTATTTAAAATGCATTTGTTGAAAGAAAAGAATGTGGAAGACTTTTTTCTTTGTGATTTCTTAGGGGGAGCTGATGTAAGAGGCAGATAACGCAGTGCAGCAAACTCGCCTCTGACGTTACTGCTCAAACCGAGTCCTGCAGCTCAGGCTGAAATTCCTGACTTCCAGTGAAATTTGGGATTCAGCTAGGGCAGGAGTTTCCCAGAAAAATTCCAGCAGTGTAGCCCCCATTGGAGCAGGCAGGACAAGAGGAGCTACACACCAACCAGGTATGCTCCCAGTGCCATTACAGCACTGTGCCTTGCCAGCCCATCAGCCCAGCACTCTCTGTCCCACTGGAGTTTCCCAATCAAGCAGACAGGTCCCATTAACTGCTACACTTCCCAAGGTGAAATTGCATGTAACAGCACAGCATATCCACGCACTGCAGCCCAGCAAGCATCCTGGGATTATTGTTATTGCTGTAATTACCAAAGGAATTAGTAATGCTAAACCATCAAGAGGTTAACCACACCAGAGGTTAACGAGCCATACAACACATAGAAATGCTGGGAAGCATTTTGTCAGGTCAGAGTCACAGAATATTAACCTGGGATCCCCATCCCTGGAAGTGTTCAAAGCCAGGTTGGGTGGGACTTGGGAAAACCTGGTCTATCAGAAGGTGCCCCTGCCTGTGGCAGGGGTGTGGAACTGGATGATTTTTATGGTCTCTCCCTACGTAAAACATTCTGGGATTCCATGATTCCTTGCCTCTCCAAGAAGCAGTGCTCTGGTTTGCTTTTTTCCAGCTCTGTCACTGGCACACAGTGCTGAGCTGCCAGGGTCACTTTGACAGTCCAGCTCTGGCCAAAGCAGGGGCACATCTTTCCTCCAGAATCTCCCCCTCTCTGCACAGCTCCTGCCAGGGGCAGCAGCCTTAACCCGGCCTTTCGACAATCTCCTCTTTATCTGCTACTGACAACAAAGCTGTAATTGCAGCCCTCGGCAGAGCAGATAGAAGGAGCTCTCCAGGCACCACAAGAAATAAAAGGAATTGCATGATCCAAGACTTGTCCTGATATAACTGCGACTCTGCTTCAACAGCAGCGGATGGCAGAGGGTGATGCTCCTGACCACTCATTCCCTAAGCCAAGTCCCCTCCTCAATGCTGACCTTCCAAAGCCATGGAAAACTCACATGGCATCCTGTGGTCACACAGGATCCCTGCACAACCCATTAGCTCCAACAGACGCAGGCACAGGGGTTCCCTGTGCTCCCATTTGTGGGATGAGGAGCATGAGTGCTGCAGATGCAGAGCAGTCGCCACCTCCTGCAAGCCTCATTGCCATCTTGGAATCAATACCCTGCCTACAGTGACAGCAATAAGTTTAATTCTTGATGAATGGCAGACATAAAACTGAGCTATTGTGTTGCTGAAAGAAATTGAATTAAGGGTGAGCAGAAAGGACACATCACTTGGCAGTGTGGTTGATAACGCTGCCTGCTTGGCCAGCTGCCACCAGCAGCCCTTTGGTTCCTGACACAGTTCCTGATGGTCCTGGCAGGTTCCTGGGTGCCCAATACTCCCTAAAACCAACCCATTCCCATTCCATGGTTCAACTGTTGCTGTAAAAGGAAGCAGGTCTCCAGCCTCCTCAACATTCTCCTCATCATCTTCTTCCCAGCATCGTTCCCAGCATTACCTGAATTAGGATATATCCTGGCACTGGGATTTGGTGGCCCCTTCACCCCATCCCCTGGGATGAGATTATGGTCTTTGCAAAGTTTTTTGGTTTGGACACCCTTTCCCTTGGGATGGACACTTACTGATTATTTTTCCCAGCACATCTGTGACAGACTCCAGGTTTCCTCTGCATGCACAGGAAGATTTTCTTCATTAGCTGTTAGACTCCAACTCCCGAAGAGCAAATTAGGGGACATGAATATGCAAATTAATGCTTCTAAACTGATAGCAGCATTGCTGCCTCCAAGGGGATCAAAGCTGGGGTGACATTTGGCTTCCAGCTCCTCGCATTTGGGAGCAGGGTTTGACACTTTCTTTAATTGTTTTTTACACTGGAGAGGTCTAAAAATAAACCTTCCACAAAGTTGTTCTCCTGCTCACTCTGTTGGGCTTGGATTGGGTTTTTTAAAATTGCTTTTCCCCATGTTGCCAAAGCTGACAGGGCTGAGACTTTTCCAGTTAGGCAGGGGCCATCCCAGTGATACTTTTCCCAGTCTCCGTGTGGGACTACAGAGTGGTCCAAGCAGTGGCACAAGCACAACAGCCATGGTGAGACTGTCCCTAGTGCTAGTTTGGAGACATGCTGGATGGCAGAAACTGCGTGGCTGAATCAGAGCTTCAGCTCCTCCAAAGAAGCCATTCCCCACCTTCAGAGGAGCTTTCCAGCAACACACGAGCCCATCAGCTTTCTATCTCTGCAGCCAACTATGAAGCTCCAGGAATATGTCCTGTGGCCACCACCAGCAGAGAAATGTTGCAGGTTGACAAAAGCGCTGGTGCCTGAGGGTTTAAGAGGCAGAGAGGGGTCCACACCATCACATCCTGAATCCCCACTGGGCACTGCCCAGGTAACTTATCAAGAAACACTCGTAATCAGGGGAAATAATAAGGAATTCCAACAAACTCCCTGCCAGAAGCAGCTGTTGCTCCATGTCCAGCTGCCCTGGGCTGTAAATGCCCTTGGCTGGCTCTCTCCCTGCTCTCTGCCAGCTCAGCCACTGCTTAGAAGTAATTAGAAGATAATTAACATTTGTAGCAAACAGCGGGAAACATCTGGGCCTGATAGCATATGAGGAGCCCTTGAGGGTGATTAATGGGGCTGGAGGAAGGAGAGTGGTGGGTGGCATGGCAAAGCATCATGCTGGTGGGGTTGGGACTGGATGGGATGGGATGGGGATGTCTCTGAGGGATGCTCCAGCGATGGTGATGTCTCCTTCCATCCTCTCAGGCAAAGGTGGGTAAACAACATTATCCAACCAGGAAGTTTCTCAGTCAGGAGCCGATCACTTGGAAGCAACCTGGACTCAGAGGAAGAACAGAGGGCATTTGGTAGAGCTGTAATTTATTTTGTATGACTCCTACTTAATTAAGTACTTCATTTGCATAACCCTGTGCAGTAACTCACTTCTGTCATCATGAAATTCAGCCATGTGCAAACAGTCTGCAAAAATAACACACATAATTCAAACTTATGTTTGTTGTAAGAATGGGTTTACATGATGCAATTAAAAAGGCCTGACAGGCAGCTCAGAGTCCCCTTCCCTTTCTCCTTCCTCTCCCTATTTGCTTTCCCATCTTGTTCCCTTTTCTGCTCCTTTTGCCCTCCCTTTTCCCCTTCCCCTCCTCTAAAGAGAGGAATAAACCTTTGCATTGATTTCTGGAGAAATATTTGGAATGTTGCTGGCTTCATTAGCTCCTCACCAGCAATTCCCTTTCTGACCCTCCTGCTGCAGGGGTCTGCAGTGGAGAGGGAGCCTTGGGTCCCCTGAGCCACTCACACATTATTTCCCTGTAAATCAGCAAAAGGCCAAGCCAAGGGGTCCTCAAGGCCTCTTGTAACCTTATTAAACCTTTCCCTCACTTGTGCCCTGGCCTGTCCAGCTTTTCACTAGCAGTGTTTCTGTTGGGTACTGAAGAAACCAAAAATACAGCTGTGCGCAGGCAAAGACATATTTTTAGGGCTGCACTGACCTTCCACATCTTGCTGCTGTCCTCCCCATGTGACACCAGGAGAAATATCCCCGGTGACACTCGGTGGCCGTGCGCAACTGGTCCGTGAGCGAGCAGCTCCACGTGCACGGGCTCGGCAGCCAGTGCAGCCGGGAGGGTTTAGCGCCGTGGGATGCTCAGCAAACCCGGCTGACATTTCCCAGTGTGACATTAATAAAGGTGGGCTGGAGCAGGGCAGGAAGCTCCTGAGGCACTGAGGAGAAGCCAGAACATCCCTGAGGAGGGGGACTCCCAGGTCTGTCCAATCCTGCTCTGTTTGTTCCTTATTCACACCCGTGCCAAAGCGATGCTCAGCGCCGTGGCAGCAGCCCTTGGGTTCTTCCACCCACTGCTGTGTGGGGGAGCAGCCCTGCTCCAGCCTGGCATTTCTGGGGCACCCGTGTCCACAGCAGTTTGAGCAGCGACTGCCAAAGGACACACGTGGACCTGGCGTGGGGAACAGTATCCTCACAGGTAGAGGTTTTTTGACAGCATTGGAAAGTTTCCGAGATGTTTGCGAAATTCTGATTTGTTAAGCACAAGCAGGTCGGGTTTGCTGGTCCTTCTGCCAGCCTGGGCGGCTGCTGCAGCACTGCTGAGCCCAGAGTTTGGGAGGATTTCCAGGCAGCCAAATGCCAGATGCTGGTGGCCCCCAGGACAGCTCCCCTCAGATATACACACACCACATAAATTTCATTTGGCCATGATCCAAGAGGCTCTGGGAAGCAGCAGAATGCATCCCCTCTGGTATCCCCTGGGATTCTCCAGGGCTACAGAGCTGGGGTTGCTGCTGCCCCAAACCCCGCTGTGAGCAATATTAGAAAAGAGCAACAAACCTCACCATGTCCCCTTTGGCTGCCAGACCCACATGGCCAGGAACATGCACATGTGGTTCTCACAGAGAGAACAATTCCAAGTGTCTATAAATACCTAGGAAGGTAAATGCATTAACCTTATCATGATCCCAGAGTGTAATTACATACAGCCTGGCTCCTGGGTAAATTAGTACATTAATAATAGTTTTACTTTATAATTACTGTCATTCCTTAGATCTCACAGCTATTTGCCCATTCACTTACACATGCAACGGCATTCCCACCACCATTCCCACTGCTAGAGCAGCCTTAGCCAACCAGCTCCAGGCAGTGCTTGGGAAATCTCTATGAAGCCTACTCATTGATTTAGATAAAGGTGCTACAAACAAACCAGCCTGGTCCTCATCCAGCCGTGGAGTTGATTCCCACCAGAGGAGGAGAGTTTCTGCTGGCCAGGCTCCTTGGGGAGTCAGGTGGGATCAGCTCCAACATGGGAGGAAAACTTGTATTGGGAATCTGTTTCTGGCATGCCTGGGATGCTTCACTGTGGAATGGGGCACCGGGACAGGAGATCACCAGCACACCAGGACTGAAGCCACCAGGTCTGCCAATGGCTGCACATGGCAAAACCAGCTGCAGAACTGCTGGATGTTCAGAGACTCACAGGCCCCCCAAGGGCCATCCCTGTGAGGGGCCTCTCCATTAGCTCAAGAGGAAGAAGGAAGGGAGCATCCACTTGGATCTCCATGGAAACCAGGGAGAGGTGGGGAAGACTTTAATTTGAAGTGCTGATTTGGCAGAGGCCCTGGGAGCCATAGCCAGGAGATGAGCTGCATTAAGGAGCAGCAGGGGGGGCCTGTGGCTCTGAAAATGGGTGCCAAAAGGGTATCTGATACCATTAGGCTTGAAAAGTTGCTGTGAAAGGCAGGGAATCAAATGGGACCAGTGTAGCAGTAAATGATTTATTTAATTCATTTGGCCCCTTTTCTGTGCACAAATTATCCATAAAGAGACTTTGTTTTTCTTTTTTATTTTCTGAATTTGCTTATTAACTTGCAGCAAGGGGGCAGATGGCTGATGCAGGCAAAGCTCATAGCATCCTGCTGCCTGCACCCTGGGTGAAGACAAACCCTGACACCATCCCCACACCACAGTGACTGCAGCCACAAGTACCTCCTGCTCCCAATTCCCTCCATACATACTTCAGACTTTGAAGATAAACAGAAGGCTGCAGCCTCCAAGGCTTTGCTTCCAGGACTTTTCATTTACTGTAATTACTGGAGGATGTTTCCCCTGAGATAAGATCTGCGTGACATTTGTGCAGCCAAACCTCCAGCCCACACCCAACAAATTAACAGATTAACAGCCACAACCAACCAGGTCCTGCAGCAGGAGACAAAGCCGGGATCCCTGGGGAAGCCGTGGGGCAGCTCCCTCCAACTTTCCAGCAATGAGTGCAGGAGTCAGCAGGAGCCACAGGAAAACAGGATGAGAGCCCAATGCTCATCTGGCCTGGGAGATGAGGAGCAGCTGTCAGCGCCCAGATCGCTATGCCCCTAAAATCAAGTGCTCACTATGCATGAATTTGGGGTGCACTCTGAAGTACCCTCATGCTGACAAGCCAAGTGATCCACTCTTGCTCCCACAAATCTGTTCTCACCCTCCAGAAAAATCTGCTGCAGCATCAGCCTTGCAAGAGGGGCCTTCATTGCCTACAGCACCCACACGGTTTATTTAAAAACCTTAATAGTATTTGGAAATTAGAGGCAAATGCTCCATGTTGACCTTCACTAAGGTGGCTGCAGTTTCCCACCTCTGTACAGTAAATCAGTGGGTAAATGAACACAGAGACTCAATTCATCATCAAATGTCAAGCCTGAGAGAGAAAGACAGGAAATGATTTAAACGCAACCAGCAGTTTAGAACTGCTGCAAATTTCTCATTATGGAGCTGTGAATTGTTATGAGAAACTAATCTGTGTTTTAAGCTTTGGTCTGCACAGAGCTGCCAAGGCCCCTCTCTTTCATCCCTCCCTTTGGTTGGAGTCCATTCTGACACCTCCAAAAAGCGCTTGAGCAGCAACCCCTTGGATGCCCCACTTTCCATCAGACCTGGCAGTAGTTGAGCTCCATAGGGTGGATTTTGAGGTGTGCTTTGTGAGCACCATTCCCATGTGAACATCCTTCCCTGAGGGTTCTTCTCCCCCAGGCCAGCTCCTGCAATGTCACCATGGCACCCATCACCCTCCTCCCTGTGGGACCAACCAGGGAGTGAGGATGTGCTTTGCAAAGTCCTTCACATCCCATCCACTGCAGCTGGATTGCACGGGAGCACAGCCACTGGAGCTTGGAGGCTCCTCATCCTTCCTGCCAGACTCCTTTCTATGGAGACACTAATAAAATGCATTTCCTCCAGCCAGTGTCTCACTTAGGGAACCCTTGCCTGGATGTGATTGAGTGCACTTAATATAGTCGCTCTCACCGTAGAAAGGATTCTGAGCCTCCTATTTGACAGCCTTGATCTTAAAGAAATCCATTAAGGGCAGCTTTATCTCTGGGTTTTGTAACCATTAAATCAGGTTTTATCAAGTCGGTGACGTGCTTTCAGAGAGACAAGTGGGAGAAACAGGGAATAAACCTCTCAAACTCCCACACTGGGGCTGCTGGGCTGGATCAGGGTGACATGGAAATAACCAAGAAAGGGTTTGTTCGAGTGGAAAGCCCCCCAGGGTGATGCTGCCTCACCAACAGGTCACAGGAGCCTTTGTTGGATGCTGCTGTGATGCTTCCATGCGCCTCAATCAGCTTTTGGTTTGGCAGAGGCACTAAATACTCATTTCAGCTAATAAAGATGCCCAGTAATGTCATATTACAGGGCTGGCGAGCTCCCAGCAAATATTATGGTGAGGCCTTGTTTAATTAGAGGGTTCTCAGGCAGTCGCAATTTCCTTCTCATAATGGGGAAAACAAGCTGGGTTTAAAAGTTTGGGCTGGCGGCGAAGCCTGCCGAGGCTCAGGCATCCTGAGAGCCAGTTTTCCCAGGGCCTTCAGCTGCTGCAGGAGCTTTGTCCCCAACTCCTAGGTGCTTTTTTTTCTTTTTTCTGCCTTATTTTCTCATTACTAGTTGCTATTTTTAGTTGCCCCTCCCTAGCCCAGGTGCTGGGGCCAGGTATCCCTCCTCTCTTTATATCTCTGTTGTCAAGGCAGTGACATTCAAGTCATGAAAAGGTCTCATCTGCATCTGCTCCAAGAGGGACAACACCCCCAAGAATTACTGAACCCATGGAAAGGGCTTTTCAATCCTTCCCCTCCCTGCACACATTGGTGATGAGACACAAACCAAGATTTTTATGGCAAATTATTTCTGTCATTATTGGAATCCTGCTTCCTTCCTGACATGAATACAATTGGAAGCACACACCAAGAGCTGCATGCCAGGTACGGGTGCTTGAGTTCATTGTCATTAGCAGGGACGACTCATCAACAAGTGGGAACCCTGGAAGCTGCCCCTATGCTTGTCGAGTTTGAGAGGCAGCAGCAGAACAATTCCAAAGACCATGGCCATAATGCCAAGCAGCTGGGACACAAGGCATTTGCACTTTGTACAGGGAAAGTTTTATCAACTTTTCTTAATGACAGTTCTGTAGATTTTAGGCCACAGATGGGTGCTGCAAGGGAGCAGCACCATTCAAGCACCAGCTCAGCTCGAGTCCCTGTGCTGGCATCCCCTGGCACATCATTCACCACTCAAGCTGCCTGTGCTGTAGGTACAGCACCAGCTCATTCATAAGCCTCAAGAAACATCGTTGTGTGAAAATGTAATAAAAATTATTCAGCTAATCTACTTTAATAACCCAACTTCGGGGCCTCTCTGTGCTGCAGACAGTATAATCATTTCTAAAATATGAGCTGTCATTTCCCATCAGTGCGAGGGAGGCAGAGGAACTCGGCACCCGACTTTATCGGGGCCACTAATTCACCAGCCTCAGGCCTGTGGAGAGTGAAGCAGCATTTCCAGAGCTGGTGTGCTGCCCTCCCCTCCTAGTCCCATTTACGGTCCCTGCCCTCACCCCCAAGATGCTCCAGGGGGTGGGAGTGACACAGGGGACCTCCAGGACTCATCTCCACGAGGACAGGACAAGGATGCTGAGGATTTCCACCTCCCCAGGAAGAAAATGCTGCCACACTCTGACAGTTGTGCACAGCAATTTTTATGGATCAAGCATGAGTAAAAAGTATCAAAAATCCTGTAAAACTGACTTAGTGCGTACAAAACTCACCGTTGAATATAAAATACTTTAAAAATACTCCGCAGAATCAAATCTGCAAACTTTTCAAGTTAAAAAAAGATTCAAAGTGCCTAAAATATCATCACGCTTAACAAAAATACAGATCCTGCAGTCACAAAGTGCCGTAACAAACACATCCACTCATCTCGATTTTTGCGGATGGAGCCGTGTGGCACCACCAGCACTCACAGCTAGAAATCCTGGTGACAGAGACACCCCCCAGCCTACCAAGGTGACAGCCAGGGAATGGGGGTCGTGACCACTCTCAGACAGACACAGGCACGCTCGAGGTGGTGCTAATGAAGCTGCTGGGCTGGCACAGGAACCTGCAGCTTTGCAGTGATGGGCAGGTGCCCTCACTGGTACAGGACCTTCACACAGAAGGTCTCCTCGTTCTTGTCCTCATGGTCATTGATGTGAATCAGGATCTCCTCCTCTCCCACAGTCTGGCTGGGGGCGAAGCGCAGGCCGATGGTGTACACCTCCCCTCCAGCCACCTGCAGGAGAGAGGGCTGGAGGACACAGCAGCACCTGGCCAGGCCCCTTCATGTGCCCAGCAAGGGTGACCCTCACAGCTGGCACCCACCCAGCATCACCCGGTCTGACCAGATGAGGGGCCTTACAAGGGGAAAGTGCTGGCAGCAGGACATACCTCGAAGGAGTCCTCCTTGAACTGCAGCAGGTCAGGGCGGTTGGTGCATAAGAAGTAGAGCCGGGGTGAGGGGTAGGGGTTGGTGTAGGTGATGCGCTTGTTGCAGCCTTTCCCACCTCCTGCAGGCAGCGAGATCTCAAAGGCCTGTGGAGCAAGCAGGGGCTATGGCAAGATGGCACAAATGGCAGGGTGGGCAGCAGCAACAACAGGCACTCCCCCAAGCCCACCACAGAGAATTGCTTCCCACACACTGCCCTCCCCTCCCACACCTCAGATCTGCTCTGCCAGCCAGCAAAAAGAACTCACCTTTGATAAAAAGCGGCAACAATTAATTACGAGTGCGAAGGACAAAGGGCTGGGAGAGCAGTGGAGACCAGCCAGCTTCTTCTCATTCCCAGGAAGAGCCATGGTGCTCAGATAACTAGATGGACTTGATGACCCTGAACAGCCCCTTCCAGCCCCAACTACTCTGATTCTCTTAACACCCCATAGCACAAGCAGCATGTGGCAGGACAATGGGGCATCAGTGTAAATGCCAATCTGAACCTTTCCCAGTATCAAGGGGTTCAGGAAAACATTTTTAGAAGGAACACATTAGCCAGGAAATCTAATTTTCTGTCTTTGAGGCAAGGCCTCTGCCAGCACAGCGCTAATCGAAAGCAGCATGCTGCAGCTCTAATTTCACAACTGGGAATACTTCTGAGCTGCCACTCCTCAGCGTGGGGCTGCCTCCAAAACAGCCTAAAAGATATTTTACCAGGGGCTTCAGTGAGATTATTCAAGTACCCCAAGGGCTAAATGTGTGTTTATGGTGGCAAGTGCCAAAAAAAACACAGATGGAAACAGAGAAAGAAGCAGGAGACAGCCCCAGGTTATTGGCTGAACTGCGACCACTGATCCGGCACCATCGCCATGTTTTGTGGTGGTGAGCTGCTGTACCTTGGAGATGAGAGGCTGCCTGCAGGACAGGCAGAGCAGCCAGGAGGACACCAGCTGGTGGGACTCCACATCCACCAGGTTGAGGTAGATGAACTTGCTGCCAGCCCGCCGTGGCCTTACGCCGATGTACAGGTCCTGAATGCCATTGGCAGGGAGGAGGAAGGCACCGTTGGGATCCACCTGTGGAACAACACCTGGAGGTACAGCCACCCACAACAGCTGATCACAGCCCTGAAAAGTCAAGCTTGGAGCATCAATTACACCCAATTGCTCATAAAAACCTGTACACCTATTCCACCACTATTGAATTCCATAACTCCCAGTCCCAGGAATACTCTGGGACTAATTCATGTCAGGAAGGACAAGAGCCACTCAGGAACACCCAGGGCCTCCCCAGACCAGTGGTTCTGCCACACAGGCTTTGCCTGGGGAGCCTTTGCCTTTCCTTTACAGGACAGCAACGGAGTTTTTCTGCCTTTTATTATTCGCATTTCCAATTACGGACAAACGAATTCTAAAGAAATTGAGAGTCTTCAGACAGTCTCATTAACGCAGATAATTTGCCCTCCGGGGTTTCGCGCCAATGATCCTACACATGACAGCTCTAATCAAAAGATAATTATCACAAACGCTTTACGGCTCTCAGTTGTTCACAGTTCCATGTGGGTTGCCTTTTGCTTTCTGGAGGGGGTTTCTCTGGGCTGACCCAGGCCAGCCAGCCCCCAGCCCACCACAGGGGTTACCTCCAGCTCCTGGGGGTGGGAGGTGAAGGCCCGCACTCTCCGCGGGGCCGCGGTGCCACGCAGCAGCAGGGAGAGGCGGGTGAGCTGCCCCGCCGTGCAGGCAACGTCCAGGCGCTGCAGCGAGTGCAGGTAGAACTGCCAGATCTGGACAGGTGCTGCCAGCCAGGGGTCCCTGTGCACAGAGAGATGGACAGGGCTCGCCACACACCATGGAAGTCAACATTCCCCACCTTTTTGGGGTCCTACTACTCACGTATAAATAGCGACAAAGAACTTTTTGATCTGCGGGCTTGGTCCTCCAGCTACTTTGAGGAAGATGTCCTGTGGCTCGCCAGGCCCCTGCATAGAAAACAGAGCATTGTCCCCGCAGTTGATCAGCTAATGAGGACCCCAGGGGTGTCTTCCCATTAATGGGAGAACTACCACCAACTCCCTTATGAAAGCTGACGCGTTCAGTACCTCGTTAAACTACGTTATTAAGTTATTATACAGCTTGGTTGAGCTCTCACAGTATTTTTAATTACAAAAGAGGATACAAATGACTATCGCATTCCAGGTCTGTATCTGTAATCAAATTTTGGCAAATTTTCTGCAAGTTTTCTAACAAGCCCTAATCCAATTACCATACTAACGCATTTCCGCAACAGCGATTAGCAACTATCCCTCGTCGCCATTTGCATGGACATGCCCAAGCTTATTTTTCCCTTCTACTCCTTCCTGCTGTACAGCCAGCCCAGGAGAGCCTCCTGCTTGGGGAGGGAGTGGAATGGTGCAGGGCTGGGCATGGAGCTGCCCCACCACCCCAACATCCTTCAGCAGGGACAGGCTTTGCTGTGCACCCCAAGAACACACTGTCTCACCACGCACTGCTGATGACTGCAGATACCCCGAGCAGCAGAAAGGTCTATCCCAGCCCAACAAAAGGCTGCTTTTCCCCTGCGTCTGAATCATCTGGTACTTGCTCAAAAGAACAAGTGAGCACAGGCTGCTGCATGATGCGATAAGGGGCAATGCTCAGCCTCCCCCGCCAAAACAATGCAGCTCCTTTTAATTGGGAATAAAAAGCAATTCCAGCTTCATCGCTGTGTCACTGCCACGGGCTGGTAAATGGGGATGCTCCGTGGTTGCACCCACATCGGCAGCTCTCTGCCAACCCAAACAATCTGCAGGAGAAGGATGCAAGGAACAGCGATGACAGTGTAACATACCAAGGATTTGGTTTCACAAATGATGTCGGGGTCGCTGCAGCGAACGAACATCTCAGGCTGCCCGCCTGGCACCCCCACTGGTGTGCCTGTGGACAAGGGACCAAGGAAACCACCTTCAGTGGTGTCTCTCCCCTATGCCTCATGCAGCTGCACACAGAACCCCTCATGCTAGACTACCAGCAAACCACATTGGTGTGCAGGTGTAGGGAATTCAGGTTGACGTTAACAGAGAAAGATGGATGGAGAGCAAGCGAGGAGCCCGGGGCCATGAAGAGGTGAGGAAGCAGTAATGTGCTCTCTGGATGCTGCTGTGCCTCCAGAAAGGCTCCATGAACTATGGATGATGAACTAACAGAGAAGGTCCCAAGTCCCGCCAGGCACACCACAGACTCACCAGGGAGGGTGTGCCAGGGAGGCAGCCGAATGGTTTTCTTCAAGAAGGTGAGCTCTGGGTGATAGAAGCGGAAGGTCTGGTCCACCACATGGGGCTGCGGTTCCACCTTCACCCGCAGGAGTGCAATGGGTTTCCCCCTGCTCACCTGGAAGGAGACCTGTCCCGGGGGCCAGCAGGAGAGGGATGGGGTTTTCCAGTGATTCTGCTCCTCCCACGCAGCCCCTCAAGCAGTGTTTCACCTGGCTCCCTAACCTGGATGAGCTTTGTTGGCTTGGCCCCGCTCTTCCCAAGGGAGTGAGTGTTCTCATTGGTACCACTGTCCAGCCCAGCTGGCCCCTGTGGGGTGAAAGGGAGCTCCCTCAGGGCACAGCATCACTGTGGCTGCTGCTGCTCCCCATGGCTGTTCCAGCCTGCTCTGCATAGGCAACCACAGGCAAGGGGAACACGTCGTACCAGGAACAGCTCACAACAGGGGCCCATGCCCACCTGTGCTGCAACCACTGCAGGGTCTGCAGAGAAAGTCTGGTATTTGAAGGGGATGTGGACAGTCTCACTGGGGCGCAGGTAGACCTGAGGCTTGAGGTCATCACAGAGATGGAACATGCCCTCTTCCACTGGTGTAACACTCTTGGTCAGCTCCTTGAAGTGGCGCCACTCCCTCGGGTCCAGTATGACACTGGGGCAATGAGCAGCAGAGATGCTGGTGAAGACTGGGATGGAGCTGGTACTACCCTGGCATCTCCCCACACATACAGGGGAGCCCCTACCTGAGCTCAGGGTGGTCGACCTCAATGGTCACGGTGTGCTGGATACTGTACGGGTTCTTCAGGGCAAACTCAAAGAACTCAGCTGTGCCCAGCACTGCATGGACAGTGCGGGTGGCTGTGATGGCCTGGCTGAGCATCTGGTAGATGCTCTCTCCCTTGATGTGATCCCGGTAAGCATCTATGACCTGTAGGTCCCAAGCACGCTGCTTTGGCCAGCCCTGCCAGGAGGGGAGAGACCATAAGCCCAGAGACAGTGCAGGGGTCTGGCCCCACACACTCCTGCCCTCAGCACCCTCATGCAGCCACACCACAGCCATGTGCTGCAGCCAGTGGGTGGACATGGCCTCCCTGAGGGTGACCAGGGGGACCAGGCTCACTTCTGGCCGGCGACTGCGCAGTGCGGCCTCCAGCTCATTGTCCACATCCACCAGCCTCCGTGCCCACACTGTCCTCCTGCCTGTGGAGAGAGACCACCATGGCACCAAGGAAGGACACCCTAGATACTGAAATCCCCAAGAGCCCCACAATACTGCAGAGCTAGAAAGGGGAGCACCAGAAAGGGCAGCTGACCCACATCTGGCACTGCAGCAGCAGAGAACCTGCCCACCTCAACCCACGATGGGACAAGCCAGATCCCAGCAGGACTCACCATCAGGAGTGTTCAGGGAGCACCTGCTACCACCTGGAGTGACGAGTGTGCTGTCTGGTGCAGTGAGAGGGTGGGAGTGAGATGGCAGCTGCTCTGGGGTCTCCTCACATGGGTGACCTGCCACAAGTGGAGACAGGAGTGAGTAAACCATCCATTTTCATTGTTATAAAATCTACTGCCAATTTCTACCTCCCTGCAGCTCTGTTCAGCCAATTTACACAAGCAGGAGAGAATATATGGAAACCAATGATGCCCTAAGAGCCCCACACACTCCCCAGAGCCTGCTCTGTCACACAGACACCTGCCCAGGGATGGAGCAGCACCAAGAGCACACACTACCATGAGCCCCTCATCAGCTCCTGCTTTCATTTCTGTGGGAGTGGGAAGATGCAGCAGCATGTGGCCATGCTGGGGGAGGCAGAGCACAAGGTTCTAAACCCACCAGGTATTTGCCCCACCTACACATCCCATCCCCATCCTTCCGGAAAGGGTACCAAGCTTTGGCATCCTCTTTCTAACAGTATTTTGAAATTTTTTTTAAAAAAAGAGGATGGGAAAAACACCAATCAAAGGGCAGCTACTGTCCTGGCAGAGCAGTTCTACTTCTTCCCTCCCTCCCTCTTCTTTGTCAGGGTGTGAGTTAAACTACTCCCTGGGTTGTGGATCTCAGATTCTCCTTCCCAGGAGCTTATCGGCCCTTTGCAGGCAAAGTATGGAAATGATTTAAGATATCTTATATGGAGCTAATCTCTCCTCTGAAGATAAGATTTTAAAACCTGGAGTCACTGCACATTTATAGGACACAGAACTAAATACATAAAATAAAAGCAGCCAGCAGGTTCTGGGAAGGATGACATCCCAGCTAGCCTGGGTCTCACTCCGCACATGCTGCGTGCCCCACCCGAGCCTTTGGGCCACGTGAGCAGTGGGTTCTCACCAACATTGGCCAGGCAGAGGTGGAGGCGGCCCCTCACAGCCACACGGACACCGAGGGGCCGCAGAGCGCCGTGCCGCAGAGCCTCCCGGCCCATCACCATCCCATCCGGCTCATACTCAGTCGTGGCCACCTCCAGCTCGTGGTAGGTCCTGACGGCTGTCTGGCCCTGGCGCAGAAGGGGCTGTGGACAAGACAAGGACAGACAAGGTGCAACAAGTTACTGGGGAGTCTGGTCCAGAGGGGCCAAGGGATCTGGGTATGAATGGCACTGGATGTCTTGGCTCTGCAAGGCTTAGTGCTAGAATACTGCCAGAGTTCCAGGGAAGGGCAAAGAAAGTTAATGCTTAATCATCACTTTGGAGGAAAAGATAACAAATCCTGTGATTAGGGGCTTGTCAAGCTGACACCAGACTCGGTTACACAGAGGGGCTGACAGCATCTGCATTACTGAAGACACAAGGACAAGACAACAGCATGTCAACACAGGACCAAAGGGAGAGTTGGGCTCTGCCCTAGCACTCCACATAGGCAGAGGATCCTTCAGCATTACCAGCTATGGGAAAAGACCTTCAATCTAACCAATACCTCCAGTTTAATGGCAGCAGACCCAACATGGAGCAGGGAGTCTCCATCCCAGACATCAATCTGGAGGCTGTGCTCGGCCAGGTACCGTAGGAACCAGCGCTGCTCCCCGGGCCGCAGGAAAGCTGGGTCCACCATGTACTTCAGCTGCAGGCCCGATGGTCCTGCAAAACACCACACTTGGCACTTGGCTTGGTGGGAAGCCTCAATATGCACCTCATGCAAGTGATACTCTGTGTTTTATTTCAAACATTGGATGTTTTGAATGCTTTTCATGATGTGCAAACCAGCAGAGGTTTACTGTTAACAGACACCAGCCCATCCCTTGGGCCAGAGGCAAGCCCTCACCCCCACAACAGAAGAGGAGCAGCCACACATAGATGCTAAAACCAGAGCTTACTGGTTAGGGTCCCATCCTCGTTGACACGGACAAGGACCTGCGCCGGCACAGCCAGCCCAGTCGCCAGCCCCCCGTCCGTGCTGACCAGCTGTAACCGGGGCGTGGTGACCGGTGGGAAACGGTAGAACTGGAAGGTGAGGAAGACAGTCCTCGGCCACAGCCCCTCCACACTGCTCTGGGCATCCCTTGAGGAGAGAAAGGGGTTTGGGTTACTTGTGGCGCAGCACTGCCACTCTGTCACAGGCTCCTCATGCATTTGGCACATGCCAAGAGGCAGAAGAAAAAGAGAAGATTGGCAGCACCACAAGTATTTGGACTTTTCTGAAGACAGCAGCCATACGGTTTGCCTTAACTTTCCAAAAAGCTTCGTAATTCCAGCTGTCTCCTGCCATATGCTGTGATGGAGGCGTCCAGCAAAGGCAGCGTGTTACCTTCCCACAGCACACTGCCAGCCATGGAAAAAACAGAAGCAGGGCCTTATCAAGCCAAAGCCACCCCTTGGGTGCCAACTTTCCCAACTCCATTTGCATTTCTGGAGAAACCCTGCATTAATGAGCTCTGACATCACATTGTGGCTCATGGATCCAATCTAAAAAAACTGGATTATGACTTAAAAGTGCCCGGGAAGGACAAAAGCAGGTGCTAAAAGAATGGGCACCTCTGCAAGGACATCTCCTGCCCAAGCACGGAAGAGGGTTGGGGGAATTTGGAAAAGACTCTGTTCAGGAGGCCTTTGGGATCTGCCCACACAAGACCATGAGCTGCCATCCCACCTGCCAAAAGCCAGGAACTGCAGGACTATTTCATTGCCTTGCAGAGGGTCAGCTTCCTCCAGCCGCAGGTTGAAACTGCCCAGCTCCACTGGCTCCGAGATTTCCACTGGCTCCTGGTTGTGGTCCAGGATGTCTGGAAAGCCAGCAATGTGCAGGCGTGCCAGCGCAGCACGAGAGAGGGACACATGGGAACTGACAGAGAAATAGGGGTGAGCTCCACAGAAGAGGCCACGGGGACCCTGGCAGGCCAGATGGGGCCACAGGAGCCTGGGGAGGGGCAGCCGAGCATCACCTGCATGCCTGCAGCCCCACTGCAGCCATGGGCAGCTGCAGTGGGGTGAAGGGCAGTGCCCGCAGCTGGTCGCTGGCACAGGGCTCTGCGTCCGGCGAACCCAGGTCAGCCTCCAGGTGGGTGATGCCTCCATCCTGCTGCAGGGTCTGGCTTGTGCCCCGTGGCAAGGCCACGAGCTGGGACACCGACAGCTGGTGAGAGAGTGGAAAGCATGAGCAGCTGCAGCCCCAAGGCAGACCCCTGAGGCAGTTCTTGAGGCAAGCTGAACCAGCAGCCCCTCTGTGCTAAAGAAGCTTAGCCACCATGGGCCCCAGTGTTGTCATTCCACCAAGAAGTGGTACAACTTGGACACACAAAGATTTGCACCTCTGCTGCCATTTCCCTGCTGCTCGCTCCCTGGCAAGAGGAGGGATGAACACATGCAGCAGGAAGATCAAACTGCTTAATGTGGCCTTACGAGACATTTCATTTTATCAAAAATAGCTGCGTGCATTGATTCCTGCATCAAGATATAAAACAGCATAAAGAGGGCTCTCAGTATTCACAGGTCTCCTTAAATCCTGGGAGCTCTGCACAAACAAATGGTGTGTCACTGTCAGCAAAACTGGGGACAACAGCACCCAGCAAATCTGGGCTGTCAAAAACCAGAGCTGCCCTCACAGCAGGCTCACAGAAAAGAGCACAGGGAACCTCTCTAGCATATCACAGGCAGGAGCTGATTTGCTGTCTGGAGGAGGTGGAGTTGAGGACACTTGGTGCCTCTTAGCTGCAGCAGACAGGAAAACAGGCAGGGGATGGGTCCAGAAGCATATCCTTCATGTGGGCCATGCCCTGGGGAGTGCTGCTGCCCACCACCCACATCCACTGGTGCATGTGGCACTTACCCCTGGTCCCCGTGGGGAAACTGGCACTCGCCGTGGGGCTGGCACTCCTGTGGAGAGGGACAGGATTGCTGTAGAGGAGCAATCACCCTCAGGCCCCATAACTGCAGCTGCACGCACTGCCACCAAACCTGCCCCGTCCTCCCACCAGCCCTTTTCAATTTTAGAGGCACAAGCAGCGCAGTGAAGCAGCTTACCATCACCCAAACACTTCTTTTAACTTATTTCCCAATAAGACTGCTGCTTGGGGGTTAACACAGCACATCTCCAAATCCATCCGTTATTTTGCTGCGAATCAAGCTAACTCTGCCACAAACAGCAGCTCCCCCATCCCCTGACAGCGCCGCGGTGCCTCACGGCCACACGGTGCTGCCTAAGTGGCATGCTTAATGAGACGTGAAAGTTTTAGGATACTTAAGGTTTTCATCACTTCTGTTATTTTTTGTCACTCCCTTCAACTGCTCGAGCATTTGTGCCCCGAAACAGTGGGAGCTTTATCGTGTTTATATTCGGCTGCTCTTTCACGCCGGCACAGCTGAGCTTGCTGCGCCGTGGAGCCGCAGGTCCTTCATAGCAGAGCAGGGGCACAGATGTTCCATCTCTGCATCCATGTGATGCTGAGACCTTAATTTTGCTTTCCCCCACCACATATATGCCATATATTCTATGCTGGCTGCTGTGTAAAGGAAACCACCTCATTTCCCTCAAGCCTAAAATACTGTTTCCTTCCCGTTAGGATGGCTTTGGCTGGTGTTAAGAAGAGGATGGACAGATACCACAGCAACACCAGCATCTGAGCTGACAGAAGAAGCTCTTGGCCTCCCCTGGGCTGGCAGCAGCACATTTCTCAACAAAGCTCTACAAAAAGTTAACTCAATGGTCTCTTCAGCACCTTGGGACACAGGCTGGAGTGGCACAGCTCTGGGACCACCACTGCACTTGCAAGCTCTCCTTGGTGCCATAAGCGCCCTGGAGCTGGGAAATGCCAGGGAGTTTGTCCCTGAAAATCCCCTTGAAGGGGATCTCCCCTAACTAGGGACACAGCCCACAGCCCAGCAAACTCCTCCAAGCCAGAGCTCTCCAGACCAGCACCAGGTTGGAAGCTCAGTGTTAGCACTTGCTTCCCTCTCCCCTCACCACACCACAACTCCATCAGCAACCTATCCACCTACAGCTGAAAGGTATCAGGAAAAACTTTTCAAGCAGCACCAGGAAGGTACCAGTCATGATGCAGCCTGTGCTGCAGGGAGATGAACCCCACGTACCCCAACATCACCAGACCTCATCTCGCCCCCCAAGCTTTCCTCTCCAAAGTCCCTCCCAGCAGCAATCCTGACTCCTCTCTAGCAGAAACACAGGATTTGTCACAGCAAAGCCATGGTGCCACTGCCATCTTGTGGAAGGCACTACAGCACTGCAGCCGGCATGGAACAGCAACCCACCATAATGGGCATTGCATGGCCTATGGGCTGGCACCAAGCGGCTCATCAGAGAGCTGGGGAGATATGACACACACTGAAACACTGCCTGGTGTCCAAAGCATCACCCCAAGACACAGCTAGGACCCCAGCAGGAGCAGCACTGCAAAGAAAGGGGAGTTTGCTTCTCACCTATCACAAACAGGAGATGAGAGAGAAACATGCCAAAGAGGATTTTTAGAAGCACAGTGCATGGACACAACCTCATGCCCAAACCCAAGCCCACAGCATTTTTCCTTCTATCTCCAGTAAGGTAGAGGGATGATAGAACATCAATCATACAGCACCCCAAATTCTAGCCAGATGCATCTGTGCACATGCACAGATGCTGCCTGCTCTTCCCCAGCCAGGCACCAGCACATCCTGCACAAATCAACCCAACCCAGGCTGCTGTCACACTCCCTCAGTGGTGGCACAACCAAATTACATTTCCCCAGCCTATGACTGACATCTCTCTTGTCCCTATGCCTGGAGAGACTGGGTCCAGAGAAAAGACCAGCAGTACCTACCATGAGAATGTACTGCTGGTGTGGCCACTGCACTCAGTGACCCGGAACGGGAGCGGGTTGGGGTAGTGCTGGCAGCCCCTGGGGATTTTGCACATGGCTCAGCAATATTATCACATGGGAATTTTGCAAGTTAAAAAGAGCTGAATTCAACTTGACAAAAACTTGCTTCATTCCAGTAATTCATAACTATCTCGCTGAAACTCACTGAAATCTTGTTTTCTTTCTCTAGCAGACACCAGTGCCACACTCTATATTTTAAATGTCAGCGATCTGGAAAACACTCACTCAGCGATGGCGTAGGAGGCTGCTTCGACTCGTCCCTGTCTTTACATAGGATCTCCGCAGCAGTTACAAGATGTTCTTCCGAATCAGTGGAAACGTGGAATTGGACAGTCCCAGACTCCACGTGTTTCCCCTGAAGTTGGCAACGAAAATGCTTTCAGACAGTATGTTACAAGCAGCTTCCCTCATGCCTCCGACAGCAGCTCCCTCTCCCTAACGCCGGAGGCAAAGCTGCCAGGGGCCAGCACACCCTTACCTGTCGGGAGCTCGGTGGGGTTCGGTAGACCAAGGCTTGGCAGGGGCCACGGCGGGAGCCGCCACGCAGGGGCAGGACCACGTCCGTGTCACCGGTGCCCAGGACAGGGCTCCAGACAGCCCAGCGCACCGAGCGCATGTCAGCAGCTTCACTGCGGGCACTGCCAGACAGGGCCTGGGGAGTGGGGGAGCACAGTGAGCACCAGGCAGCCCCACCTGACTGCCAGGACCCAGGAATGGGTGCTGCCAGACAGGTACTGGCTCTCATCCCCCACCGCGCCTCCTCACACCTGGCTCTGGCATCACAGAAGCCACTGCTCTTCAATCCCGTTCTGGAGACATTTCACTTTTCCAGACTTTATGCCACTGTAACCCATCCCTTAAGCGGCTGCACCATGTTGGACCCCCATCCCTGGCAGAGGGGAAAGGTTTCCACTTACCCAGCACATCCACAGCCTCCCTCAAACCAAAGAAGAGGCACAGAAACAAGAGAGGGCTCTCCCAGCACCCACCATCCCCCTCACAGCTAATTATGGCACCGAGGACAAGGACAAGGTGATCAGCTTTGCAAGCAGCTTTGGATTTGGGATTAACCATTCTGCCCTAGGGCTGCACCACAGGGACTGGCTTTACTGCTGCCGCAGACAGCGCTCCCCACAGAACCAAATGGATCTGCCTCTGGAACCCCAAATCTCTGTGAGACCTTGGACTTCAGCTTTCTAATGGAGTTGGACCCAACAACAACTTCCAACAGCACAGCTCAGTGCCTCCCTTCTCAGTACAAATCCCTCTGGTCTGGTGCACACACATCCTGCTTTATAAATGCCCATTTTCCCTACTTTGGCTCTGGACAGCTTAACAAGAGGCATTTGCTACTACATTTTCAATGAACATCTTAGCAGGATGATTAAAGCCTCCTAACAAACACTTGGCCATCGATTCAGCCAGCGAGGAGCTGATGGCTCCAACAGCACAAGGTCTCTGGAGGGGATACATAGTAGTCATTGAGCTGGGTTTAACCTGCAGAAAGGTTAAACTAAGATGTGAGAAAACAATCAGTAAGTAGGTGAGAATATATTGACTGCAGAGACCACCCTCAGAGATTTCTCCTGCCTTGACAGTTTGAGAACACCAGGCTGAAGCATCAGAAAACCCTGAACATTCAGGGCAAAAACATGAAAAAAAGGAGCAGGACGGGTTAACCTCTTTTCAGCATAAATGCCAAATTCTAAAGAAAAACCTTTTTAATACTACAAAAAAAGCTGAAATTTTCCAAATTAGCTTGCCAGAACACTATTGGAATGCTGCAGGCTACATTCCCATCTACATATAAACAGTGGAGAAATGCAACCACATGTAATAAAAATAATTCACCAAGCTATGCAGGTTGTTTACTGCAGTGCTGTGGAAGGCACCTGCACACTTTGCAGGCCTCTGCATTACACAGCACAGCCATGCAACAAGGAGCTACTATGATTTGGAGGAGCAGGATGGTGAAACAGTGGCAAAGGAAGGAGTTCCTCAGCAGGGCTCACTCCTCCAGAATGGATCTCTGCCCTTTCACAGGCACACAGACAAGGCGCACACATTCTTGGCCCTACCTTTCCACCAGCTCTCCCCATGCTGCAGAAGACATATTCCAGCTGGAAGCAGACCCTGAATGCCGGGTGAGGGACCATTTCACTCAGCTGGATGCGGCTCCTTAGCATTAGGACTTGACTGGCATCCCTGCACAGGATGGAGAAGTGGCTGTGGGAGGCATCTGAGGCAGGAGGGAAGTGCCAGCAACAGAGGGGCTCCTCCTTACCTGGCTCCAGAGCTGGGCACCCCCTGGCAGTCACCCAGTGACGATTCCACCTCTGGCACCAGCACGGCGACCTGTGGTGCCTGGACAAAGCGCAGGCCATTGTGGACACCAACGTGCAGCCGCCGCTCCCGAACCACCACCTCTTCACCATCTGGAGCAGTGTTAGCCTGTGACAGGAATGTTTTCCACCTTGGGCAGCACTCCCTGTGCTGACCACAGCCAGAAGAATTCAGGCAAACCTTCAGAAACTCAAAAAGCAGGACCTATTCCCCCTACCAGATGACAGATAATAAAACCTTTTGTCTTTACGGCAGAGTTGGTGCAAATCTGGCAAGAAAGGACGTGGCCAGTGGCTGCCACTCCAAAGAGTTGGACTCGGTACACACTGCATCTCATCTCTGCATTTCCCACAGCAAAGCCAACCCAAATTATGCCTATGAGTGTCTGGATGTTCAAAACAAAGCCCACACAGAACACACAAACTAATCCAATAGGGAAACAAGCTAAAACCTTCCAGAGCAAAACCAAAACTGGAGACTTGCCCAAGAGAAACAGATGCATGAATATCACTTACCTGACACATTTCATCCCACCCATAATTCCAGACACTAGAATTACTGCTCTACACTGTGCATTCCCCTGCCCCAACCACGTCGGCAGTACTTAGAATCATGGAATCACAGAATGGTTGGGGTTGGAAGGGACCTTAGGCATTATCTTGTTTCAACCCCTACCATGGGACACATTCTACCACAGCAGGTTGCTCCAGGCCCCGTCCAACCTGGCCATGGACACTTCCAGGGCTGGGGCAGCCACAGCTGCTCTGGCCAACCTGTGCTGGGCTTTCACCACTCTCACAGCACTGTACTTACCTGAAGTAAGCGATCACTGTTCAGTAAATCCAGCAGCTCCTCCTCAAACTCCTCCAGGGAAGGGTACAACTGGATGAAAAGCTGCTCCAGATAGCAGGTGACTGTCTTCATCAGCCGGGGCTTCAGCAAGCAGTCATCTGAAAGACAAAGTGGTGGTCACAGCTGTCCCAAGAAAACAGAAAGCCACCACTGCTGTGCTGGGGTGCCCTGCAATGCCAGCAGTGGCTCTGCCTACTCAGCTTTTGAGCACAGGCCTGAACACCTGCAGGGACTCAGCTGATTTCAAGACTTTGCCCAGCTTCAGTACCAACAGTTACTACCCCAAAGCCATCAGCAGTAGGTTTTCCAGGCAGGAAGCTGAAAAATAACTCAGCTGCAGAACTCTGAGAAATTTTTTACCCTCTGACTCTTCAGCTCACGTCCTTGAATTGCAGAAGCTCGAAGGGCAGCATGCCATAGGGAGAGATTAACAAAAGCCGAGTGGGCACGAGCTCATCCCCTCAAAACTGCCAGGCCCCAGTGATGCTGAACCCACCTCTGAGGAGTTTAAACAAGCTGCAAAAGCTGTTTCTAAGATTCTGCTGAATGACTGTAATTAAACCAACCATCACTTATCCTTAGCAGCTTCCCAGGAGCAAAGCAATTAACGGACAGGGAACTGACTGAGCCATTTTGATGGATTTCAGACTGAGCCCTGAGCATGAGGGCTGTGGTCCCATGCAGGGGAGACGTTCTTGACAAGGGGAGACACTGCAGAGAGATGACTGTGCTTCCACAAACCCCATCCCAGTGCCCTGCCCACAGCCTCCCAGGGACCCACTGCCTTAAAGCAGGAACAGCACAGGCAGAGGGAAAGGGAAAGAGCCCTCACCTGTGTCTCCACGTGCCGGCAGCAAGCCAGGAACTGTTTGAAGGCCAGATATCAGCAGGTTTTCAGGAAGAAGGTGAAATATCGCCTCCAGAGGCTGGTAGGACTTCAGGGCATACTGCAGGTGGCTCTTTTCCATCACTGTCATGTATTTGTTCTCTGAAGAAAACATCCCAAAATGACCAAAACTGGGGAGACAGCTTCAGAGCCCTAGTGTAGAATGTATCATTATCTGTGAATACACATGCTAGGAGCAAAGGAAAACCTGTGTTTGCCCAGCCAGGCCATTCCTACCTGAGCAGCCTACCACTGAGCAGTACCAGGGCACAGACCATGTCTCACATCAAGCAGGCATACACAACACACATTTGGGTAAGAGAAGACACCAAGAAGGGACCATATCTGGCTTCTGCTTACTTTCCACAGGGTCCTGGAAGCGCGGGTGCAGCAGGGCACGTGGCGTCCCATGGTACAGCTTCAGCCTGAAAGGGAAGAGCACACAAACAGCAGTCATTAAATCCACCCTGAAGCACATTTATGTCTTCCACTATTTCTCCATCTCCCACAAAGCCCCTGCTCAGCAGCCAAACCCACCCAACCCATGCTGGAAAAGCCCTGTCCTTTAGGGAAGGGACAGGTATTCCCTCCAAACCCATCACTGCTTCCCGAGAGTGCAGGATTCTAGGTTTCTAAATGCTGGTTCTGTTTCTGCAGCCCCAGAACCACCCTTTCCCCCCTCCAAAGCAGCTGTGCATGTTGCCACCTCAATTCCTAGTATGACCTGTTGCACAGCAGCAGGGGAACTTACGCTCTGTCCTCAGTGGCTGGGTCTGTCACCTCTGATCCACCATGGAAGAGGGGGATGATTCCGAAGCCGCAGGAAAGATGCTGAGAGCCCTCATCCCCTTTCCGAACCATCATTACCACTTCCACGACAGCAGCAATGCCGGGGTGGTTCAAGGAGGTGTGGAAATAAACGACCTGGGACAGGAAAGGAGAGAAATGGGCTATTTCAGAGCTGGTAGCAGCAGGCAGAGAAACACCTGTTGTACTGGGACACTCAGTGGCACAGCCAGAATGTCCATTAAAACTTCTAGACAGAAGCTAATGGCAAATTGCTTCCAGCACTGCTATAAAATTTCAGCCCTTAAGTCTCAAGCATCTTTTTTTTTTTTTCCTTTTTTTTTTTTTGTTGCAAACACCCATTTTCCAGAGTAACTCACAGGCTGCAGACCCTGAATGAGCAGGGCTTCAATGCATCCCAGACCTACAGCATTAGAGCAGGAAAAAGGAGCTGGAAACCTTTCTGCAGCAGGGAGGGACATGGGAATAGCCTGGACCTAAAGGCAGGAGGGGACAGGACACAGGTCACCTCCACAGGACAGAATTTAAAGCTAGGTTAATCTTTCTATTAAAAACTCATTACCACAGTGTTTCAGGGAAAATGTTTACTGCAATATGGGCTGTCAGGAAGAAATAACAGAGAGAGACATTCCCACATCAACCCCGGGACATAAATCGTTATTCCATTAGCCTTTATTGCAAGGTGCTGGATTAATGACCTGAACGCTGTTCCTGCAGAGCAAGGCTCACCCTGCAAAGGCACAGGGAGTGCTGACAGGGGATCCCCTGTGCCACTGAGCTCGAGGGCCCCTCCTGAATGCACACAGCAGTTTCTGTCAGTGCAATCTTCTCCCCTAGACCCTGATGACAAAACCCACCACACAAGCAGATTCTGATCCCTGTCCTCACGTCTTCCCACTCTGGTAAGGCTGGTAAGCATGCATGCAGTACACGCAGGCAGAGGAGCAGTGACAGTTCACCTTCCCTCACCTGTCACAAATCAATTCCAGCACCACCTGAACTGCTCCTAACAATGAGCTGCTGACTTTCCCAGCATGGGAAAGCATGGGTAGTAGTTGGAAGATCCCACCCCGCATGCAGATCACCCTTCCTCTGTCAGACCACAGGCAACAGAATTCAGCCACCACAGAGGCTGTAAGACAGTCCCCCCAGCACCCCAAAACTCCTGCCAACTGAATCTATGTTTGCACATGGCAAACACCCAGGAATCCTGCAGACACTGGGAATGTATTTGGAAAGGCAGTTCCTCCCCGCATTCAGCTCTCTGTGCAGCACTCTCTGCCCTAGTTTTATTCCACCCCTCTTCAAAACAAGCCCGGGTGGGACAGTACTGAAACATTTGGGAGAGAAACGCACATGTCAACGCCCCTCAATGTCACTGTCGATGAAAAGGAAGGAAGAACATGCGCTGCACTTCACCTGTGACACTGAGAACGTAGAAATGAGCTATGAGTTGGAAAACATGGGTCATGGAGCAGTGGGATCTCCCATTATGGGGCACCCTGGTTTGCTAGTATCAGCAGCAGATGGAAACATGGCTTTGGGAGAGTTTAGTTCCCAGAGAAGGAGAGAGAAGCGCTGTGCAGGAGGGTGGGCAGCTGCTCCTTCCTTTCCTTCCCACTTGTGAGGAAACACTGCTCTCTGCTGCCAGCTCTGAACACAGCCGGTGGCACACGTGTGCAGGAGGCACATGGCTGCTCCCAGGGTGGCACCAGCCTCAGAGGAAACCCAGCACCCCAGCTTCCCCTATAAACCATACATAAAGCTTAATAAAAGGGCTGTGTCTGGGATGCACCCTGAGCAAAAAAAGTCAGGAAGCGCTGGGATGGGAAAGGGTTTGGTTCTGTGTTTTTCCAGACCCTTGGCAGCCCCCACCTCATTGAACATCGCCCTGGCCGAGCGCGGCGGGGCAGCACCAGCAGCTCTCCAGCTGCTTCTCCACGTCCTCCCAAAGAAGTGGTGGTAGGTGGCATCGAAAAGGGAGAGGCGCAGCTGGTACTCGGCTCCCTGCAAGGCACAACACACCGGCATTGGGGATGCTCAGGGACAGGCCCGCTCTGCGTCCCCAGAGCTCAGAACACACTTCAGCAAGAGATGCAATTCCCGTTTTCTAAGGGGTGCCCAAATAAGGCACATGGCCACAGATAGTTTCATGCATTGCTGCAGAGCCTGCCTCCAAGCCAGAGGCTGACGGGGCAAAAGAAAAGTGGGAAAACTGAGCATTAAGCATAGAATAAAGAGGCAATTGATGTTAAAGTGCTACCCAGAAATTTTAATTTAAATATACTTACCTAAACTAGCAAAAAACTAAATGAAAAATTATTGAAATGCTAACGCTGATTTACAGGTAATAAGGCATGGGATTGAAACAACCTTGTGTTTCCAGGAAATTTCCGGTTAGTTCCACCCTGTTTTAAAAGCCACTGTTGGGAGCTCAGGCCCACACACAGACACCAGAATGCTGAAAGGGGCTTAGAAAAAAAGATGGAGATGACTTTGTACATCCACAGAAAGTGACAGAATAAGGAGGAGAGGGAGATAAACTGAAAGAAGAGCAATTTAGGTTTGATCTTAGGGAGAAATTCTTCCCTGTTAGGGTGGTGAGGCACTGGCACAGGTCATCCAGAGAAGCTGCAGCCGTTCCATCCCTGGAAGTATTCAAAGCCAGACTGGAAAGGGCAACCTGGTCTAGTGGAAGGTCCATTCCAACCCAAACTATTTAAAGATTCTATGAATAGTGAGACTCAGCAGAAACAAGGGGCGCAGAAATACATTGCCGGGGTCCCCTCGCGGGGCCGATCGCCCCTACCTGGCAGAGGGCAGCGCCGTGCAGGTACTTGAGGACGCAGCGGAAGGGGGTGGAGCGGGGCGGGGGCCGGGCCCGGCCCCGCTGCGGGTGCGGCGGCAGCAGCAGGTGCTGCCGGAACACCCGGTCCCACTCGCCCATCGCCTCCCGGGGGTCGCCGCTGCCTCCCAGCGCCAGCTACGGCGGGCGCGGGGCTGGAACGCCAGGGGACGCGCACCCTGCGGGAACACAGCCACACGGACCCCGCACAGTCAGCACACACAGCCCCGCGCAACAACCGCACGTGGGTGGGGACAGCCCCTGCCCACGCCCGGCCAGCCCCGCTCCCGCCTGGGGATGCATACGGGTACAGCCAGAGCAGGGCCGGCCCGTGGCCGCCCGCCCACGCATCCACGGGATCCCGGTCCGTGGCAGCGGGACTGGAACCGATCCCGTCCCCCCAGCGCCCGCACTCCCCCCGTTCACTCACCGCGCCCCGACGCCATCTTCTCGGGCCCAACCAACCGCGCGCCGGCCCGAGGTGGGGATGGACGCGCTGCCGCCGCTCACCTCCCCGCCGCCCACCTCCCGCGCCCCATCGCCGGCGGAAAGAGGAGACGGTCAGCGGCGAGATGATACCGGAGTGATTCCGCACCGGCGCGGGACGCGGCGACAGGACGGAAGCGGCGGCGGCACCGGCGGCCTCCCCCCTCCAGCGCGGGTGGTCGCGCCCGACTCAGCATCGGGTTACTAGGGCGATGGTGCCGCACCGCGCGGGGTGGGTCCTCACGCTGGGCCCGGCCCGCTCTGCAGCCAATTCGCAAGTTGCAGTGCAGCGGGTTCCCCACGGCCGCCAAGGCGGGGCCGGGGGCCCGGGTACCGGCGGTACCCCGCAGCCGGTTGCAGTCAGGTCCAACGGGCCAGCCGCCGGCAGCCGCGCACGGCGACGGCGGCACCCGCTCCAGCAGGTTGTGATCCAGCGGCAGCGTGGCAAAGCTGCCCATGCCGGCCACGGCGTCCCAAGGCAGCGCGGCAAGGTTGTTGTGCGACAGGTCAAGTCCTCGACTGGTGGCGGCGGAGGCGGCGAAGCGCGGCGTCGGATGGCTGGCCAGCTGGTTGTTGTTGGCCAGGATGAGGTGGCGCAGGCTGGCAAGCCCCGCGCTGCGGCACCGCTCAGTCGCCGGTAAGCGCTGACGGCTCCAGCCGGTTCCCTTCCGGTGCAGCGCCCGCAGCGCCCGCAGGTCGGCGAAGGCGCCGGGGGCCAGGCGGCGCCAGCCCGTTTCCTGGACAGCGTCAGGTTTCACCAGGCTGCTCATGTTGGCGATAGTCGGCGGAGGCCCACGGCGCGATGAAGTTTGTCGGCCAAGCGCAGCTCGACGGCGCCGCGGTCCAGGATGGGGGGCACGCCAGCAGCCCCCGTGCGGGCGCACAGAGCGTCGGTGGGCTCCGGGCCGCCGGGGCCAAAGGCCAGCGGCGGGGGACACGAGGGGCGGCGGCGACGCCGGGAACCCCGCCCGAGACACGGGCCCCGCAGCAACACCAGAGCACCAAGCAGCGTTCGCCATCCCCCAGGCCGCCGCCTGGGGGGGGACAGAGACGGGCAGGGGGTCATGGGGGGACAGAGTTGGGCAGGGGGTCACGGGGGGACAGAGACGGGCAGGGGGTCCACTGGAAGGGACAGAGCATGGGCAGGGGGTCACCGGCGGGGACAGAGCAATGGGCGAGGGGGACATGGTGGACAGAGTAGAGACGGGCAGGGGCTCACGGGGGGACAGAGATGAGGGCAGGGGGACACTGGAGCGGAGAGAGATGGGCAAGGGGTGTCACTGGGGGGGGGGACAGAGACGGGCAGGGGGTCCAACTGGGCGACAGAGACGGGCAGCGGGGACCACTGGGGGGACAGAGATGGGCAGGGGGACACTGGGGGGACAGAGATGGGCAGGGGGTCACGGGGGGGGGGACAAGCATGGGCAGGGGGTCAACGGGGGGGACAGAGATGGGCACGGGGGTCCTGGGGGGACAGAGTGGGCAGGGGATCATGGTGGGGACAGAGAGGGCAGGGGGCATCACTGGGGCAGAGAGACGGGCAGGGGGTCACGGGGGACAGAGATGGCGCAGGGGTCACTGGGTGGAAGAGATGGGCAGGGGGTCAAAGGGGGGACAGGATGGGCAGGGGGCCACTGGGGGGAGAGAGATGGGCAGGGGGTGCACTGGGGGGGGGACAGAGAGGGGCAGGGGGTCACTGGGGGGACAGAGATGGGCAGGGGGGGTCACTGGTGGACAGAGACGGGCAGGGGCGACACTGGGGGGGGGGGGAAGAGAATGGCAGGGGTCACTGGGTGGAAAGAGAGTGCAGGGGGACACTGGGGACAGAGATGGGCAGGGGGGACACTGGGGACAGAGCATGGGCAGGGGGGTCAACTGGGGGGGACAGAGATGGGCATGGGGGACAGGGGAAAGAGGAATGGGCAGCGGGGTCACTGGGGACAAGCAGATGGCAGCGGGGACACTGCGGGTACAGAGATGGGCAGGGGTCACTGGGGGGGACAGAGATGGCAGGGGGACACTGGAGACGAGAGACGGGGCAGGCGACGAGGACACACTGGGGACAGAGATGGGGAATGGGGACAATGGGGACAGAGATGGGCATGGGTCACCGGGGGGGAGGGGAGAGCCAGCAGAGCTCAGTGGATCGCCAGTGGATCACTTGGATCTCCTCCCAGAGCCCAGCAGAGCCCAGCACTCCTCTGGGATCCCACCCGAGCCCACGGGGATCCAGCAGATCCCTGCGGTGCCTTCTGGGATCCCACTGGATCCCCCGATCTCCCAGATCCCATCCAATCACTGCTGGACGCTGTGAGGAGTCCACAGACCCCCATGGGGTGCCAGGGAGTCCCAGCGGGTTCCCCGTGGATCCCAGTGAGATCCCAGTGAGATCCCAGGGAAACTACCCAGTGAAGATACCAGTGACGATCCTAGGTGAGATCTCAAGTGAGACCAGTGGATCCCGAGTGAGATACCCGGGCAGATACCCAAGTGAGATCCTAAGGAGATCCCAGTGAGATCCCAGTGAGATCCCCAGGACATACCAGTGAGCATACCAGTGCCGATCCTAGTGAGATCCCAGTGAGATCCGTGGATCAGTGAGATACAGCAGGGAGATCCCAGTGAGATCTCTAGTGAGACCCAGGGAAGATCCCAGGGAGATCCCAGTTGTCCAGTGGGATCCCAGTGAGATCCCAGTCTGTCCCAGTTGGATCCCAGAGTGAGATTCCCACAGAGGAGATCCAGGGAGACATCCAGTCTGTCCCAGTGGGACCAAGTGAGAGCCCAGTTGCCCAGTGGGATCCCAGGGAAGATCCCAGTTGTCCCAGTGGGATCCCAGGGGGATCCGTGTCCCAGTTGTCCAAGTGAGATCCCAGGGGGATCCCAGTTATCCAGTGGGATCCCAAGTGGGATCCCAGTTGTACCCAGTTGTCCCGTACCTCCCTGAGGGCTTCCACGTTGGTCTGTCAACGGGCGTCGCCGCGGGGCCTTTGTGGACAGGGGACAGGCATGACAGACCAGTAATGGACGCAGTACAGACCAGTACGGACCAGTAGGACACAGTACGGACAATACGCGACCAGCTACAGGACCTTATAGACCGTAAGGATTCACACCCACAGTACAGACCAGACCACAGACAAAGCCAGTATGGCCAAAGTCAGCCACGTTTGGCCCAGTCTGGGCCCAGTGTAAGCCCAGTACGCCCAGACAGCCCAGTGCCATCCCAGGCATCCCAGTCTGGCCCAGTTCAGCCCAGTATCCCCTGCGCACATCCCACAGTGTCCAACCAGTTTAACCCGCCCAGTACATCCCAGCATGGCCCAGTACATCCAGAATGGCCCAGTAAAAGCCCAGCATGGTCCAGTACAGCCAGCATGGTCCAGTTCATCCAGTTATCCAGCATGGCCCAGCACATCCAGCATGGCCCAGTACCCCCTAGTACAGGACACTGCCCAGCCCGTACAGCCCAGTGCATCCCAGCAATGGCCCAGTACAAGCCCAGCACGGCCCAGTACAGTGACCAGTGCATCCTAGTACAGCCCAGTGCATCCCAGTATAGCCCAGTGCATCCCATCATGGCCCAGTCAGCCCAGCATGGCCCCAGGACAGCCCAAGTGCATCCAGTACAGCCAGTGCCATCCCCGTACAGCCCAGTGATCCCAGCATGGCCCAGTACAGCCCCGCAATGGCCCAGTACATCCCAGGCATGTCCCAGTAAGCCCAGCATGGCCTAGTACAGCCCAGTACATCCCAGTACAGCCCCGAGTACACAGGCCCTAGTACAGCCCAGCATGGCCCAGTACAGCCCAGCTGGCCCAGTACAGCCAGCATGGCCCAATACAGCACCAATACAGCCACAGTACAAGCCCAGACACAGACAGATACAGACCAGCACATCCCAGTACCCCACGTCCCCCCAGTATATCCCAGTCCCCCCAGCACCCCCCAGTCCCCACCAGTATATCCCCAGTCCCACCGAAGTACCACCAGTCCCCCCCAGTCCCCCAGTCCCTACAGTCCCCCAGCCCACATCCCAGTATAACTCCCAGTACATCACAGTTCGCCCTCCCGGGTACCTGGGGGGGCTCAGCCCACGGACGCTCCCATACGCTGCCGCGGGGGGGGGAGGGGGGGCCGGGCCTCGCCTACCGGGGGGAATGGGGGGGGGGGAGGGGGGGCACGGGCCCGGCGGTACGGGATGGCGTGTAGGGTACCGGGGGGGGGAGGGGGAGGGGAGGGGGGAATAACCGGGAGGGGACCGGGATGGGGCGTGGGGGGACACCGGGATGGCGGGGGGGGGGGGGACACCGGGATGGCGGGGGGGGGACACCGGGATGGCCTGGACGAGCGGGATGCGGGGATGGATACGGGGGTATTGGATCCCGGGTGATACCGGGTGGATCCGGGCGTAGGCGGGGGATGGATCCGGGTGGTTTCCGGTATCCGGGGGAGGTTTCCGGCTATTCCCGGATGGATCCCGGTGGATCCCGGTGGATCCGGAATGACGGGGATGGATTCCGGGATGGTATCCGGTATCCGGGGATGGTTCCGTACACCCGGGATGGTCCCGGGTGATCCCCGGTGGATACGGGAGCGGGGCGGGATGGATCGGGGATGGTTCCGTATCCGGAAACCGATCCGGGCCGCGGGGAGGCCCCGAGCGAGCGGCCGCCGGGCTGGGGGTGCCGTTGGGTACCGGTGGTACCGGTGGTACCGGGGGTACCGGGGTACCGGGGGTAACGGGGGTCGAGGGTTACCGGGGGTACCGCGGGGTACGACCGCCGCCCCGGAACAGGCACCGGAGAGGCCGCGCGCCGCTCGGAGCCGCATGAAAGAAACGCGGGGCGGGGCAGGCGGGGCAGGAGGCGGGGCGAGTGGGCGGGGCCACGGCGGGGAGAGCGGGGGAGGGGACACGGGGACACGGGCGGACAAGGAGGGACACCGGGAGGACACACGGGACAACGGAGAGGGACAACGGGATGGACACACGGACACCGGGAGGGGACACCGGGGAGGGGACACCGGGAGGAGGACACGGGATGGACACAGGACACCGGACAGGACACCGGGATGACATATGGACACACGGACACGGGAGGGACACGCGGCATGGACACACGGACACCGGCACGGGCACAACGGAGGGACACACGGGGACACCGGGATGGACACCGGGAGGGACACGGGGACACGGGGGGACACCGGGATGGACACAGGGATGGACACACGGACACCGGGAGGGACACCGAGATGGACACCGGGAGAGAGACACGGCGGATGGACACACATGGACACACGGACGACAATGGTACACACGAGACAGACACACGGGGACCCCTGGCATGGACACACGGACACAACACGGACAGACAACTGACACACATGGACCCCGGGATGGACAAGAGGGACATGCGGCATGGGACAGCAGGATGGACACATGGACACTGGGATGGGACACACGGACACACGGACACCAGGAGGGACACACGGACCACGGACACTAAGGCAGGGGACACACGGGACACCGGACAGGACACCGGGAAACCGGGAATGGACACACGGACAGACACAGGGACAGACACACAGACACGGGGAGACACACGACAACCACGGACAGACACACGGACACGGGGAGGACACACGGACACACGGTACAGAAACACGGGACAACGGGGACTCAGGGGTGCCCACTCGCGTCACACATTGGAAGCCACTCTGGGACATTGGGGACACCGGAGCAGGGGACACTGGACACACTGGACACACTTGGGACATTGGGATGACAGTGAGGGGCTCTGCAGGCCTACTGGGGACACTGGGGGACAATGGTGGACCCACTGTGCTCCCCGCCGTGCTGTTCTCTGTTCTCGGGATAATGCGCATGTGCATACTTGAGACGTACCCGCCACGGCAGCGAGGGCCGTGACGCCTGTCGGGGTTCCGCCTATCCCGCTTTCCCCCCATCACTCATCCAACGCGCGGGGCCTGGGGGGGGGGGAGGGAGGACACGGGGGGGGAGGGACACTGGGCGCCACTGGGGGACATTGGGGGACATGGGGGGGATCCTCTGGTGTGTCACAACTGGAGGATATGGGGGAAACTGGGGGGCACTAGGGGGACAATGGGGGGACAATGGCCGGACAATGGTGGGACACTGGGGACCACTGGGGGGACAATGGGGGGACATGGGGACACTGGGGCGGACACTGGTGGGACACTGGTGGGACATGGTGGGACACTGGGGGACACTGGGGACATGGGGACATGGTGGGGACATCTGGGGACACTGGGGGACATTGGGGGACACTGGGGACACTGGGGGGGACATGGGGGGACATGAGGACATGGGGGGAAAGGGGGGGCACTGGTGGGACACTGGTGGGGACACTGGTGGGACACTGGGGACACTGGGGGGAAACTGGTGGGACACTGGGACACTGGTTGGGCCACTGGGGACAATGGGGGGACACGGTGGGGGACCACTGGGGCACTGGAGGGGACACTGGGGACACTGGTGGGACACTGGCGGTGGACACTGGGACACTGGGGGGACACTGGAGGGGACACTGGCGGACACTGGGGGGACAGAGGGGACATCGGTGGGACCACTGGGGACATGGTGGGACACTGGGGACATGGGGACACGGGGGACACCGGTGGGGACACTGGGGACACTGGGGGGGACACTGGGGACACTGGTGGGGGACACGGTGGGACACTGGGGACACTGGGGGGATACTGGGACAATGGGGGACACTGCGGGGGAATGGGGACACGGGGGGACACTGGGGGACACGGGGGGGACACTGGGACACTGGTGGGACAATGGGGGCGACAAACTGGGTGACACTGGCGGGACACTGGGGGAATGGGGACAATGGGGGGACATGTGGGACACTGGGGGGACACGGGGACACTGGGGGACACTGGCGGGGACACTGCGGGGACAGGGGGGCGGTTCGTTGGGCCCAAGCGCCGCACCCAGCCCCCCCCAGCCCCGCCCACAGCGCTGTGCCTCGGGGGGTGGCCAAAGGGAAAAGGGCATCGTGGCCTTTTGATTGACGGTTCGCGCCGGAGAGGTGGGGGGCGCGGACGCGGCATCACATTGGTCATCGCGAGCTGGGTCGTGGTCGCGAGGAGGCGGCGCAGTGGGCCATCGCGCACCGTGGCCGTACGCAGGACGCAGCGGTGCGTGTGGTGCGCGCTGACGTGCGCCCCCTCCCCCCGGCACGGCGGCGGCGGTGAGGTGAGGGGCGAGGCCGCGACACGGAACCATGGAACCTTCCGGGAACCTTCGGAACCCCGGGAAAACCCCCCGGCAACCCGGGGATCCTCCCGGCACCCGGTACCGGAACCCCCCCGAGCCTCGGGGCCTAGCCCGGCCGCTGGAACCGGCGACGCCCGCGCCGGTCGGCTGCGGCGCCTTCCCGCGCTGAGGGGAGAACGGGGGAGAACGGGGGAGAACGGGGAGGGGGACCGAACCGGGACAGCGGACCGAACCGGGACAGCGGACGAACCGGGACACAGCCCCGAAACGGGGAGAAACCGAACCGGGACAGCCCGAACGGGACAGGCGGGCCCGAACCGGGACCGCGGACTGAACGGGACAGCGGCCCGAACCGGGACAGCCCCGAACCGGGACGCCGAACCGGGACAGCCCCGAAACCGGGACAGCGGGCCCGAACCGGGACAGCCCCGAACTGGGACAGCGGCCCGAAACCGGGGGACAGAGGGCACGAACCGGGGACAGCCGAAAGGGACAGCCCGACCGGGGCGAACCCGCACACGGGACAGCCCCCGAACGGGACCGCGGGACCCGCAACCGGGACCGCCGAACCGGGAACAGCCCCGACGGGACAGCGGGCCGACCGGGGACAGCCCGAACCGGGAAAGCCCCGAACCGGGACAGCGGGCCGAACCGGACAGCGGGCCCGAACCGGGACAGCCCGAACAGGGACAGGCCACGAACCGGGAGAGAACCCGAACCGGGACAGCCCGAAAGGTGAAGCGGACCGAAACCGGGACAGCCCCGATCGGGGGGTCTCTGGGATGGAGCAGACCTCTGTTTTGGGGGAGGGGTCTCGCCCTCCTGGCCAGTGTTTTTTTGAGGGGTCCCTGTCCCCCCGGGGGTTCTGCTCTGTTTTCTCTATTCCTATTCCGCGGGGGGCTCTCATTTTTGGGGGCCTCTCTCCCATTTCTGTGGCTCTCTCCCCATTTATTGGGGGTCCCTGGTCCCTTTTGGTGTCTCTCTCCCATTTCTGGGGTCCCTGGTGCCCTTTT
>CM031875.1:3197902-3247804 GCA_018697195.1 Certhia americana
CTCGTCCCCATAAAAGGGAAAGAAAAAGAAGAAGAGCTCAGAACACACTTCAGCAAGAGAGCAATTCCCGTTTTCTAAGGGGTGCCCAAATAAGGCCAGGCCACAGATAGTTTCATGCATTGCGTGCAGAACCTGCCTCCAAGCCAGAGGCTGACGGGGCACAAGAAAAAAAGTGGGACAAACTGAAGCATTAAGTGCCTAGAATAAGAGGCAATTGATGTTAAAGTGCTTACCCAGAAATTTTCATTTAAATATACTTACCTAAACTAGCAAAAAAACTAATGAAAAATTATTGAAATGCTAACTCTGATTTACAGGTAATAAGGCATGGGATTGAAAACAACTTTGTTGTATTCCAGTAAATTTCCGGTTAGTTCCACCTGTTTTAAAGCAACTGTTTGAAGCTCAGGCCCCACACACAGACACCGATGCTGAAAGGGGCTTGAGAAAAAAGATGGAGTATGATTGGTGTACATCCACGAAAGTGACAGAATAAGGAGGAGAGGGAGTAACTGAGAAGAGCAATTTAGGTTTTTATTCTTAGGGAGAAATTCTTCCCTGTTAGGGTGGTGAGGCACTGGCACAGGTCATCCAAGAAGCTGCAGCCGTTCCATCCCTGGAAGTATTCAAAGCCAGACTGAAAGGCAACCTGGTCCTAGTGAAGGTCCATTCCAACCCAAACTATTTAAAGATTCTGGAATAGTGGACTCAGCAGAACCAAGGGGCGCAGAAATCATTGCCGGGGTCCCCTCGCGTGGCCGATCGCCCTACCTGGCAGAGGGCAGCGCCGTGCAGGTACTTAGGACGCAGCGGAAGGGGGTGGAGCGGGGCGGGGGTCCGGGCCCGGCCCCGCTGCGGGTGCGGCGGCAGCAGCAGGTGCTGCCGGAACACCCGGTCCCACCTCGCCCATCGCCTCCGCGGGGGTCGCCGCGGCCTCCAGCGCCAGCTACGGCGGGCGCGGGGCTGAACGCCAGGGGACGCGCCCCTGCGGGAACACAGCCACACCGGACCCCGCACAGTCAGCACACACAGCCCCGCGCAACAACCGCACGTTGGTGGGGACAGCCGCTGCCCACCCCGGCAAGCCCCGCTCCCGCCTTGGGGATTGCTACGGGTTACAGCCAGAGCAGTGCCGCCCGTGGCCGACCCCAGCACGCCACGGGATCCCGGTTCCGTGGCAGCGGGACTGGAACCGATTCCCGTCCCCCCACGCCCGCACCTCTCCCCGTTTCACCACCGCGCCCCGACGCCATCTTCTCGTGCCCTAACCAACCGCGCGCCGGCCCGAGGAGGGGATGGACGCGCTGCACGCCCGCTCGCCTCCCCGCCGCCGCCCTCCCGCGCCCCATCGCCGGCGAAAGAGGAGACGGTCAGCGGCCGAGATGATACCGGAGTGATTCCGCACCGCGCGGGCGCGGCGACAGACGGAAGACGGCGGCGGACGCGGCCTCCCTCCTCCAGCGCGGTTGTCGCGCCCCTCAGCATCGGGTTACTAGGGCGATGGTGCCGCACCGCGCGGGGTGGGTCCCTACGCTGGGACCCGGCCCGCTCTGCAGTCCAATAGGACGGCGGTCGGCGCCCTCGTCCATTTGCATGCGTCGCGAGAGGCGGGCGGCGGCGACCATTGGCGGCGGGAGGGGCGGGGCCAGGCGCGGCGGGTCGGGGCGCCCCCCACGAGGCGGGCGTCGGAGCGGCGGAGCGGGCGGACGCGGGGCAGGTGCGGGGGCGCGGGGGGGACGGGAAACGGGGCTTGGGCTTCGGGCCGCACCGGGACGGGCGATGGCGGGGGCGTGGAACCGGACAGGGCCTACGGGCAGGGCTACGGGCAAGTCCACCGCGCCGCACGGCCCCTCCCGACCCTCCTTGTTGCGGAGAGAGGGGCCCTCGCCCCGCCGTCTGCTCCTCGGCCCAGTTGGACCCTAGGCTGTGCGGACGGGGGTAGTTTGGCTGTGCCTTCGTTCCCACAGCAGGGGGAGGCGAGGGGTTTGAACACTGTTCGTGATGCTCCGGTGGCCTGCGGCCTTTCACCGTGCACCGGGAGCGGCAGAGCAGGAGCCCTGGTGACACGGTGTGAGCCGCCGGCAAAGCCCCAGTGGCACGGGGGTGGGAATATTGGATTTTCCCCCGAGCCAATTTGCGCACAGTGAGTCAAACGTCGCGGTTCCTTCAGCTTCCTTCAGTTTGCTGCCGTTTCTTAGTCCTTTCCTTGTCTCGCTTTGCTGCGGTGACCGAGGGCTGTGGATGGAAGGAGCCCCGAGCCCTGTTGCGGGTCCCCGGTCCCCTTGCAGCCCAGATGCTGATGCCGCTGCCTCACTATTTCTTCTGCCAGGCTCGAAGCTCACGAGCCTCCTTCTTGCTAGCCTCCATATTTTTTGGGGTTGTTTTCCTCATGATGGGGATCCCCATAGGCCCCCTGCCTGTTCAGCCCGTGGCTGGCATGAGACTGCTCACGCAGGCACCACAGGCTCTCATCCAGGTGAGACATGGTCTGTGCTGCTGGCAGGTGTGGGCAGGGCACTCAGCCTGCTTCCCAAAACCACAGATTTCTTCCCCAAGCGCTGCAGGGAGCCGCGGCGCAGCACCGTGGGTGAGTGCCACAGCAGGCTGGGCAAGATATATCCAGTCTCTATCACATCCCCTATCCAGGCCTGTTGCATATATGCAGTGATTTTCCAGCTGGTGAGCAGAAAATGCCTCTACACAGAGCTGCCAAAGGCAGATTCAAGGGACCTGCTGGTTTTATTAGTTATTACTATTATTGTTTTGATGAGGAGGGTGGCAGGGCCAGCTGTCACCTCCTGCTCATGGCCTGCGGGTCTGTGGGTCAGATGCATCATGGAGTGGGAGCAGATCGAGTTGGCACATGGCTCCCACCATCTGTGGGGGTAGCAAAGCCACTGATGGTTGGTGCTGGGAGCGTCCCCAAATGGGATGGTGTTTATGACCTTCCCTGCCTGTTACTGGCTGTTCCTGGAGCTGCTGTGGCATGGAAAGCAGGAAGCCTGCTGGAATCACCCACCCTGGCAGTGCTGAGATGTCCATGTCAGTGTCAGCATGGTTTGGAGCAGGCAGTGTGCTTATTGGCCCCATCACTGCCAGGACTGTGCTGAAATAGCAGAAGAAGTGCCAAGATGCTGCCGTGAAGCTGAACAGGACTCTGCTGAGGGAGAGGAACCAGATTTTCTGAATCTGTAGCTGCCAGAGCACCACAGCCTCTCCCAAACCCTGACCCCTTTTTGCTGGCTTAGCCTCTAGTTTTCCTGTTAGATCCAGCTGCATTGGTGTTGTTATCACTGCAGGATCACTGAGTCGGCTGCCACAGGGACCAGCCTGCTCCAGTTACTGAGGTGGCACGCTCCAGGGTGGGTTTTTTGCCCAAGATAGCCTAAAAGCCAAAGGCACTGAGAAGGCGTGATGGGCGTGAGGAGGATGGGTGGCCAGTGGCAGAACGCGGCAGCCGGGTGACCCTGGTGCTAGAGGCAGCCCTGCAGCATCACTGCCGACGCTGTATTTGATTATTTTAAGAGAAACACACCCGGCTCGATTTAAGGCAGCGATGATGCAGCTCCTGCCCAGGCTCCCCGTGGCCCCGGACGAGCTTCCCCCGCCTGAGCTGCGCAGGGGCGGTTGGTGGCAGCCGCTCGCTCGCCCACGCGCTGCCGGTGCCGGGCTGCGGCGCCGACACGGTTAAGGCACCGGCGGGATCGGGAGCCGGCTGCAGCCACCGGCGGAGCCAAACTTGCCGAGTCAGGATGTGAGAGCGGCAGGGACGGCTCTGCAGCATCCTTGGGTGCTGTCGCATCCCGGGGCGCGGAGGGGTCGGCTTCCCCCTCTGCCGGCCGCCTTTTCCAGGGGACAGAGCGGGAATGGGGTAGGAGCCGTCATCCGCTGCGTTTGCCGCCGGCTGTAGCAGCTGCTCTGCGCCGGCACCGGCGCCGCTTCCCGAGACCCGCGGAGCCCGCAGCCCGCCGGCAGCCGGGTTTGACTCATTGCCTTGTGCCTCCCGATCGCGCATCGCCCTCCGTCCGAGCACCGGAGACAGGTAGGTGCGGTGCTGGGTGCCGGCGGGGCCGTGGCCGTGGCTCAGCCGTGGCCGGTAGCCACGGCACAGCCGGGAACTGGCAGTGTCACACACCAGGGACCCGCGGGCAGCCCGATGGACCCCGTTACTTTAGCTCTGGTGTACGTGACGGCAAAGCCGGAATAACCCCGGCCGACGCGCCGCGGGTGCTTTTGGGCTGTGTCATTGACTCGGGCAGCTGAGCAGCGCCGGTGCGGGCGCTTCGGCGGTCACGGGCGACCTCACGTGTCGCAGCTGAGTCCCCAGCGCCCGCCTGCCGCGTTGTCGTGATGATGGGCTGGGGAAGGCGCGGGAGCCCACCCGGGCGGTCGGAGGGGCCCGGTGGACTGGGAGATGCTGCGCCGCAACAGAGGCTCCCGGGCCAAAGGAAGGGGCAGGGCTGCTGCTCTGCGGATCCCTGCGGCGCCGGTGCAGCCGGGGGAGGGGGGGCACGGGACCAGCACGGGGCGTGAGCGCAGAGGTGACGGCAGGAGGTGGCGGGAGGTGCCGAGGAGACAGAGCAGGGCATCTTGAGTCATTGAGCTAAAGTCACCTTCCCCGTGGCGTGGAGGGGTATTTGCTGCAAACACAGTGAAAAAGGGGGAGAAATATGGGGTCAGGCACCTGGCGTGGGGAGATGTTCCCTGCGACATTACCTGCATCCCTCACCTGACTTGGGCAGGATGCTGGGGTGCCCAGGGCAAGGGTGCCCCAGCTCTCCCTGCCCCAGGGCCTCACGCTTGGGGGATCAGGCTCACCAGAAGCAGCCGTTTTGTCCCTACATTCGCATTAATTCCATGTCCAGTTTCACCTGCTCATACTCTGATGGCAGCATGTCTGGTAGGCTGCAGTATGTATTCCCCCCACCAAGCTGGCCCAGCTCCCGGGGGCTTCCCAGCCATAAACCATCCATGCCACAACACCCACACTCCTGTGCCCCATTGTGCTGCCAGGGATGGGAATGGACCTTGGTGGGAGCACAAATCATGAGGGTGCCCTTCACGTGGCTCCTAGATGCATCCTGCAGAAGAAAACGCTTTTCTTCCCTCTTGGGACACTGCTGAGATTCCCTCAGTTACAGATTCACAGCTGAGTTGTGCCATGAGGAAGCTGGAGGTTCAGGAGCAGTCTCAGGGAAGCACCAAGCTGTTGACACAGAGGGGATTGGACTTTTGGCAGTGCCTTTGGCTCAGAGAGCTCAGTGGGATGAATTGGCCCCAAAAGCTGGGACACTTCGGCTCCTCAGGATGCAGAGCCCTGACCCGTGTGCCTATGGTACAACTGTGCTTGCCAGCAAAGTCCCTCTAGCACTGCCGGAGACTTGCCAGCCACTGCACTTGGTGCCCGCAGCATTGCTGAGAGGCAACAGGGAAGGGGCATCGGGTTCCGCTGAAAATTGCGGAGATCTGAGCTCCTGGCCCCACAGCCCCCTGGGATACAAAATCGGCCAGTCCTGAGCCACGCAGGAGTTCAATTCAGTGTTGTGGCAGTGCAAGCAAGGAGCTGCATGGTTGCGCTGGGACACGGGGCTCCGGCTGTCCCTCCCTGCAGGCGTCCCCCAGCTTCCCTCAGCTTTGTTGTGCCGCCGCTAACGAAGTGACGTTGAGCTGGCATGAGCGGGCAGGACAGTGCCCCGCCGGTGGCTGCTGCTGACCCGGCGGTGCTGCAGGCAGCTGCCCACTGCCAGGCGAGGCCACGGGAGCTGCAAACACTCGCAGCACCCGAGAAAAGCCGAGGGGTCACAAGGGCTTGGGGGACTCAGCCGGGTCCTGGTAGAAGGACTCGGCACGGTCCTGCTCCGCGCTCAGGTCAGTGCTGCGGGTTCGGGAGAGAGCGGCTCCCTCCTGACTTATCGGAAATAAACCCGGCTTTACTGAGGCTGCCTGGGCTCCGGCTCCATCGCGGCTGTGGCCAAAGCAAACGCACTCCTACAGCGCTCAGGGGGAAGGCGATGGGGATCTGTGCCGGGGGCTGCAGCCCGGCCGGGAGCTGCGGTGGGCGGGTGGGCGGCTCCGCGGGGATGGGCTCGGCTGCCGCAGCTGCTGCCATTGGGCTGCGTGGGCTGCAGGGGCTGCGCCGGGATGCAGGCACGCCGGGCCGGGATGCCGGAGGGATGCAGGATGCGGGAGGGATGCAGGATGCTGGCACATTTTGCTGGGATGCAGGATGGCTGGCACACTATGCTGGGATGCAGGATGCAAGCATGCCCTGGTGGGATGCAGGCAGGATGCAATATGCAGGCACACTGTGCCAGGATGCAGGATGAAGGCATACTGTGCCAGAATACAGGAGGGATGCAGGCATGCCGTGCCAGGATGCAGGTGGGATGCGTGCCAGGACATGAGCACACTGTGTAAGGCCATGCTCCTGCTGAGCCCAGGGCAGTCGAGAGGGAGCCTGGAGATCTCTCAGTCCCCATCTGGAAACAGAGCAGCTTGTGATCTGCAGTGTAAAGATGGCATCTCACTGGCCTAAAGAAAGATGGGATAAATTTAAATCCCAGTCCCAGTTCTGTAGGGAAGTGTCATTGTTTTTTGTGATACTGAAAACTGCTGACAGTGTTGCAGGAGTAGGAGCACAGCTCCCAGGGAGCCATGCTGGATGCCCCTGGCATGAGGACAGGGACAAGGAGGGTCAGGGGTGCCTGCAGGTGAGCCCTCCTTTCCCTCAGAGCTCACTCACCCCTGTGCACACAGTTGCATGTGGGCTGCAGGAAAGGCTAGACTTCCTCCGCTTAGCTTGTCCCATTCAGAGGGACCTTCGAGGACAGCTTCAGGGTTTCCAGAATGTTTCATTTTTCAGGCCCATGTTTCCTCACCATTTTCTAGTATCTCGGACCCCCAGAAGTTTGGAGAGAGCAGCCAAGCTGGGAAGTCAGAGGAACAGGGCTGGGGCGAGGTGGTTTTGGGATTGTTGGGTCAGGGTATGAGGTCCAGGGTCTGAGGCTGTCAGAGCTGCTGTGCCGATGCCGCTGCCCATCCGGCTTGAGATCTCCGGCAACAGGAAGCACCGTCATGCGCGTGCCCCAAAAAAACTCATTTCTTCCTCTTTTCCCCTGTGGCAGGGGTGAGGCAGCGAGTGGCTCCGGGGAGCCCAGGCTGGCTCCATGTATCCCGAATCCACCACTGACTCCCCAGCGCGACTCTCGCTGCGGCAGACGGGCTCCCCAGGGATGATTTACAGGTAAGGGTGCAGGGCAGTGCTGGGAGGGACTCTGTGGGCTTCAAACCCAAGCCTGTGGCAACCCAGAGCCACCATGCTCCCTAAAACTTCCCTGGTACTCCTAAACTGCCCCAGCATGCTTCATGCAAAAGCTTCCAGCGCAAAATCCCCACACAGCAGCAGCAGCAGCAGCGTTTTGGGGTGCTAGTGCCTGTTATGGGCATAGGGGGCACTTTCAGGGTCATGCCTGCTGCAGTGTCCACTGTGCTGTGACATGGGTGGGTGCTACTGACCCTTTCCTCAGCCACTGACTCTGCCACTCACTCCTGCTTCTCCTTTCTAATGGGGTTTGTGGCATCTTTCTTCTCTCTCCCCTTTGCTGTCGGAAGCGCAAGATACGGGAGCCCCAAGCGCCAGCTCCAGTTCTACAGGTAACCAGGCCCTTCCCCCCACCAAAATCCCCCCCAGAAAGTGGCTATGGCCCCTGCCCATGCCCAGATAATGCTGGCACAGCACTGCCCTGCCCAGTGTGCCAGGGTCACTCTGTGTGGGATGGCATCACAGGTGTGGCATCACCTCACCACCTGCTCACAGGTTCAGAAGCACGGTGTGGGGACCCTGGGGTGTGGCTGGGTGAGTGGAAGCATTCTCATGGGCTGTCCGAGCAGCAGAGTGTAGCCACATGGCTGTGGGGGGCAGCCACTCTGGGGTGTGGGGCTCGGCTCAGCTCAGCTTGGGGGGAGCGTCCCATGCCAATGCTGTGCCTGAAGAAGCCCCTGGCTTTTCCCAAGAGAAGTTCTGGGAAACCAGCCAGCTGCTCCACAGCTCCTGCTATTAGGAGCAGTCTCATTAAGTGGTACAGGAGGCAACAATCGCCCCCATCACCCTTTTACCGTCTGAAGTGAGGGCGGCACTTCCCCACATTCTGCCAGCAGCTGCTCCAGTGCTTCCAGGGCCACAGCAGCCCAGTGGTGTGGGACTGGGTCTGGCCTGGCTGCCGTGGGGTGCGCTGGGGGACTGGGGGCTGCCCTTCAATGGAACCGTGGCCCCCCCCACACTCCATCCCACACATGACAGGAGGAGGTGAGATGAGCTGGCAATGGGGGGATGGCTCAGTGGCACTGACAGTGTCCACCAGCACTGCTGAGCTCCAGCTACAAGTGTTGGCTGCCAAACTGGCCTGGTGCAAAAGGCTCACAAGGCCAGCAGGCAGTTTGTCCGTAGGCTGCCTTCAGGCAGCAGCTACCTGTGTTCATCACCCAGTTCCGTTTCGGGGCTCCCTCCTGGGGGAGGCTGCCTTTCAGTGCTGCCAAAGCCCAGCTCTGACTCCGCTGCGGCGGAGACCACAGGAGGGCTGTGTCTGCCGCAGGGCACGGTCTCCGTTCCCTGATGGCCCCATTGTCCAGCTGTCCCCACCGCCCTGTGTGCTGGTGACGGGGGACCTGTCACCGCAGGGCGAGGGGTAGTGGTGCCAGCGTTGATAAAGCAGCGGCACATCCCCAGGCTTTTAGTGAGGCGCCATGAATAATTTAACTCCCCTTCGCATGGAAGAAAATCCCCTAATAGGGCTAATGGAGCGCAGCGAGAAGCCGGGCGCTGGGGGCCCGGCGCAGCCGCCAAGTGCTTTGGACGCCAAGCTCCGACACTCCCCTAAACCGCGGCTCTTATATCTGCCCCGGGGTAGCCCGTTCGCCCAGAGCTGCGCTGCTGCTGAGCAGCTTCCCCGGCGCGGTGAGTCGGGGCCGGCAGCGCGGGCGGCGAGCGGGGCTGGGCGTGGTGGGCGATGAGCAGGGACGGGCACCGCCATGGGGCAGCGGCTGCGGGCAGCAGGGAAGATTTTCCCTGCAAGGTGACTTGGGATTTCATAGCTTAGGATGGTTTTCTTTCAGAGATTGGGGTCTTCCTGGCTTTAGGCATGCTGGTGGTTACCAATTTCCCAGCTTGGCAAGCCAGGCTGGCCAGACGTCTCTCCGGACAGCTGCCCTGCCTGTCACCCACTTGTTGTGCCCCTGATGCTGCTAACAGTGCCGTTATCCGGCAGAGGCTGCGCTCTGTCCCCCATCCATGCTCCTTTCTCGCAAAACAGCCTCTCCCGCTTGGGCACAGCACAGCTTATCCCTGGCAGATCCTGCAGCCCTGCTGCCACTCATCCCAGAAGCACTGGGATTTCTGCTATCAAATGACCATGAATGCATCCACCACCTCTTCACTCTCTCAGCCATGCAATTCTGTTCTGCCGAAAATCAGGGAAGTGTCAAGATAGGGCAGCCGGTGGATTCCTACCCCATTCCTCAGAGCAGTCCAGATCAAACCCCCAGCTCTGCTTGTTGCAGCCGTTTTGCTCTGTAGAGCAGCAGTGCAGCCAGCTCAGGTTTCTCCTTGCTGCTGTCAAGTGAGGGGATCCTAAAAGGGCAAGGAGATCCCACTGGGAACAAGGAGATCCACCAGGTGCCCGTATGCAGCAGGAGCCACCAGCATTAAAGCTACCAGCCACAGAGAAGGGCTGGTGCTGGAGGTGCTGGGTCCCATCTCTGGCTTTGAGGTGTGGTGGGAAAAGGCTGATGACCAGGATTCAGTTTGGCTTTGCCAGAACAGAGGGAAGGGTTTCCTTGCTACGTCTCCTGGCTTTTCCAAGGCCTTTCTACAGAGCAGGAGGAGCATGGAGTGGTCTCTGGCAGCACCAAATGTCAAAGGAGACCCCCAGAGTTTCGGTCATGCTTGGCCAGCTGGTACTCCATATTCTCTGGATTTCTTTCTCTTTTCCTCTGGAGGTCACACCTCAATGGCAGAGAGCACTTCACTTTTGGCTCCTGCAGCTGTCAATTTGAGCTTCACAGGGAAAGAAAAAACCACCAGTGGGAGCTTGGCTGGAGCCCGATGCCAATGTAGATCTGTCACAGTGCATCCCCAGTGGCCATTCCGGCACCACCACCACAGTTTTGGCCCCAGTCCCTGCTCCCTGCAGACACTTAAAACAAGGGAAGTTACAGAAAGAGGCACAGAAATTGATATCAGTGCCACCGCCAGTGAGGTCCCAGCCACAGAGACAGCAAGGACTCGGGTGTGCAAGGAGCCCACCCTGCAGCAGGCTATTTTCGGCAGCCGCACCGGCTGGGAGGTCGCTGCCGAGGTGGTGGGGAAGGTGTTGGCTGGTGGCGCACATTGCAGCAGCGTGACGCAGGCAGAGTGAGCACCCAGTTCCCACAGACCCTCTGCTGATGTCCACCCTTTCCAGGGAGCCCCATGGGGATCCCTGTCCCATCCTGATTTCCCTTGCCCACTGGCACACAGTGCCAGACTCTCACCAGCAGTACTTGTGCCACTGCTCACCATGCCTCGGCCAGCTCCCGGGACCCACTGCACCCGTTGCAGGGATGCAAATCAGTGCAGCCCAGACAGTGCAAGCTGGGAGCCAGCACTGCCGGGCCATGGGCCACACTGCTGCATCGTGGCTTGGGACAGCTGTGGCAGACACCGGCACATCCCTGTCCTGCTGCTTTTCCTGTTGTGCTTCAGCTCCTATGCCAAGGCTTTACTGCACTGAAGAGACCGGCTTTGCTAGGGTCCCAGCATGGCAGGGACCACCACTCCAGCATGACAATGCAGGCAGGGCTGTGCCTTGGGTGGCGAGGGAGCCCATGTTGTGCTTTCCCAGCTCTCTCCGTAGCACCACAGAGTGTTTGGCGGCGTGGCTGGCCGGCAGAGCCCACGCTCGGGTGGCAGGATGCTCTCCATGACCTACAGTGAGAGCCTGCGTAGCGTGACCAGCCGGCCCAGCCCCGAGTGGGGACTGCCCCCTGCCCCCCGGGCGGCCGACGGGCTGGAGCTGCGGAGGCTGCGGGACGTGCGGGCGGCGGCGCGGGCGAAGACTCTGGAAGAGTTCCTGCGGATGCACGGGCTCTCCTTCGCCGACAGTACCGCCCGCACCACTGGCATGAAGTACAGGTAAGGCAGCGCCGCGAGGGCGGCGAGGGCCGAGGTGAGGGAATGACACAGGGGACGCTGCTTGGTGCTGGTTTGACACCTCGTCAGGAGAACGGCTCTCACCCAAGCTCACCTCGGCTCCCCTGTGCCGCGCCGAAGCTGGGAGGAGCCGATGCCCTTGGCACGGCATGAGCCGGAGAGGCGGCAGCCGATCAGCGCCGTTAGCACTTTCTTACTTGGTGATCTTTTAGCTTCTCACTTGACATTCCTGTTTGCTGTTTGGGCATTTGCAGATGCAAACACCCTCTGAGCTTTAAAGATTAGGCACCTGGAGCAAACAGCCGTGAAGAGCTGTTTCTGCCTCAGAGGTGTAAATCTCCATCTGATGCAGGTACATCTCTGCCTGACTGGCGGGATACATCTTCGTCTGACGGGTTCACCTCCACCTGATGGTGTAAATCTCCATCTGATGGGGGTACATCTCCGCCTGATGGGTGTGCATCTCCTCCTGACCCATGGGTGTGCATCACAGAGCGGGTGCATCATTAATTTTGCATGTGGGTCCTGCTGCAAGGTGTATCAGGATTTCAGCCAATGTCCTTGTCAGAAGGACACTTCGGGCAGCCCGAGAGGTGGCCACAGCCCCTCAGAGGTATGGGGCTGCTCTGCCCAAGGCACCCCTCCCCACTCTCTCCTAGCATAGTGGGTGGGGCAATGGGGTGCAGAGCCCAGCACCCCCTATAACTCAGGTCAGGCCTTGGGGGACATCAGGGCTGAGGATAGTGGCTGTTCTCCAGTGACAATAGATGGGTGCCCCTTGTTCCCCAGTGCAGCAAAGCCCCCGGGAGGTGGCAGCTCTGCTGGCTCCTGCCGTGCTGCACTGTGCCATGCTGTGCCGCACCGCAGGTCAGGTTCCCCTCCGCTCACAATGACCGTGGTAACATTTACACAGTGGCAAGAGCTCATCTAATATTCATGGGGACATTATTTATTGATGGGAGCAGCTGGCACAGACACCCCAAAGGTGCTCCTTCTTTGGGCATGTCCCTGCTGCCACCAAAATTTGTGGGGTTTCTCATCTTCTGGGGGCTGACAACTGCTGCCAGCCCCCCTCCCCCCCCCTCTGCACTGGAGCTGGCACTGGTGCTGGCACTGGTGCTGGCAGGATTACCAGCTAAGGAGCTTTGCGAGAGAGGGAAGCGGAGGAGATTATAAGATTTTTCATTAGGTTTGGGGCAAATGTGCATAATTTCCTGCAAGCCCCGTCGCTGCATTTTGTTCCCTCCTGAGAGGCACGGCAGCCGGCACATCCCCGGCTGCAGGACGGTGCTGTAGTGTGCTGACTCGTGTCCCTGCTTCGGCAGGAGGTGCTAGGCTGGAATTCACCTAACACGACTTTGCTTGCGCCGGGGAAAAAAAAGGGGGATGTGCTTCTGGAGCTGTGGCCCCGAGGGCCACAACTTCGGCAAACAGCCGGGCTCTGCCGTGGGAAAGCCATCAGCATCGCCGGCACCTGCGCTTTCGCCCAGCCGTGGGGTTGGCGATGCACACGCGTAGCTGCCAGAGGGTTTGGTTTCGGACCCGTGCAGGGGAATCTGCTGCTGTGCGTGGCCAGAGGCAGGCAAGGAAGGACCTCTTCACTCCGCAGCCTCAGCCCTCGGGTAGGGCCAGCAGCCGTACCCGCGGAGGGATGCCCAGCGGGGCGCAGGGGAGTCCTGCCCCGCCACGGCCACTCCGGAGGGTACCGGCAGCGGCTCTGTCCCTGCTGCCCCCACTTGCCCGCGTGCCGCTCGCTCGCTTCCTGAGCTCATCAAATATTGAGGGCAGGAGGGCTGACGGGAGCGCTCCGCGCCCGCCGCCTCGCAGCCCCCCGCCGTCACGTTGGCGGCGCGCGGGAGGAGCTCCCCGCCTCGCCCGGGGCGCCGGCTAAATTTAGGCAGCTGGCGCTGCTGCCCGCCGGAGCAGCATGCAGGTCTCCTTTGTGTGCTCCGAGCACAGCATCAAGAGCCGGAGCGCGGAGGACCGGCTGAACCGACAGAATGCCGGCAGCCCCAGCCTCGGCACCCGCGGCAAGTTCCGCGCGGTGGCCATGGTGGCGCGCAGCCTGGGGCAGCTCTCGGTGCAGAACGCCCCCTCCTCCAGCGACTCCAGCGTCAAGCAGCCGGGGATGAAATACCGGTAGGAAACGGGCACTCCTGGGGCTTTCCCTGTTCCTCACTGCGATTGGGGCGGCGAGGGGGGACTGGGGGCCAGGGGCGCCGCACTCCCTAATCTCCGGTTCGCGTCCGGCTCTGTCGGTTTCTCGTCGCTATAAAAGTGCTGACCGTGCGCCTCCGTGCGCTTCCTCGCTGTTTGCTCCTGCCCCTCAGGGCAGCTTTGATCCAGCCGCGCGTGAAATCTTCAGGATGGGGGAGAGAAGGGGCCCTAAAATTCAGGGTAGGATTAGTAGCATCCTCAGTGTCTGCCAAGCTGGGCTGGCTGCCGAGCCGGGGGGTCTGGGAGTCACGGTAGTGTTAATCCGGGCTGCCATGGCATTATTTCTGTGCTGCCAGAGACTCAGTGCCCTGCGAAGCGAGTGCAGAGCCAAAAGCGGCTCTGGCTGCCCATGGTGGTTCTGGAAGTGGGGTGGTGTATACATGTAGGACCCCCCCCAGGCCAGCACTTAGAGGGCTCACACACCCTTTGTTCTGGCTGTGGGGCAGAGCAGTGAGGGCTTCCCCCATTGAGGCTGAGTGTGCACCCAGGTGTGGGGCTGGGGCTCCCCCCGATGAGCATGGACCCCAGGACAAAGTAGGGCTCCCCTCAGATAAGCCTGCATGCCATGGTCCAACTGCCATTGGCCGCGTGCCTCCACTGCAGCCCAGATGTGCCAGCATTAGGCAACAAAGTGTGTCAGGCCAGCAGAGTGCTGGCCTGTGCTGGGTTGAGCCTGGCCATCACCCACCGGTGTCGTCCAAATCAGCCGAGTCCCCTTACCTGGGCACTGAGAAGGGGGCTGGTCCAGTTCTGTCCAGCTCTCAAACACCAAACCCTTGCAGTGGTAACAGCAGTACTGGGGCAATGTGCGGTGACATCCTTCAGTGTTCCTGCCCCACAGTCACGTCCTCTTCCACAGGAGGAGCATACCAGCAACACCCTCTCCCAGGCAATGGGTGATCAGCTCAGCAGTCCCCACTGGTGGCTGCTGGAGGGACACTGGCACAGGGGGATGCTCCAAGCCAGTGGATAGGAAGGCCATAGTACTGTGTGGGGGAATGCTTGGCTTTCCCAACACTGGGAATGTCTGCCGGTATCTCTATTGGGCAGTCTGTCAACACTTTTGGGCTGGGAAGCTGAGAGCAGCGACAGGGGAACCCCAGCAATACTTTTGGAATGTCCAGGATGAGGAAGGTGCTCTCCACTCTGCATGGCAATCCCCCCCCCCATCATGGGGGCTTGAGCCACCGCTGGCCCACGGCCACAACCTCTCCCAACTGCAAAGTGCTCTAAAAACACCGCAGGACGGGGGAGCACAGGTGCCTCTAGATGCTGGGCAATAACATGGCAGCACAGAGGGATGCTGCCCTGACTCAGTGCAGCCCACGGTTGCCCATGGCCGGGCCACAGCCACTCCCTGCCCGGCTGCCAGTGCCCGTGTCGGCGGTGCCGGCGGTGGCGGTGCCTCCGGTTGCTATGCGACACCCGCGCGGGCGAGCTGCCGCGGCTCACCTACACTTTATTTATTTTAACGCTCATTTCTTGAGCCTTTGTCATTTTTAACAAGTAACTGGCTCTCCATCACCACAGCGAAGGCGTCTGCCAGCCTGGCCCCCTTCCTGAAAGCTGTTCTCCAGTTCCTTGTGCCGGTCAAATTTTCTGGGGTGCTCCATTTCTCCAGGATGTTTCTCCACTCCTGAGCACCTTCGCCTGGTGCAAGCCCTGTGTTTCCCTGTGTGATGCAGAGAACAGGCACAACTCATGCCATGAATGGGATGCTTCAGTCCTGACCGCCATCATGCCAGCTCCTCTTCCTCCAGTCTCATTCCCCAGTGCCAGCAGCACTCTCAGGGCTGCTGGACACCCCAGCCTCATCACAGGGAGCTGCTTTAATGAGGTCAATGCTTTCCCAATAGCCCTGCCGGGCACGGCATCACTGCGCAGGTGCAGGCAGTGCCACTACCAAGCTGCGGGATGCCCAGCCTGGGATGTCTCATTAATCGGTTGAGTAGGGACTCTCATTGTGGAACCATCCCAGGTGGGGATGGGGACCAAGGGCCACCACCACACCTCCCAATCCTTGCGCCTGGTGTGTTTGGTGGCATGCTGGATGCATGAGACAGCGTTTTGGGGTTTTCTGGCACCTTTCCTAATGGTCTCTGTCTTCCAGGAATCTCGGGAAGTCTGGGCTGCGTGTGTCCTGCCTGGGTCTGGGTAAGTGCCAGGGTTTGCCACAGCCCCTCAGCATCCCCTCAGTTCCACAGCAGCTGCCGGCACTCCCCAGCCAGGGCAGCGCTCACTTGCCCCAGCAATGTTTGCAAAGGGAAGGAAAGGGTTTTCCTCAGCCCTGCGGCTGTTTTGAGTCACGGCCCAGAAATTGTCAAATTATTTTCTCTTTTACTGACACGATAGGAAGCGACTGGGCCGTGCTGGGAGCACCACAGTGCACGCGGCAGGGCCAGCTGTGGCCACCGCGTGTCAGGGCTGTGCTGAGGGAGCCTGGGTGGGTGGCCGGGGGCTTCAGGTGGCGGTGCTCATTGCTCATCACATTCACCATGCACACACCTCTCCCTCTCCTGCAGGAACATGGGTGACTTTCGGAGGGCAGATCACAGATGAGGTAAGGCTGTACCCCTTCATCCTGTCCCTCACTTGGTGAGTGGGGAGGGGATGGGGCCAGCACAGCCACGGCTGTGGCCTGGGAGCATGTGGCATGCCGGAGCTCACCAGTGCTCTGCGCAGGCGCCCGTGTGCCAGCTCTTGGCCACCCCCTTCACCAACCCCGCTCTCTCCTCGCAGATGGCGGAGCAGCTGATGACTTTAGCTTATGACAACGGCATTAATCTCTTCGACACAGCAGAAGTCTATGCTGCTGGCAAGTAGGTACCCTGCTTTGGCAGCACCACAGGGGTCTCACCCTACACCCTGACTCCCACCAAATCACAGTGGCATTGGGAATCTCCTAGGTTTGTCAGCTGCAAAGCTGCTTTCAGGACAGCGCTCTGAGCACTTGCTCACAGGGAGAATTGTGGTTCTGGCAGTCCCATGCTTTCTGTGGTGGACTGTATCATGCGGGTGCAGCTGTGCACCCTCCCATCACCCAGGGCACACTGGCTTAGGGCATTGGTGTGTACCCATGCGTTCACTTAAAATTAGCTAGCTCATGCACTGGGGGCAGCTCGGCTCTGGGCACTGCAGCCAAGGGGCAAACAGTGTCCCCACAGCCACTGCATTTGCTTCTTATTCTCCCAAGATATGGGGCCATCCCTGCTGGGGGTCATCACTCCCCATGGCTGCAACTGCCAGGTGGCAATGGCTGATGTCCCCTTCTCTTGTAGGGCCGAGGTGGTGCTGGGGAACATCATCAAGAAGAAAGGGTGGAGGTAAGCCAGACGCCATCCCCATTTTGCAAAACCATCACTGTAGTCCCAAATGGGCTGGGGAAAGTTGGTAGAGCAGCCTTGGGCAGGAGTGTGCCATCCCTGGCAGGGTGCACAGGGCTTTGCAGGTGCCACCACCATTGATTCTCTTTCTCCCTGCAGACGGTCCAGCCTGGTCATCACCACCAAAATCTTCTGGGGAGGAAAGTAGGTAACACCCACCCTCCATCAGAGCAGCTGGCAAGGGTCAGGCTCTCACCCCAGGCTCTCACCCATCTTTCCTTTTCCAGGGCTGAGACGGAGAGAGGCCTGTCCCGAAAACACATCATAGAAGGTAGGGGTAGGGGTGAGGGCACTCACCAGGCACTGCTGGCCCCAGTGCCAGGCTGTGCCTCACCGTCTGCCTCACTGCTGGCAGCATGGGGCTCACCTGACAGCCCCATCCATGCTGCAGGTCTGAAGGCATCGCTAGAGCGGCTGCAGCTGGAGTACGTGGACGTGGTGTTTGCCAACCGGCCCGACCCCAACACGCCGATGGAAGGTGGGTGTGCGCTGCAGTGCTACACTCCTCCCCGCTGCCTTTCATCGCCGTCGCGGTTGGTTTGCGCCAGGCTTGTGTTTCAAGGGCATTTTCCCTCCCAAGCAGAATCCGCTCCTCCACCTCCACGGTCGGCCCGTGCCACAGTCACACTTTTGCTGCCCCCTGCCCGGCGCCAGGGCCCTCTTGGGTCACAGCGGGGCGGGTTGGTGGTGCAATGGCAGGTCACTGCCCCTGTCCCAGCAGCGGTGACTCCACTTTCTCTAAATCTCTCTTTTATCACCAGGGGACCCATTTAGTTCCTCCAAGTCCAGGACTTTCATCGTAGAAGGTACTCCCTGCCCGCACTCTGCCCGCCAGCCGCTGCCTGACCCAGCGGTGTTTCCTGGGGCAGAGCCCCCACTCCTCTGTGATCCCCCATCCTTGTTCCCTCCCTCTCAAGCAAACCCCGCCATGAGATGCAGAGGCAGCGGCAGCACAACACAGACACCCCCCTGGCCCTTCAGACTGTACTGCAGTTTAAAGGACAAAAAGCAGAGAGGCTCCCACCCCGCAGGGTCCTGCCATAGGACATGTGCCTTGGCACATGCCGGGGTCTGCAGCAGGGTCCCTCCCCCCTGGGGCAGCTATGAGCATGCTGGGGTGTGTGCCCCGGTGCCAGCCGGGCGAGCCTCGTGCCCCTTGCCCTCCGCGCTGCCCGCCTTTGGCTGCAGGAGCATACCTTGGCTTGGCCCCAGCCTGCATGGCTCAGGGCTGGCTCCCCCCATGACCTCTGAGCAGCTCACACAGGGTTCAGGCTTTCCTCCATGGGTCTCTGTGTGTGGACAATGCATCAGTCCCTCCCCCTGCAGCAGTGCTGGTAACCCCATAAGGCATGGGGCCACTGGCAGAAGCCTCAGACTGCTCTCCATGCAGGGAGAGCCTGGCACTGTGTGAGCATGTCAGGTCGGCTGTGGTTCCTGGCACATCCTGAGTGGCTGCTCCCTCTGTCCCCATCCTGCTCTTCTGAAAGCATCCCCTGGAAACCACCCAGCTTTCACCACAGCATTGGGCAGTGGGATGCTCGCCAGCCATCAACGCGGTACGAGCCCCCTTCTGCCAGTGCAGCCCCTGCTAAACCCCACCTGCCACTCTCTCCTTCCCTCCCGGCAGAGACAGTGCGAGCCATGACCCATGTCATCAACCAGGGGATGGCCATGTACTGGGGGACCTCGCGTTGGAGCTCCATGGAGATCATGGTAGGGGCCCAGGGGACTGGGGCGGCCGCAGCAGAGCAGCCCCAGCGATGCCGCTGACATTGATTTAATTAGACAGCAGCTGTTGGGAGCCAAGCGCGTGCAGATGCACTTAAACCTTAATTATTTTTCGGGGCGGCTGCTCAGGGCTTAGCTGGGGGGTTCAGCAGGGGGCTCGGGGGGAGCGGCGGGGCACTGAGGGTCCTGGCTCTTCTGCAGGAGGCATACTCGGTGGCCCGGCAGTTCAACCTGATCCCACCGATCTGCGAGCAGGCCGAGTACCACATGTTCCAGCGGGAAAAGGTGGAGGTGCAGCTCCCTGAGCTCTTCCACAAGATAGGTATGACGGTGGGGATTCCTCCCCGGTCCCCCAAAGCACAGTACTCCCCAAGCCTAGTGCTGCTGAGGCCAAGGGCTCCTGGGGGAGCTGAGAGCAGCAGTGTCATCCCCCTGTTCTGCCCTGTCCCCAGGCGTTGGAGCCATGACCTGGTCCCCACTGGCCTGTGGCATCGTCTCGGGGAAGTACGATGGGGGTATCCCCCCTTACTCCCGTGCCTCGCTGAAGGTGAGCTACACCAGGGCTGGCAGGGCATCCAGGGATGGACAGAGCTGGGGGACCAGGGTCAGGGGCCTTGCAAAGTCCCTACAGGAACTCCAAGAGCCACAACCCAGGGAGCTTGGGGATGCCCTGTCTGTGCAAGGTGCTGGTGCACCCTAATCCCACCACAACACCCCTTCCCACTCCCCAGGGATACCAGTGGCTGAAGGACAAGATTCTGAGTGAAGAGGGCCGGCGGCAGCAGGCAAAGCTGAAGGAGCTGCAGGCCATTGCTGAGCGCCTGGGCTGCACCCTGCCCCAGCTTGCCATCGGTAAGATAGGGGACAGTGGGGGACAGCCGGTGTTACCTGGGCTGTGCTCAAGCTCTGCTCTCCCTCCTGTCCCAGCCTGGTGCCTGCGCAATGAGGGTGTCAGCTCTGTCTTACTGGGGGCCTCCAATGCCGACCAGCTGATGGAGAATATTGGAGCAATACAGGTCAGTGCTCCCGGCAGGAGCAACATTTGCACACAGCACTCATTGCTGTGCTGCGCTGTGCGGGGAAAGGGGGTTGCAAACCCAGCTCTATGACAGGTTTTGCTTGTCATGGAGGTGAGAAGCAGAGATGAGGCTTTGCTGGGCTGAGGGGGCAGGGTCGGGCCTGACTCAGGCTCTCCCTAACTGGGTCACCCAGCCGGCAAGCTGGGGCTTGTGGCACGAACGTGGTGGGGTGGAGGAGGTGTGCATCCTCCCGCGCGCACCAGGGTCACGATCCCAGCTCCCAGCGCTGCCCCCATTCCCCGCAGGTTCTTCCAAAGCTGTCGTCTTCCATCGTCCACGAGATCGATAGCATCCTGGGCAACAAACCATACAGCAAGAAGGACTACAGATCCTAAGCGTGCCCGAGCACGCCGCCCGCCGCGCAGCCCTCGCCGCCCGTTCGCTTGCTTACGCTTTGTTGGAGCAAAGTGGAGAGTGTGGTTTTGCACCGCGAGCGCCGAGAGCCAGCGCTCCCGCCCGCGCTGCCCCGGACATGGCACCGCGGCCGCCCGGCCTTGGCTCTGCGGCGCAGGGACGGCCGGCGGGAGGCGAGCCCCGAGCTGCCCGGCCGCCCTGCCCGCAGCCGGAGCCGCTGCGGGGACCCGTTGCATGCGTGGCTCCTGCCTCCGCGTTGGCGGAGGCGGTGGGCGCGGGGTGCACGCGGGTGCTGTACGCCCACGAGGCCGACAACACGAAGCTGTTCCCCAGCCTGCGCCCGGCCCCGCCTCTGCCCTGCGCCGCCGGCACCGCCAGCGCGGCACCGGTTCCCGGCGAGCACCTGCTCCCGGGGAAGCGGGAGGGTGGGATGGTGACAGGGAGGGAGTTATCCGCGGGAAGAACGCGGGGTGCTCCGGCCGAGCACGGAGCAGGGCTCTGCTGCGGGGAGGGGCCGGGCTGAGCTGGGGGAGTGCGTTGGCAAGCGTGCAAGTGTCTGTGTGCATGGACACACGTGGAGACGCAGGGACATCCAGACATGCGGGGAGATCCAGACATGCGGGGACATCCAGACGTGTGGATTTGCAGACAGCAGCTGTGGAGGTGAACACAGCCCACACGCGCCTTTAGCTGTATTTGCACAAAAAAAAAAAAAAGCCTCTACACATGCACCCACATACACCCGTTACAGAGGTGTCTGTACAGACACAGACACACACACAGAGGCAGATGAAGACACAAATGCAGGTCTACCTCCACCTCTATCCCTGACATCAATCTCTGAGGGATCAATACCTATTTGCATATATAGATACCTGTACGTAGATGTATAGACACACCTCTGAAAATTACACATATAATGTATATATGCACACACATGTAGACATGTGTGCTTGTGTATATACAGAAGTACATGGTTCTGTGTATTGATCCATATATGTAATATATACATGTGTACATATCCATGTAAATATATTGCAATAGCAGCATCCATGTTTGTATGGATATATGCACATATGAAAATTACTGATGTGTACTTAAATGTGTGTATATACAGATAGATGTGTATATACAGATATATGTGTAGATGTCTCTATATTGATACCCAGCTCTAACTATACACTCGTGTCTATACATCTATAAACATAAGCCATATATACATACGGGCACAGATATTTGTTACTTACATATAGCTATAGCTACATATTTATAGCTGTATGTCTAGCTATAGCTATATATATATATGGATACATGTATGATAGATACAGAGATAGATGATACATAAAGCTAGAGAGAGAACAATATAACTATAGCTATATGTATCTCCTTAGAAAGAACAATATAACTATAGCTACATGTATCTCCTTACAGTTCTCTGTGTACTCTGTGCAGAACAAACATTTTGCCAATAACTATATATATGTATCCATATCCACATACATTTAAACAGTTTCCTCTGGTCACACATAAATACAAAAACTGTAAATGTAGGTGCAAATCCTCAGCTCTGTGCAGTGTGCGTGAGCTCTGTGCACTGTGTCTGTGTGAACTAAGCACTCTGGGCATGTGTATAAGCTTTGTACTGTGTGTGTGAGCTCTCTCTGGAGTGCGTGTGAGATTTGCACACTGAGCGCTGTACAGTGAGAGCTCTGTGCACTGTGGGAATTCTGCACTGTGTGTGTGTGAGATCTGCACAATGTGTGTGTGTTCATCTGCTGTATAGCCATGGCTGCACCTACAGCCCCACTATAAATGAACATTTGTACAAACACGGGGGTCTCTCCTGACCCACTCATGATATCAGAGCTCCCCTCTGTATATGGTTGAGAGTCAGTGTGCACACCTCCCACATCCACACCTCTACACCTTTAGGTATCTGGACTTACCTGCAGCTATACCTATACAGCTTTATCTATACATGAACATCTGTCTACAGAACTACACTGACGTTTGTGTGCAAACAGAAACATATACATTCATATATATGTGTGAAATAACAAATACATATGTGCCTCTGTGTATATATACACATGTATACTGTCTCTGTCTAGGACAGCTGTACACCTTTACCTATACCTACCCTTACGTATAAATACATAAAAATTACAAATACACGTGTGTATGTGCACACGAACACAAAGATCATCACACCTATATCACCATACAGAGATAAAGATATGGAGAAATAGAGATGTGTAGATATAGAGCTACATCTACACCTGTATGTGTATGCATGTGCATATATTCAAATTAAAAACATACATTTATGTGTATTCTTACATACACATGCATGTATATGTATATACACCTCTGTAAATACAGATCTATACATCCATACCACATATAGATCTATCCTATGTACATATATCCATTATCTACCCCTACCTGTGTCTACACACACACTCACAAGTATATATGCACACAAATACATTACATAGACATGTATGATATACAGGTGTGTATGCACAGACACCCCCCCATAGCAGTACCTAGATAAATCAGTATTTCTGTGTATAGCTCACTTAGAGATATATGTGCACAGATATAGATCTAAAACACAGATCTGTGTATACCTACACATGTGTGTACGTAGATCTACATATGCTGTATATGAAGAGGTACATGTGTGGAGGTGACATATACACATACATATTCACTCATGCAGAGATTGCAGTATCTGTGTAGGTACATATGACATTCTCATGTCTGTCTGTGTCCATGTGTGCATGTCCCTGTGTCTCCACTGTGTACGTCCATGTGTGTGTAGATTTCTGTGTCTGTTCCCGTGGACACGTGTGCAGCAGGACAACAGGGGTACCAAGACCGTGACCAGGCCCCCCTTGAAGCCTCCCCACCATCCCTTCCCTTGCCAGACTCTACTGCGTCCTTCCCAAAGGATTTATTAAAACACAGAACAGAAACCGGGACACACAGAGCACGAAGCGGATGCAGGGGCGTTGCTTATGGCTGCCGGTGTCACCACGCTCGAGGTATCCCCATCCCAGTTACAGCTGTCCCCTCTGTCCCACCCACACCCCCTCCATCTGCCTGCCCCAAGCCCAGCACGTGGACCCCCAGCCACACCACAGCAGTGCCAGGGATTCCAGCAGGGCAGCAGCAGGCGTGGGCTTGCTCAAACACCACGAGGACAAAGAGACGGCCCTTAGGGGGAAGCTGGGGAGCACAGCTGGCTGGGACATGGCACCACTGGCCTCCACTCACCCCCACACCTGCCAACACAACCAGACAAACACCGCAACCCCAGCCCTCCCTCCCTCCCCTCAGCCCACCTTGCCCAGACAAACTCTTCAAGTCTTCAATAAGAAAGTGCAAAAAATGTACACAGACACAAACCCCCAGCCCCACCGCTCCCATGGGGGCCGCAGCAGGCAAAGCACACTTGAAGCAGGAGCGGGACAGCGCGGCAGCACTGGTGGCAGCTTGTCTTCCACGCAGGCAACGCTGGCACAATTTCCCCACCGACCTCTGGCGACAGCGGCTCATGGCCAGGGACAGGGGACTGTCCCCCAGGGCTGCTGCAAGAAGAGGGGAAGGCTGCCCATCAGCCAAATCTGGACCCTCCCCGCATGCCAACCCCACCTGGGAGGGGCTGCAGGAAGGATCTGCTCCCACCTCCACTGTGGCTGCTTGAGTCAGAGGCTGCAGTCAGACACTGGCACGGGGAGGGCAGCCCAAAATGGAGCCTCCATTTAGCCACCCCCCCCTTCATGTTCCCCAGCAAACAGAGCACAGAGAGCGGGAAGCACAGCCTTACCTCGGCTAGGAGTGGGAGCTGCAGGGGAAAATCATGGGAACTGCTAAATATCTGTAGTGACAGAGGAAACACCTTGCTCACTACTATCCTTTGTCGGCACTCCTGGACCGCCCAAATCCACCCTCTGAATTTGTCTGCCCTACAGCAAAACCCCAACCTACCTGTCACATAGGGTCCCAGAGGCATCTGGCTGTAGTTGACAATCCCACCTGGCCCAGGACCACGAAAATTTGGCCCAAAGTTGTTGTTGAAGATCTGCGCTGAGCCAAAGGAGCCCTGGGGAGGCAAGGAGGGAGAAAAGACATGGGCCTGCAGCCCTGACCTGATGATAACCCTCACAGTGAGGGCTCTGTGCCTACCCCCACAGACCTGGGCAGCTGGATCCCCTCCACGGGTGGCCAGGCGGCTGAGGATGCTCCGCTCTGACATCTGCAGCCGGGCAGCCACGGGCGGGATGCGGGACAGCATGGAGGGCAAGCGTGTCACATCAGCCTTCATGTCACTCAGCAGCTCCTCAAGCTGGTTCAGCACTACAAGTAAAGAAGGGGGTACTTAGGGGGGTGCCTGCCAGACCCAGCAAGTTGAGAGGAGCAGGCAGGTCCTGGCTGAGAGAACACAAGATGGGGACACCTCCTGGCTTGGCTCCCCAGGTGAGGGGAACCCTTCCTAGCCTCAGAGCAGACTCCCCTAGCCTTGCAAGCACGCACCCTTGTGCAGGACAGCATTGGCAGGCTTGTTCCCAGCTAGGGACTCTTTGGAGAGGTGCTGGTGGCTCTCAGCAAGGCACTCCACTTCTGCCAGCCGCGCGTTCAGTGCCATGGCCGGGTGACTGGGGTCTTGGGTCATGTTGAGGTACGCCGCCCTCCGCAGCTGCTCCTCGATCACCAGGGCCTGCTCCAGCAACTGGGAAGTGCAGGAGGGGAAGGATTCAGGACCAGATCCCACTCCACTATAAACCAGTAAACCATGGAGCCCCTCACAAAGTCCACTGCCCACTTCACTCACAGAAGATGCTGGCAAATTCCCCCCTGGCTTCAGGGTGCTGCTCTGGTTCTCCCACCAACAAGGACTCACCAGCCCTGGACCTGCCACTCGCCTTAAACCGCCGGGCAAGGAACTTGTTCTTCATCTCAAGGTAGTTCCCCTTGTGTATCTCTGACTTGAAGGGCTCGTTCAGGATCACGTAGCGTGGGTCATTCTGGATGTCCTGCCAGCGGGCATAGCCATGACTGGTGTGGGGAAAGTGTCAAGGGCAGAACCAGCCAGCCAACAACCTGCCCACCACCCCACAGCAACACCGTGGCCCTAAACCCTCTCCCTGCTCATCACTGCAGCACCAGCCCAGCTCCCACACTCCCAGCGAGGCCTCTCTCGCCTTGCTGCCTCCTGCTCTGCCAGGTCAAAGGGTACGTGACAATTCCTGCCAACAGCCAGTAGTCATGTCGACGGTGCCAGATGTCGTAGATCTTGCCAGAGGACATGGCAGCCCTCTCCTCATTCTGCCATAGCGTGTGCAGCTCTGTGGAAGGAGAAGCAGAAGGGAGACAGCCTGGTCAGGCAGCCAGACTGCAGGTCAATGCACAGCACATGGACAGGGTGAGCAATGGATCCTCAGGCCCAGGGCAGGACCACAGGCACAGTGCAGACCCAGGTCTGCAGCAAAGCATCAGCCCATCCATGACCCGTGACAAGGGTCACATTCCTTGAACAGGTTCAGAGCCTCTGCAGCAGCTTTGCCGGAGAGGCCAACACCTCATCTCTCACTCTTACCTGTGAAGCCACCATCAGCAATATTGAACATGAATCTGAAGTTCATGTTTCTGTCATCCTTCTTTCCTTCCTCCTCTTCCTCTTTGTCACCATTTTGCTGAGCATCACTTGGCTCTTTCTCCTCCTCCTTGCCATCCTCTGCTTGATAAACACAAGGAGTTGGCCTGTCTAATTGTGCTCCACCACTAGACCCACTAGTGCCACCACTGCCCCATCAACAGCCAGTCACTGCTACAAAAGCCACCAACCCCTCCCAGCAGGTCCCATTGTTAGCACAGGCAGTGCCCACCCCAACAGGGTCTTGTTCTCACTTGTGGCACCAGTGGTGCTGGTGCTAATGGCATCTGTGGCCTGTAGGAACACTCTGTCATTGTACCAGGCACTGGCCTCCTCTCTGGGAATTCTTCCCACTCTTCTCTCTCCAAAGCCTCATGCCTCACCTGGTTTGACTTCTTTATCCTCCCCCTTCCCTGGGCTGATGCTCAACTCCGCCTTCTCCAAAGGCTTCTCTTGCTCTTGAATCCCCTCATTTGCAGGAGGGAACAGGCCTACAAGAAATGCTTGACATGGAAAATGCTCTGCAGGGAACAACCTACTTATCCAGACAGACTTTCCCTTTTAGGGTAAAGTAACTATATCGTTTGTATGTTCAACTTCAAACCGAACATTCTTCTGCATTTTATTAAATAAATGTAATTAGTTTTCCCTCTTCATTGAGGCATCTGGAGGAACAAATGCCCCCCAAAATGACCATTTCATGCAATTTACAACTTGTTTTTTCAGGAATCTCTGCAGGACTTTTTGACATTTCATCTCCCATAGCAACACAGAGAAGATACACAGCCTCACCTTTCACCAGGGGCTCAGGAGGCGGCTCAGCCTTTTCACAATCCTCTTGCTTCTCTTCCCTTGGCTTCTCCTTGCTGTCACAGCTTTCCGGGTGCTCTTCACTCTCCACCTCGGCACTTGCAGGCACCTAAATGCCAAGCACACGTTCCAGATGAGCCTGGCCCTCCCTTCCCTAGGGAGCACCCCAAGTTCCCAGGCCAAGTAGGGGGAGGACGATGATGAACAAAGCCACTTCACCTGGCTGTCAGACACCTTTCTGGGCTTCTGCTCCACCAGGTCCTTTTCCTCATGGAACCCCAGTTGCGATTCTGTCTTGTCTAGGAAGAGCAAAGCCAGGAAGTTGTTGAGCAGGGCCCAGTGGGTCAAGCAAAACTTCCTGCAAAACCTCCTGGTGTCATGGCCCACCTCCCTCCCAAGCCAGACCCCAGCCACAACCCCCTGGATACCTGCAAGGGCCCCTGGTCCCATGTGTGTGTGTGCTGGACTGGCTGGGACAGGTGTGTTGGGATCTGAAGACACAACCTCACTGGATCTCTTGCTCTCTGGGCCTTCAAGAACCAGGTCTGGGGTGCTGTACTTCCCATTGACATGCTCGAATTCCTGGACCTGGAACACACATACGCCATCAGGTCAAACAGAGCAGGGACATTCCCAGCTGGTGCCGCAGAGTCAGCATGTCCAGGCTGCTTACCCACGAAATGACCAAGTGGCAGGACTGCTGCACCCACCCCATTGCGAAATGTTTCCAGAACATTCCTGAAAAGGCCCGTTCATAATTCTACTCACCCACCTTCTTCCTTACTAGTGACATGACCCCGATGCGAGTCAGCACATGCTGGCGTGACAGCCCTTCCCGTGGAACGCCGTCCGCAAAGGTTTCAGCACCGTCTGCCCCAGGCTCACACAAGTGTCTCATGAAGAGAGAGACGTATGCCCTGCCAGGGAAGCCAGCCTTTAGTCCTGGACTGTGGCCTCTCTGCTCAACCCAGCAGGCACGTGACCCTCTTTCACCCATGGATGAGGGAAGTCTCACACCCAGGAAGGGAACAAGAGACACCATCTCAATGAAACAGATGCTGCCTCTCCAAAAAGAGCCCACGGTGAAGGGGTGCAGGCTCCCAGCCTTGCCTGCCTGCCAGGACCTCTGTACCTAAACTCCTTCTCACTCTTCCCTCGCAGATCCCGGACCAGCCAGTGGGAGTTGAAGGCATCCTGGGGTGGCATTCCCCAGCGCATGATGGCATTCAGGAATGCCTTGCGCTGTCGTGCATTGAAGCCCAGAACCTGCAGGAAGTGAAGGTATTGCTGGGATCACAATGCTGAGTGGCCTCAGCAGCATGTGGCATCCTGGAGCTTCACAGCTGTGACAGGCATGTCCCAGTGATACAGCACAGAGGGATCCAGCCCACAGGAAGCCTGGACACAACAGCATTGGCCATGCTTTGGCTGAGGCTCACCTCAATGCTCCCCCCAACTCTTGCCAGCAAAGGAGGGAGAGGTTTGTCTCTGTCAGTCTTCAGCTGTCTCCGGGATTGTCTTCTGCCACCTAGAGCCAAGCATCCAGCAGTGATAGATGGGCCAGGCAGCAAGGAAAGACAACTCATGTGTCCCAGGCTTCCTGCCCTCCCTCCTGACAGGAACAGAACCCACCAGAGCATCTGCCCAGACGTACCCAGACACAATCCCTTCCAGCCACCACTCCCCAGGCCCTTCTGGCCACTCCTCTGCCCTACCCAGGCAAGGGAAGACTACGGCCAGTCCTCATGGTGGACCACACCACAGTCCTACAGAGGCCAAGGAAAAAGCTGGCTGCCTTCCCTGCCCTGGAAAGTTCCTCACCCAATAGAAAGCAGGGACACAGTCCCCTGAACAGAAGCCCTGGGCACACCAGCCCTCCAACCCAGACATTCCTGATGATTCCAAATCCCAGGGAGCATCAAACACATCAACTCACTCTGGCCTTCTGGCCTCTCTTCAAAGTCTTCATCCTCATCCTCAGAGCCAATGGAATACTCTGACTGGTTGTCAGAGAGCTCATCCTGCCACTCTGCAGAACACAAGGGAGACCAGGTTAGAAGACCCTGCCTGGGAAGGATGTACTAGACAGGTTAGAGTCTGCTTGCAGGTGTGACAGGCGTTCGCTGCCAGGCAGCAGGAGAGGGGGACATAGCAACAGGAAATCACGTCCTCAGAATTTATAGAAGTAGCATTCTGTTATGCAGCAAAAAAACAATTTGAAGTATTTTGCCCACAGACATGTCTTTCCTAGATTCTTCCAGCAAAACTGGAGTTTACAGACCAACAAATAAAAAGGAAAAAAAAATCTGAAAATTTTGACACTGGGAAGTTTAGGAAACTGGTAAGTACAGATCCAGGCAATCTATCAACTGCAGACAGACACCAAATGACAGCTCTGTCTGTCCCGTGAGCCCAGCCAGGAGCCAAGCACCTGTGGCCGTACCTTGATCCTCCTGAGAGGTGTCATTGTAGTTGACCTGTTTGCGGATTCTCTTCCCTTTCCCCAGGTTCCTAGCCAGATCTTCCTGCTGCTGCTCATAGTGGTGCCGCAGCAGCTTCTCCCAGTAGTCAGGGTCCACATTCTCCTCTTGCTTGATGATCTCCCGTTCTACCTCCTCCTGCAGAGCCAGAGACACGGGGCTCGAGCAGCCACAGAGAGAGAGCAGGGAGGGTCCTGCTCCATGGGTAGCACTCACAGGGACAGGAGAGGGAGCAGAGGGAACACGGAGGGATGTACAAAGGGGTGATTGTAAGACATGATACTGATCACATTACCACACCATCCTCTTCTCTCACAACATACTGAGCCACTTTAAAGGAGCTGAGATACTCATTCATGTTCTGCAGCTCTGTGTCGTCAGTCGCATCCTGGTTTCGATCCAAAAGCTTAGAGATGGCAGCGTCATCGTAGTGGATCACACTGCTGTCATCTACATCCTTACTGTCACCTGGAGAGCGAAGTGAGGGGAACAGCAGAGCAGATCAGGGTGCTGGACAGTCTGCTCCTGAGCTAGGCTCAGGTCAGGTAAGGGGATAGGGAGGGGGATGAGTCACCCCAGCAAAGAGGGTCTACACACCTGGTGGGGTGCCACCATGCTTTTTTTTCATGCCAGGGGTTGCTGTGCCCCCTTTTGTTGACAGTGTGTCCGAGAAAGGGGCAACAGCATCCGGCATTGCAATCCGCTGTCCCTGAGACACCGTGCCTGTGGCACAGGGAGAGAAGAGTGAGCCCCAGCACCTCAGAGAGGGCCCTGTCCCACACAGAGCATTCCCATCTCACCCTCCACATCATCCTTGAAGAGTTCTTCTGTCCCAAACTTTAGGATGTCATCCAGCTCTTGCTTGGTCATGGAGCCAGACTTGGAGCCAAGCCCTGGGCGGACCACCAGGTGGGTGAGCATCATCTTCCTTTTGGCCACCTGGGTGATACGCTCCTCCACAGAGGCCCTGGTCACGAAGCGGTAAATCATCACCTTCTTGTTCTGCCCGATGCGGTGAGCTCTGCTGAACGCCTGCAGGCAGAGGACAGAGCTGGCAAGGGTGGCAGCTGGACAAGAGGGCCATGCTTCTCACCCTCCAAGCTGCATGAGAGGCACCCAGTTGAGGACAAGTATGAGGAAGAAGTGAGAATGTCACAGGGGAGAGTTTTGTGTCAGGTGTTTCCTAGACTGCAGAGAGGCCAGGATGAGGCCAGAGGGTACAGGAAGGGGACTGCTGAGCAAAAATACCCACAAACACAGGAGAAAGCATCAGCAGCTCTCAGGAGAAGATACTGAAATCCCAGTGAGGGTGTGTAAAGAGAAGGCAGAGCCAGAGATGTACTTACTATACAGGAAGGAAAAGGGAAAGTCAGAAACCTGGATGTCATTGTGGGGATTCCAGTCAGAATCATAAATAATGACAGTGTCGGCCGTAGCAAGGTTTATGCCCAGACCACCGGCACGGGTGGAGAGGAGGAAGCAGAACTGCTGAGCTCCAGGAGCTGAGAACGACAAAGCCAGAGGTGGGAACAGGTGAGACAGAGAGAAGCACAGCTCACAGAGAGGAGCAGCACCATTCCAGAGGGACAGAATGGCTTCCAAAGCTGACAAGCAAGAGGCAGGGGTGTCAAAGAGTGAAAACACATCCCTGGGAATCAGATACTGCAGAACTCAGCTCCAGAGCAAAGCTCTGTCATTTGCTGAGGTCTTGAGGGAAAGGCAGGAGTCCCTCCAGCTGAACAGCTGTTGAACACGCAGGGTTCCTTGTGGGAACCAGCTCAAATGCTTAACAGTGTGGTACAAGCAGCATCCACTGTGCCACAGGAAGCCACACCTGCGAGTGTGGCACAAGCTCTGGGCACTGGCAGATGACCTGCTGCTGGTCACACACTGCAATCCCCCCCACGTCCACCTCTCAGCAAGGTAGGAAGGTGAGTACCATTGAACCTGTCGATGGCCTCCTGGCGCAGGCCACCGGTGATGCCCCCATCGATCCGCTCGTACTTGTAGCCTTCATACTCCAGGAAATCTTCCAGCAAATCCAGCATCTTTGTCATCTACAGGGCAAGGCAACCCTAGCATTAGAAGGTCTGCATGGCTACACAACCCTGCCTCTCCTGAGGACCTGCCTTGCTCCAACATGGTCCTTGCCCGCAGCCCAGAGGCCTGGGAGGTGGTGGCACAGCATGGTCAGAAAAGCAACCACAGCCAACAGGCAGCTGCCAGAGGAACAACACTTGCATCTCATCTACAGGCAACTCTGCCAGTAGGAAGGAATTGTGTCTGACTGTCCTTCCCCAAAGAGGAGCCTCGTGACTGTTGTTTTCTCTCTATCCTGAGCTAACAGAGCTCTTAAACATGACAGGCGCTCCCTCAGGAGCAAGCTGGGACACAGCCCTTCCACCATTACTGCTGTCACCAGCTATTCCACTTATTTCTGTCTATTCCCAGCACAAATTTCCCATACATAGTTTCTAAAAATTCCTTTAAAATTTATTTATTTATTATTACCCCTCCCTGCTCTCACCTGTGAGAAGATCAGAACTCTGTGACCTCCATCCCGTAACTTCTTCAGCATCTTTTGGAGCAGCATCAGTTTTCCAGAAGATTTGACCAGAGAATTTCCATCATAAGATCCATTGGGGAGCACCGGGGCCTCCTGTGAAGGCAGCACATCAGTACCCACAAGGAAAACACACATTAACCCCATGGGGAACTTCAATTGCATTTACAAAACAAAAAACAAAGCCCTTGTATGAAACCACTTGCAAGGAAACCCAGTGTTAACCAAAGCAGGATCATGGAAGCAGCTGCCACCCAACACTCTGAGACATGTCCAAGGGTGCAAAGGCAGGGGACGTACCACGGCTGCCACAGGGAAGAGGTATGGGTGATTACAGCACTTCTTCAGGTCCATCATGATGTTGAGCAGTGAGACCTGGTTCCCACCACCTTTTGAATTCAGGGCTTCAAAGTTCCTCGTCAGTATGAATTTGTAGTACTTCCTGCAGGACGGGGGTGGAGAGACCCCATGTTAGCTGGAGCAGGTGTGGGACTGGCACAAACAGGAGGGCACTGAATTAAACCCCCCTAGTCTCACTGGAGATGCAAAAGGGCCACTTGGAGGGTTTTAGAAGCAATTCAGCACCAAGGGCTGTGTCTTTCCAGTTGCTCTGCAGGGATCACAGCCCTGGAAGTGGGATGGACTGGGGAGCACAGCATCTTTGCCACCTCCCTCTGCTGGGTGCCAGTCAAGCCCTCCTCTCCACCAGGGGGGGAACAGGCCCTTCCTGCAGGTGCCCTGAGCTGCAAGAGATGCCACTGAAACTGAACAGGTCAGCCTAGCAGAACCAGAGCTGGGGCAGCAGCAATGCTCTAGGCTAACCCAGGCACATCAGCAGCACAGGCCACGTCCTAGTGCCAGGAATGGGAGAAAGAGATTCAGCCTCAGTGTTTTCTACATGCCCCAGAGCCAAGAGAGCCACACTGCCAGCCTCACATGCCCCTAGAACTGCACAGAGCCCAGTTCAACCACGTGGAACACACCACTTGGTGAGACACAATGTACACCCACTCTTCCTGCAGCAGGCCCCAGGCCAGCAGATTGCCTCTGACCCCTCAACCCACAGTGACACCACACCATGCTGGAAGTCAGACACCCCTGGAGAATGCACTGGAATCAATCACTCACTTCTGCATCTGGCTCAGCTCCACTCGCACGATCAGCTCTGTCTTGGCTGGCATGTTCTTGAACACATCGGCCTTGAGCCGCCGCAGCATGTGGGGACCCAGCAGGTCATGGAGCTTTTTGATCTGGTCCTCCTTGGAGATGTCTGCAAACTCCTCCAGGAACCCCTCAAGGTTGCTGTGGAAGCAGCCAGACCCCCATGGTGCTGATCAACAGGGGCACGTGAAAGTGAAGGGATCTGCTGCTTTATGACTTAAAAACCAGGGCAGAGCTCTCGAGACACATGAGGAGATAATGCTCATGTGTCTGCACCGAAGCCAGAGCGAGGAGCCACCCTGATGCCACCCGGGTAAGAGCAACTTACTTAAACCTCTCTGGAGTCAGGAAATTGAGCAGGTGGAAGAGCTCTTCCAAGTTGTTCTGGAGTGGAGTTCCTGTGAGAAGCAGCTTGTAATCGATCTTGTAGCTATTCAGTACTCTAAAGAACTGGAAAAGAAATAAGTTTGGGTGACAAGGACTGCAAGGAACCACAGTCCACTGTGAGACTCTGCAGGATGCACATGGAGACTGAGCAGTGTCCCCCATGCAGGGCATGCAGAGCAGGGTGCCAGCATGTCCTGCTCCCAGCCATTCCCACATTCCACTGAGCACAGGCAGCAATCCTGTGTGCCCTTGGGTCACATCACTTGTCTCCTCCTGCACCTGGGACAGTGAACATCCCAGGAGCTGGAGACTACATTGAACCTCAGGTAAAGGGGAGAGGAAGGAGAGGGACCAACTCCCTCTCACGATAGCCTGTCCAAGGACTGTCAGACAGCCAGGCTGCTGTCTCTCCTGCTGCTGAAGGGCTTTTAATGCCAGAGGACATCAAAGAGAGAAAAAAAAAAATCACTCACAAATGCCTGCCACCTACTTTGGACTGGTTGTTCTTCAGCCTGTGTGCTTCATCCACCACCAGACAGGCCCACTCTATGGAGCCCAGCACCGCCTGGTCAATGGTGATCAGCTCATAGGACGTGAGCAGGACATGGAACTTGATCTGGGCTTCCTTCTGAAGGAGCAGAGGGAGAGAAAAGCTGGAATAAGAGAGCAGCAAACAGAAGCCTCCACCTTTGCTGCTGCTGCATGTGATCCAAGATGAGAAGGGTTGCACTACCTGGCACAGAGCCCACAGCAGGGCCAAGTCGTGCCAGCAGAACACCCAAATACAAGAACCAAGCAGGAAACTACAGAAATAGAAAAGCTCTGTCAGAAATCTGTAAAGCTCATCACAAATCTCCTGTGTTTGTAAACAATGCCAGCTTCCCTCTGTGGGACACAGCTGATCAGGGACCTAAGCAGCCTCCCTCTCCAGGTCAAATTCTCCTCTCCCCTTCTTACTGACAGGTAAAGTGATGGGGCAGACTCAGCTCCCACCTTCATCCGGAAGACCTTCTTCCCGCTCCGGATGGCGTTGTCTTCAAAAGAAAACTCATTTTCCCGGATGACCGACCGGCTCTCCTTGTCCCCCGTGTAGGTCACGACGTAGAAGTCAGGTGCCCACATCTCAAACTCACGCTCCCAGTTGATGATGGTGGAGAGGGGGGCACTGACTAGGTACGGCCCTTTGGAGTGGCCCTGCTCAGGGAGACAGAGTCCAGGCTGTTCTCCCCATACCCAGCAGCTCTCAGCCACCTCAGGGACTGCTGGGAGCTCCACTCACCTCCTTGTACAGGGAGTACAAGAACACAATAGTCTGCACCGTCTTCCCTAGCCCCATCTCATCAGCCAGGATTGTATCTGTCCCTTGTGCCCAGGAGAATCTCAGCCAGTTCAGCCCTTCCAGCTGGTAAGGGTGCAGCGTGCCTCCTGTGGCATCTATGTACCACGGCTGCTTGTCAAACTTCACTGTAGGCTGAAAAGAGAGCCATGGCACAGAGCAGTGAAAAACACCTCCTTCTCCTGCACCCAAGCACATCCCTGTTTAGGTTTGTAACATCCAACAGCTCCAAAGGAGACCCAGACACAGTCCCTGGCACAGCCCAGCCCCCAGGCTCCTCACAGCAACACCACTCCAGAATTTTCAATGAAAACAGGGTCCCCAAAGGAACCAGAGGAGGACAACATCACAGGACAAGACAGCCCACCCTCCCTCTAGGTTCCTATGCTGCCATACTGTCCCCACCACTCTCACTCACATCCACAAGAGGTGTTTCTGGAGGCTTTTCCAGCTTCTCCTCTTTCAGCTTTTTCCCTTTCTTGTTCAGCTTCTTCAGAGGGCGTGTGTCCTCCCCCAGCATCAGCTCCCTGTCAGGGATGCCAGCACACATCAGGGATGGCAGGGGGTCACTCTTCCACTGCTGTCTCAGCTCCAAGCCATGGGACAGAAACACCTCCCACCCGTCACCGCCCCTGTCCCCACAGGAGTTCTTTGGGCCCAGGCAGCACGGGCACTCACATGGCATTGATTTTCCCCTCATAACAGTCCACACAACAGCCTCCAGAATGAAGAGCAGCGAACTCAGAGTACTGTGGTTTTCCCCCAAAACAGGCAGAATGGCCATACAGACCATGAGTGTCATGGCAGTGCAGACACAAGGGAAGGGGAGCATAGGCTGGAAAACAGCAGTTGGGATTGACCAGCAGGCCTGAAATGGCACATCAGGAGGGACAGCCTTCATCAGTGCTGGGCCACTGCTCTTTGAAGAGAAGCCACTGCAAGCAGTGTCAGTGTGTTCAAAAGGGGGGCATCTCTGTTTGCCCCTTGTCCCAAACACCCACACAGGCTGCCCTGGCTCTGCCCAGCTCCCCTGATTGAGGGCTCATACCTGTGGTTCCAGTAGAGGAGTTTGAGGTTCTCATAATAGGGGATGTCTATGTCATCAATCTCCCAAGTGCACTGGTCATAGGGCAGGTCCTTCCACTTTATCAGGTAATGGAGGTCTCCCTTTTTATCAAAGCTGTATAACACGACACAGAAAGCCGATCAGGGAATGTCACCAGCTCCTGGGAGCAGCTCACTGTGATCTGCCTCCACAGAGCTGGATGCTTCATCCTCTTCCTTCATGTACAGACTAGGACATCAAAGCTAAGATAGAAAAACGTAAAGTATTGACACTTCCAGCAGAAATGCCTATTCATCTGTGAGTGCATCAAACCACTAAGCTTTACAGGCTGCTTTTCCATTCCACTGAACAACCTCATTTCCCTGTTTCACCAGGCCTGGATGGATACCAGTGCTTCCCCTCTCACCTGAAGCATCCACCACTCCAGGAAGTTCTGCTCACACTAAGAACAGAATAAACACACTTCCAAGACTGACTCTGTGCCTACAGGGAAACCTGCTGCCGTGTTAGTGGATAAGCTAAAGCTCACACAAAAATCAGACAGGCAGCTTTAGTTCTTTCCTGCCACACAGCCTTCCAGCAGAACTGCTGCTACTGCTTGATATTCCAAGCTGCCACTTGAAATTCAGCAAAAACATGTCTCCAGCCACTCAATGCAGAAAGCCCATCTGCACAGTGCATTTCATTCACAGGGAATTTCTTCTACAGAAAAGAAACATCAATGTCAAGGTTCTGTAAGGGAGTCGGCCATACGCTCCAACTCTTCCCCTCAGCACCGTCCCCATCAGCATCAGAATTTACAGAATGGTTAGGCTGTAACAGGATGCAGACAGCATGACTGGGAAGAGTGGAACAACACTGCATCCACCATTCAGAAAATTTGCTGTAACTCTACTTTTAATGTGAAACATAGCAGAAATGAAAATAAGGCAGCATGGATCCCCTTTCAGCCTCATCTTCATCCTGGGAGCAAACCTCCAAGGCAAAAGAGACCTCAGTGCAGGCCAGAAACTGAAATTCCACCAGCCCAAGGTTTTGGCCTTGCAGAAGGATGGCACAATTTCCCTCACAGGCTCCTCACCTGTGGTTCAGGATGCGGTGGATCATCATCCACTCAGGCTTGATGCCATAGCGGTAGAACCGCTCCTCCATCTTGGCATACTGGGGGTCCTTGTTCTTCCTCTTCTCCCTCTGATTGTCCTCGTCCCCAGAGCCGTAGTCAAAGGCTGGTGGCTCATCCATGTCGTTCTTCCGTTGGTAGTTGCGGTACATCACAGTGTGATAGAGTTCCAGCTGCAGCAGAAGGGAGCCACGCTCAGCCTGTGGGCAGTGGGGCAGAGGGCCGGGCAGGGGCTCTACACCAAGGCCACGTGGGCTCACCTGCAGCTCCTTAACCCAGGAGCAGTGCCAGTAGGAGAGGCCTGCCCACTTCACAAAGAACTCGCGCTCCGGGATCCCCTCCAGCACCTTCGGTGGGGGGAGAGCCAGCTCCGGGTCTGTGGTGGGCAGCACGGGTGGGAGCGGGGCAGCTGGAGGCTCCTTCCAGGCCCAGTGCAGGATGCGTTGGACTTTACCCTTCAAGGGAGGGCACTGGGGATACAGAAGCAAACAGGCAAGAGTACGGAGTTTAAGGTGATACCCTGTCAGGGGCTAGAGCAGGGAATTGGGTGGCAGAACAGGGCCCTCAATGCCAAGTGCAGGCAGCACAGGGTGCCTGAGAAGTGTCTGTGACACTTCTGCACCCCCCATGGGTATGGGTCTTGCCACCAGGCAGAAAAGGCCCCTCTCCATAGGCCACATATCAAACAAGGCTTGACATCCCATCAGAAACCAAGCTGGGAAGCTGCCAACCAGCAATTCCCACAGGGAGACCACAGAGGCAGCAGAACCTTCCAGAGCCACCCTGCGCCCTCAGGCACATACACCTGGCAGCAACACTCCTCAGGGAGGGGTTTGGGGCAGAGGACAGGGCTGTGAGGGGCAGCAGCAGCCACAAGAGCCATTGGCAGGCCAGGCAGGTGTGGGACCAGGTACATACTAAGGAATGGGAATGCTAGTAACACTCACTGTACAGCGTGGGCAGAGCCATTCACCGTTTGGTATCTCTGGCAGTGGCGGGTTCAGACAGTGAAGGTGGTAGGAGGATGGGCAGGTGTCACAGCACAGCAGCTCCCCTCCATCCTTACAGACTCGGCAGAACTCCATGTGGTCATCCTCCTCCTCCTCACCACCATCCTCTTCCTCCTCCTCCTCTTCCTTTGGCTCCCACTGGATGCCCTCCTTCTCCTGGGGAAGCATAGCCAGTGTAACACCGAGGGTTTCCACCAGCAAGCCACCCACCCACCACAGGGCCCCAACCCCACTCACACAGTGAGGGCAGCTCCACTTGCCCTCGGGGGCCTTCTCCAGCTCGGGGTCGAGGCAGACCAGGTGGTAGGCACGGGGGCAGGTGTCACACAGGATGATCTCCCCTCCCTGCTGGCACACCTCACAGTAGTCCTGGTGGTCCGTCTCGTACCCGTCCCCCTCTTCAACTGCAAGCAAGGGACAGGTGACAGTCAGAGGGGTGACAGAGCAGCCAGCTCTCCCAGAGTGAATAGGACACTTGCTCCTCTACCATACATTTAAGGAAATAAGGACAGCATTTCACCTCAGACCCCTTCTGTTAATTCCCACTACCTCTCTGTCCCTCAGCACCACAGTTCACCTTTGCACACAGCATCATCTCACCTCTGTCTCTCTTTCTCTCTCCACACTGTATCATCCTTTGGTTCCTTCAGGCTCTCAATGGAGAATGCCAGAACCTGGAGAGGTTGCAAGGGAGGCCGGTCAGAGAAACCTCCCCAGGCACCAGCACCAGCTGCAAACGCACCATGCAAGGGTGACACGGCCAAGGACAAGATTCCTCTCCTGGGACTACTCTGTTCTTCCTTGTGGCTTCCTGGCACAGAGGCAGGAGCACTCTCAACGCAGCATGGATGGCAAAAGGAGGAGAGGAACATGGCCTTGCAAGTGCTGGAATGGCTCATCTCCATTCCCAGCTCTGTCACAAACTCCTGGCATGGAACTCCAACCTTCCACTCCTCCAGCACGCAGCAGAAGCTGCCTACCTCCAGCACCAGGGCCTTCACAAGGCCACAAATAATGCCCTTCACACACAAGACATGGGGCTAGCCAGCCAACTCAGCCTCACTGACCAACAGGGAGGCTGGCCAGTGTCACACACTAACTGATCCCCAGCCCAGAAGCCACCCTTCCATTTCTTGGAAGGAAAAATCCATCAAAAAAGCTAAAAAGCCAAAGGATGCACCTGAATCTGAAATATCTCATACCAAAGAAGGACACAAGATAGAAAGGCAACGTGCTCAGCACAGGGAGCTGCTCTCCAGAGCAGCACAAGGACAGAGGTGCCATGGCACAACGTCCACCTGGGTAGGGATGAAGGGACACGCACACAAATGTGGTCACACAGCCACTGGCAGATCCTGACAGATCCTTTCCACCATGGTTCACGTGCCTCCCTGTCCCTGCATCACTATCACAGCTCTGCCACCTGCCTCTGCCTGACTGCACACCTCACACAGACAAAACATCCCTCATCTTCACACAGTCTAACCCACAGCCTGCTCTGTCCTCAGAAAATCACTTCCTTGGAAACCCCACAAATTCTGAACATTCATTGCAGGCACGAGCCACCCAGCAGCACGGCGTGGACACCAAGAGAGCACCTCACACTCCATTCACACAGACAGGCACAGGCACATCCTCTCCCACCGAGCCAGGACCAGCCACAGCCTGGAGCTGCACGGGCTAGGGAAGCACCATCTGAACAGGGAAATACAAACAGAATAGGAACAGAGTACAAAGGATGGCCTACTCCTCTTTTTCTTTTTCCTCTTCTTCCCTCTCTTCCCCAGGCCAGCCGAGCACTCAGAGCGCATGGAGGAGCTGTTGATGCTGGCACTGTCAAAGTCGGATTCTTCCCGTTCCTCCTCTTCGCTCTGCAGAGGGAAAAAGCAAAGCACACCCAATCCAAGTGCTGGCATCCCAGCTGTCATTCCACTGCTGAGACTGTGTTCTCCTGGACAGAAACAACCCTGTACTCCCACTCTCAAAAAGGACTCAAAGGTCCCTTTTTCCACGGCATGGCAGAACTTTACTCCCTCTCTCTCTTTCGACACTCATTTCAGCCATGCCATCCCTCCTGTGTCCATGCATGCAGGCATTCACACTTGGCATTCCCATAGCATGAAAGGAGTCAAAATAGGCCCAGCATTCCATGGAGTCAAAACATAATACATCTGAATTCTTACTCTGGAGACTCAAGCATGCAAATCCCCAGCCTGCACACTCCTAACCAGGTGCTGCAGGAGGCAGCCCGAGCTCTTTGTGACTCTCTGGAAGATGAATGTGTGGATCTAGAGCATGAGAGGAATTTTTTGTGATACGTGATTGAATATCTGCAACAGTAAGTGGCTCCTGCCCTTCAACCTTCAACACACAGATGTGCTTGCAAACAGCTTGTGTTAAGGGAACTAGAGCTGGAACTGCAACACAGTGAGCTGAGGGGGTTTGGCCAAGATTATCAATATCTAGAAGAGCCCCACCTCCAGTCACCAATTATCTAAGGAAATTATTCTTTTAAATGCTGTTAATTTCTTGAAACATGCCTGATACTGGTGCACTGAGAAGAGCCCTGTGTGCTATGGGTGGGCAGCTCCAGCATCCCAGGCAATGCCACAGGACTCCAGCTGCCGTGGGCAAGCCTTGCTAATGCAATTAAAGCATCCCAGAATTCTCTGTGATGTACAGTTCAGCTGCAGTGCAAGCCCTGAAGAATTCCTCTGCGAATGAAATATGAAATGATGGCATTATCACCCGCACTGCTGAAAGTAAACAGGGTCATGTGATTTTAGCAAAAACTGTGGCCAGACACAAATCTGAGCCTGGACATGGGTGCGAGTGGATGTGCTGATCAGGGCCTGGTGCTCCACAGAGGGTCATAAATGAGGCTGTGACACGCCTGACGTGGCATGGCTGTGCCATCCCCAACAAGTTTGTCCCAGTACTTCCCTCCCAGACCCAAAGCCCTACACACTTACAGAGGAGCCCTTTTTCCTTTTGCTGGGGATTCCTCCAAACCGGAATTTCAAGCCTGCCATCTTTTTCCCTTTCCCCTTTTTCTTCCCGTCTTTGGAGCCCTTGATTTTCTTCCGTACACCTGGACCTGAAGAAAATGGAAACTTGTTTGGTATTCTACAAACAACTGTCACCCAAATCAGCCCCCAGCACAGTGGAACAGCAACTTCCCAAGGTGGAACATGGCACAGAGGCAGATCCTTCCCCTTCCCACTGCTGCTCAGCTTTATTGCCACAAACTGCCAAACATCCAGCAGACCCAGAGGCTTGATCTGCCGTGGTTCATGAACCAGATGCCTCTCAAGGACCTCTGCAAGGGCAGCTGGAGCTGCAGACACCTCTCTAGCACCCTCTTTTCCTCCCCAGTTTGCTGAAGCTTGTGGTTTGCAGCCTTGTGCCAGCTCTAGCTGCACACCGCTGGTAAGAGCGGCCTCCCACAAGTGGCACCCACCCTTCCCCTCCTTGGTCTTGGCCTTCCTGATGATGGTGGGCAGGGCAGAGTGCTGGGGGCTGGCAGGGAGCGCTGGGGTGATGCTGACAGTCTCCACAGCTGCAGCAACAGCTGCTGCCGCCGCCGCCGCCGAGCTGCCCTTGAAGGGGTTGTTGGCACTGAACTCTCGCCACTTGGCACCAAGCACCGTCATCATCTTGGACATGGGGATCTTGGGGTTCTTCTTGGCAATCAGAGGCCTGCAGGGCACGGGAGAAGGAGAAGCACGTGTTAGCAGCACTGCGTTGTGTGTCTGCTCCTGCCCTCATGTGCTGGTGCTTCAGCCCAAAAGACGTGGCAGCGGGGCGTTCCAACAGGAGTTTCATGGGGAGGCAGCAGAAACCAGAGCTTCCTTAAGCAAATATATGAAAGAGGGGCATACCTAAAGCTCCTCAGAGACCTCCCTTCCCTGAAAGACCTGCTGTGCTCTGAAAGGCTCATGGTACAAGCAGAAATTCATTAACATTGTCTTCTCATGAACTTTTCAAATAAGCATACACAAAATATGGGGCTTTGGAGAGCAGGAGAGACAAATGCTTCAGCTATTTCCAGTCAATCCTGCAAATAAATGAAGTTCTGAGGACTGAGTTGGGAGGAAGAAGTGACAAGGAGCTGGCGATGCAGAATTGACTTCACAACTTCATTTGTTGACTGAGCAATGCCCAAACTTCAATCACCAGGTCCATAGTTCCCTACCTGAGGAACTGGCTGAAAGCCTTGTAATTCGTCAGAGTATGATAATCCTCTTCTGAGAAAATGTAATCTACGTCATCAAGACCCCATTCCTCCATGAGCTGGGCTGAGCTCTTGGGCTCCTGGAGATTTAGAGAGTCATCATTAACGCAAACAGCCACGGCTCTGCAGATGAGCAGCACAAGGCTGAGTCTGTCATATGCTCCACATCTCCCTAGTCAGTGATATGCAGGGATTTGTTTCAGGGATTTATGAAACAGCACACGCAAGCGCTTAACAAATTAATGCTTCATGCAGTCCCAAGAAACAAATTAACATGGAACCGTGCAAATGCTCCCCACCATGTAACACTATACAAGGCCTTGGCAGGTTCCACAGCTCCAAGAAACTCAACTTCTCCCTGCACTCAAGATAAGCACCAAGAAAACAGAACTTCTCCTGTCCCAGTCATTCACCTGCAACGTCATCCTTGCCAAACCCAAGGCAAGCTTCTCAAGAAACCCTCAATTCCCCTTGTCCAAGCCTGGCTTCAGGCACTAGCGCCAGCTCAGAGTAAAGAAGTCTTTTGTACCTTTAGACCTCCATCCTCATTGTCATCCTCCTCTTCATCCTTCTTCTTCCGTTTTGGCTTTTTCTCTTTCTTGTCTTTTAGTTTTTTCTTCTTCTTTTTGTTGGGAGAATAGTCACTCCCTTCACTTTCTGATTTCTCCTCAATGTCCTCTTCATTTTCTGACATTTCATCATTGCTCCCCTAAAACAGAAAAGGACAGTGAAGAACAAGCTTGGCCTCACTTCACTCTCATCCCACAAACCCTCCCTCCCACATGAAACCCCCCATCTCCACTGGATGGATGCGCTCTGCTTCCCCACAGTCAGAAAGGAGCAGGCTTCAATGGCTACACTTTGCTGAAAGGGCCAAGAGCAGGGACTGCCCAGGGGATATTTTTGTTTATTTCTGTCGAGATAGTGCTCCACTGCACAACACTGAGGGTAACAGAATTACCATCCCAAGGAAAGTGGCTGCCTGCTGGGTGGAGCACTCAGGTAACTTCCTGGGCTGCCAACACATACAGCTAGGGCATGTCCAGCCTCTCACCAAGCAGCACACCCAAGTCCTTCTCAGCAGGGCTGCTCTCGATCTGCTCATCACCCAGCCTGGATTGATATCGGAGGTTGCTGTGATCTTGGTGCAGCACCTGCACTTGTTTTTGTTGAACTGCACAAGGTTCCCCCGGGCTCCCTCCTCGCACTTGCCCAGGTCCCTCTAGATGCCATGCCATCCCTCCGGGGCACCAAGAAGCACCAGGGCTCACCAGGAGCTGAGGGACCAGCTCCTGCCAGCACAGCGGACAGTGCCCAGCCCCGCCAACCGTTCCCAGGCCCGATCCCGGTTCCCTCTGCCCCTCCTGCCCGCAGCCACCGCTCCGGGCGCTGATCCCCAGGGCTGCCAGGGGCTCAGCAGCCATCGCGGCCGGCCAGTCCCCCCCGGATCAGAGCAGCCCACGCCTCTCCTTCAGCGGGGCTAGGAACAGCTGGAATTGGGCACAGGATAATTGGTTTCCATGGGAACTGCTGCAGTACAGGTTGAATCTCCCTCTCCACTGCCTTCCCTGCCAAGGACCTTCATCTGCCTCTGCTGAGGTTCCAACCACAGCCTGGCTGTTCCACACGGATTTTTTTATGGGAGGTTGCAGCACCGATTCGTGTGTCGCCTCGAGCTCCGCTGCGGCTGGTGCCAGCGAATTCCCCCGGCAGTGCGGCGTGGCAGCCCCAATAATGCCCAGGGACTGCAGCAGGCACAAGCACTGGCCTCACACCAAGACCTGCACTTCACTCCCACCTGCCTCTAGCAGGGGTAAAGGTTCATTTGCCCCCAAAACTCTTGAGAAGTTCAGGAAAAGGAAGCCTCATTCAAGGTCCTCTGTCTTTTACCCCCTGACACCGAGGGCAACCTGGGTGCTGCTTCATGCCAACCAACAGCTCCAGCACCAGCTTCTCCCTGGATATGACAGATGAGGGGACAGTCTCCTACAGGCAGAAGAACCTGGTTAGAGCTGCCCACACAAGGCACTAATTAAAAACAGGAGGGCTCTCAGCCTGTTATTTCCTCCCCACCCCCAGCTCAGCAGCAGCCAAGCTCAGCACAAGCTGCACACACAGCTGCATGGCTCAGGCAGGTCAGCAGCAACAGCAAAGGGGCAGAGGTGAAAATACCTTGGAGTTGTGTTTTATTTTCCCCCCTCTCAGAAAACAGCATAGAGAAAAAACTCTGCCTAACAATGGGAGAGGGGGTAAAGGGCCTGACCCTGCTTTGTGTGGTATCTGCAGAAAGAGAACATCACCGTGGCCACAACAGAAACAAGTTTCCTTGGGGCCACGATGGCAAGAGGTGGTGCAGGATGGAATCACCTGTCTTTAAACCAGAAGCTGATCACACTCCTACCCATACCACAAGCACTTCAGTGAGATACCTCATCCAGCCAATCTGTTTACAGCTCCCTTGGGGAGATCAGCAACACCCAGCCCTGCCTTGGCAAGTAGAGGACGTGCCCAGTTGTGCTGGATGAGCAAGTTGTCCCCAGCCACAGCAGGAGAAGTACAGGGCTGAAGAACCGTAACTGCTCACCCTTTCTTCCCAAAAGACCATCGACATTTAGGCAGGAAAAGGGCAAGCACACAAGATGCCTGCTTCTGTCCTCATGTCCAGCAGTGTCTGGGGATGGGACAGTGAGAATGTGGCACAACAACAGTGAGGCAGGCTATGGGAGAAGTGCCAGCCTCCCTTCTCAACCCAGCAGCATACCTTCAATGCAGCCTCAGGGCCTGACCCTTGAGGACACAAATCCTCACCTGTGTTTTCCCACAGAAGGCCCAAGAGTCTTTCCATGAGCCATGTCCTAAAGGCCCCTGGACCATCTCACTTGCAAACAGCTGGAATTAGTGCAGACAACACCAGCATTCACAGAAACCTCCAAGCCCTGCCCTGATCATGTCTCAGCATGGTGGTTGGCATCTCCCTCCTTGGAAACATGAGCCCCAGATGTCATGTTGGTGCAGCACATGCCAGCAAGTTACTGCTGTCCCTGGATGTTGCACTGGCAGGAAGGCCTCGACACATGGGGCTGGACAGTACCACTGCACACACCGATGTAGCCACAAGAGCTGAGCTGCTCCTGTGGGTAGGTGCCTGCATCACTGCCAGGAGGCATGGAGGTCCCTTCTCCCCCTGGTTGCTTACCAGGGACTACTTGCAGGGGACTTCTGAGTAGTTAAACTCAGCAAAAGGGACCAGGGGCGAGAGGGTCACCTCCCAGGGCTCGGAGAACACCTGCTCAGTGAGGGAAAACTCCAGTAGCAACCCTTCTTTCCATTCACAGAGACCCAAGAGGTGCTTTCTGAGCATTATGAGCTGCTGCCTCTGCGCCACAGCTGAGGAGCCCAAGCCCAGTGTAAGAAAATGCAATGTTACCTCCTTCTTCCTCCTCTTGATTTTGGCAGCCTTGCCATCTTTCAGCTTCTTGGATTTCTTCTTTTTCTGTACCACAACTTGGTCTTCTGCAAAAAACTCATCCAATCCTTCCAGCATCCCATCATCTTCTTCTGAGGACAAAAGGGACAGCTCACGTGGACAGACTGCACAGGCACAGGGTTCACCATGACAGAGGAGCACACTTGAGCAGCAGCCACAGGACACAGAGCTCTGTGGCCTCTCCTGTAGACCCTTACACTGGCAGCTGCCCCACTGGTGCCCCTCAAGGGTCTTTTCAGCAGCACCAGCCTCAGCTCTTCCCGTGCCCAGATCCTCCTGCCACTCACACCCAGCACAGAGGTTTAGGCAGCCCACACTGCACTCAGAGATGGGCACGGGGACACCCTGTGCACTGCTGTTCTTGCTGACCTGGGCCTGCAGACATTGGGGGAGCACTTGGCTTCTACCTTACTGATCCCCAGGTAGAGCTCACAAAAACACAGCGTGAAGGAGAGGAAGGGTTCATGTGGAAAATGGGTGCCATTGTGCAAAGCTGCCAGGTGGTTCTGGGCTGCTCACACTAGCTCAGGGACCCAGCCCTGGGCAGAGGCACTGATGCTAGTGCCTCTAGCACCTCCCCTTCCCACCATTATCTCCCCAAACCCAGTGCCATCCCAGCCAGTATCCACACGGTTTTAGGCCTGCATCTTTATTTTTAATTTCTGAGCTCATACAGCAACACCACTTCAGAGCAGTCAGGATGTACTGCTCGCTCGACTCTTGTGAGGCCCTGGTAAAGGTTGCCCAGAGAAGCTGTGGATGCTCCATCCCTGGAAGTGTTAAAGGCCAGGTCTGACGGGACTTGGAGCAACCTGCTCTAATGGAAGGTGTCCCTGGCCATGGCAGGGAATGCAACTGGATAGTCTAAGATCCCTCCCAATGCAAACCATCCTGTGAATCCATGATTCACTGATTCACGCTGTGCTGGTTTAGGTCTGACAGAGTGGGCATCGCTGCACCAAGCCCAGCCCGGGGGACCAGCCGGCCCCCAGGCACTGCCCGGGGGGAGCCGGCTACTGAGAAAGCCCCGGCACGGAGCCCTGCGGTCCGGGGAGCGCGGGCAGCGGGAATCGCCCGTGCCACGGCCGGACCGAGCCGGAGAGCGATGCCACTGCCCCGCCCGTGCACCCCGCCCGCCGCCGCCGCCGCCTACCCGACACGTCCTCCTCGTTGTCCGCGTCGTCCAGCAGCTCCCGGGCGGCCGGCGGGCCCCGCATGCCGGGCGGGGCAGCGCCCGCCCCGGGCCGAGCGCCGGGGCCGAGCCGGGCGCGGCCGCTCCGCGCCAAGATGGCGAGAGCAGGCCCCGCCCCCTGCGGGGGACACGCCCCCGGCCCCCCCCCCCCCCCCCCCCGCCCCCCCCCCCCCCCAAATCCCCCCCAAAACCGCCTCCCCCGGAGCCGCAGCCGCCACCGAGCACGGGTTATGAACAACTCTGCCGCTGTTTATTCCAGAAAAGTGAAACTGTACAAAATGGCCGTCAGCGGCAGCGGGGCTCAATCCTCTTCTTCCTCCTCCTCCTCATCCTGGTTGATCTGGAAGTAGCGCAGCTCGTAGCTCTCCTTGCTGTTGGCCACCACGCGCAGCCAGTCCCGCAGGTTGTTCTTCTTCAGGTACTTCTTGGTCAGGTACTTGAGGTACCTGTGGGAGAGGCATGGCTGGCAGAGCTTTCTTCCCCTCTGCCCCCTGCAGGCCCCCCAAATAGCATTTTGGCTAATAAATCCTTATTCCTGAAGGCTCCCACCTCCAGCAGGACCAATACATCCCAATGGCCATCTCCGAGCAAAGCTCCTGACAGGATACACTGCAACCAGGGGAATTGCACCATAATGCCATGACATGAATCCAGGAGAGCATTCTTGCCCCAGCAAGGCTGTGACCCCAGTGCCTTGTACCCACCCCAGAGGGAATCTCCACTGAGATGGTGAATACCCGCTGCTGGGATGTGCCAGGTGTGGCACCTACGTGGAGCAACAGGGTTGGGAGAAAGATGGGCGCTCACAGGGCAGGGCACGCCCACTGTCCACACAGCTCTGCTTTTCCCACCACTCTGTATGCCCAGCCAGCTCCGGAGCCACCTCTGCCCTGGCACAACCCTGGTTTGCCGATGCCAGCCCAAGAACAGGCAGCCAAGAGAAATGGGCAGAGGGCCAGAGCGCCACAAGACAGGGGAACAATCTGGGATACCTTGACACAACCACATTTTGCTAATGCCGGCACAAGGAGGACCAAAGCCCCACAAGATATGGGGAACAACTGGAGAGACCTTGGCTGCAGATATCCCTAAATTCTCCACTCAGCACCTTTTGACTGTAGGTCCCCTCACTGCCCAGCCCAGCAGCCTTCCCAGCTGGAATATCCCATTCATCTCTCATATATCACTTGGGAAGAGCAGCCACTAAGCAAGTGCCAGGTAGCACAAATTGCAGTACAACTCCTGCACTGAGACATCTCTTCCCTGCCAGCCCCTCCTGCCCACAGGCTCTCAGTGTACATCGATCACACCCCACCAAGGGCCATCTGCGGCCACACTGACCAACAGGCCCCAGCAAGACTCGAGCCTGCCCCACCTCACCTCTTGGAGAATGGCACCTCTGATGTGACCGTGATCTTGCTCTTGCTCCTCTCGATGGTCACCACGCCCCCGCCCAGGTTTCCCGCTTTGCCGTTCACCTTGATCCGTTCCTGCAGGAACTGCTCCTGCAGGAGGAACAGCTGTGAGCCAGGGCCACAACTCCTACCCGACACAGCCCCCACAGGCTGGCTTGTGCCTGGTGCTCTGGAGCTGGGGAACAGACACTAGTGCCCCCACAGCCTGGGAAAGCAGGGGAGAGCCCCTTCCTCAAGCCAGGCTAATCCACCCCATTGAAACCACACCTAGGGGAGGTGCTCAGGCCTGAACATATCGGACTGGCGTGGTAGGTTAGCCGGGACAGTGGGATCAGTTCCTCTGAGCTAGCCTTAGCCTCGCCCAGGCCCATACTGGAGTGTGGTTTGAATGGGCATAGGTTCAAGACCCCAAACTGCAGCATCCCTGGCCTCACTACATCCCTGCCATGACACGAACTCACCCAGCACAGATGGACAGGAAAACTGTCCATGGATAGGAACAGCGCTTGTGCTTTAACTAGAAAGTGTCCCAAACCCAGCCTCATCCCCACCCCCAGCACTCCCTGCTCCTCTGCCCATGGGATGGCCTCAAGGAAGCAGGGCTGAGTCGCAAGCTATCCAGGGATGTTCGGGGTCGCTGGGAGCGGAGCATCACCCTGGGAAGGCCCCCGAGGGCGGCGGAGCCAGCACGGCTCCCGCAGAGGCCCCGAACTCACGAAGTTGGCAGCGTCCATGATGCCATCCTCGACGGGGTGCGTGCAATCCAGCGTGAACTTCAGAACCTGCTTCTTTTTCTTGCCACCTTTCGCCGCAGGCTTCTTCTGCTGTAGGGGGGAAGAGAGCGAGGAAGAGTGAGAATGAAAGGGAGGGGGAGTGGCGTGAGGGACCGATCCCGAGCTGTGGGGAGGGCCCGGGCCGAGCCGAGCTCTGGGCTAGCGGAGAGGGGAAGGGCCCAGGCACGGATCGAGGTCGGGGACAACGCGGTGGGAATGGGGTTCGCCCGCCACCCGCCTCCATGATCCGGATGGGCGGCGGGCGACGCGTGAGGCCCCGGGAAGGCGCGGGCCGGGCCTGGCCCCACGCGGAGAAGAGCGGGCGGGGGCAGGCGGCGAGGCTGGGACAGGCGGCGGGGCTGCGGGGGGTGGCGGGGGCTAGGGGTGGGGCGGAGAGTGTCCCGGTGGCGGCGAGAGGAGGCTCGGGGAGGTGGCGGCCGGTGCCGGTGCCGCGCTCACTCACCGCGGGCGCCATGGCGGCTCCGCGCGAGGCAGAAAGGGAGCGCGCGCCGCGCGCCTGCGCAAAAACACGCTCGGTCCGCCCCAGCCGAGCGCCGACAGCGTCGATCACTTCCGGTCCCACCCGCTCAAGGCACCTGCGAACGGACAGTGATGCCTGGCGGGGCGGGGCGAGAGCGGGGGCCCGATTGTGGGCGTGGCTGTGCGGGGGCGTGGTCTGGGCGGGAGCGGGAGGCGGAGCCTCGGGAGCGCGGGGAGAGGCACGTGGGGGGCGCGTGCCCTGCACCCCGCACCGCCCGCGGGGGGAGCCCCGCCCCGGAACCTCACCGGGCACGGGGTGACCGCCACACCCCGGGAACCTCACCGGGCACGGGGTGACCCCCACACCCCGGATTCTCACCGGGCACGGGGTGACCGCCACACCCCGGGAACCTCACCGGGCACGGGGTGACCGCCACACCCCGGGAACTTCACCGGGCACGGGGTGACCGCCACACCCCGGGATTCTCACCGGGCACGGGGTGACCGCCATACCCCGGGATTCTCACCGGGCACGGGGTGACCGCCATACCCCGGGATTCTCACCGGGCACGGGGTGACCGCCACACCCCGGGAACCTCACCGGGCACGGGGTGACCGCCACACCCCGGGAACCTCACCGGGCACGGAGTGACCCCCACAACCCGGGAGCCTCACCGGGTACGGAGTGACCCCCACACTCCGGGAGCCTCACCGGGTACGGAGTGACCCCCACAACCCGGGAGCCTCACCGGGCACGGGGTCACCCCCACATTCCGGGAT
>CM031875.1:3247904-3266056 GCA_018697195.1 Certhia americana
TCTCACCGGGCACGGAGTCACCCCCACAACTCGGGATTCTCACCGGGCACGGAGGGACCCCCACACTCTGGGAGCCTCATCGGGTACGGAGTGACCCCCACAACTCGGGAGCCTCACCGGGCACAGGGTCACCCCCACAACCCGGGAGCCTCACCGGGCACGGAGTGACCTCCACACCCCGGAGTCTCACCGGGCACGGGGTGACCCCCACACCCCGGAGTCTCACCGGGCACGGGGTGACCCCCACAACCCGGGAGCCTCACCGGGCACGGGGTGACCCCCACACCTCGGGAGCCTCACCGGGCACGGGGTGACCCCCACACTCCGCATCACTCACCGGCTACAGAGTGATCCCCCACACCCCGGAGCTCCTCACTGGGCACCGGGTGAGTCCCCGGCACTCCGGGGAACCTCACTGCACACAAGGTGATCCAGCACCGCGGGGAGCCTCGGGGCGGACTGGGTGACTCTGCACCCCGGGGCTCCCCAGGACTGCACAGGGCGATTCCCGCACCCCCTGCGGGCCATCACCAGACCCTGCAGATACCCATATCCCCGCAGCCCAGACAGCTACGCAATCCCGTGTCCCCACACGCCGAGGGCCGTCCCCGCAGCAGGGCCCCGAGGAGCGCACGGGGCTATTTTTGGGCCGTGGCGTGGCAGCCGACCGGCAGTGCCAGGGGGCCCCACGTCACAGGGTCGGCCGGGCCCTGCCGCGTCCGCATCGCTCTCATTCCTGCCGGCACACGGTGAGCAGCAGCACAGCTCGGCTCGGATCCCCCGACTTACACACAGGGAGAGGTAAAGCCTTCACCTGGCCAGGACACACCTGTGCTCAGAATGGGGACTCCCGGCATGTGGGGCATCTGGCTGCCTTCACTGCCAGGCTGCCATCATAGGGCACATCCCTGGGCAGGGGACACCCCATTCTAGGGAATGCTTCCTCCAGGGGGACACCCTGTCCCGGAGGAACCCCCACCATGTCCTGGAGGATGCTCCTTTGCAGGGGACAGCCCATTTCAGGGGATGCTCCTGCTTTGGGGGACACACACCAGGGGGACATTTAGCTGTGGAGACCATCTGATCCAGCGCTGCAGCCTCCAGCCTGTGATATTGGGGGAAGGGGTGTGCTGGGGGCAGCCTCGTGCCACGCAGCTCATAACCTAAAAATAGTCAGCAGCTCATGGGCCCTGGGGCAGGATTCGTCCTTTCTGTGGCAGCCACAATGCTCTCAAACTGGTGCCACACAGGGTCCCTGGGTACAGGGTTTGGCTCTCAAACCTACAGATGGCAGGTGGCATTTTCTCCCCATTGGGGAGCTGCTCAGAGCTGGAGAAGGCCAACTGCCACCCGTTGGTGTGCCTGCTCTGCCACGAGCCCTACCAGCAACCCTGCCTGCTCGACTGCTACCACAACTTCTGCGCCAGCTGTCTGCGAGGCCGTGCTTGCGATGGCCGCCTGCGTTGCCCACTCTGCGGGTAAGGGACAGCCCTGCCTGCAATCCTGGGGCACACTAGGATTGAGGCACAGCACAGGACTGGCAGCTCAGAATAGCACTTCTCCCTGCATCCCCAAAGCTACCGCACTGGCCCGGGTGGTGGTCCCTATCCTTGTCCCCATCTCATCCCTGCAGGCACCCCTCAGTGGTGAGGGGTGGCACGGGGCTGCCCCCCGTGGACCGACTCCTGCAGTTCCTGGTGGACAGCTCAGCTGACAGCGAGGAGGATGTGCAGTGTGCCAACTGTGACCGGTGCTGCACCAAGGCGGTGAGGGCAGCAGGGTGGACAGGCAGGGTGGGTAGGGGGCCCCTGACATGCCTGCCATCAGCTATGTCCCCTCACACAGGAGCTGGACACCATGTACTTTTGCAACACCTGTGGGCAGCCTCTCTGTGCCCCTTGCCGTGAGGAGACCCACCGTGCCAGGATGTTTGCCCGCCATGAGATTGTCTCCCTCTCCAAGCGCACCAAAGATATCCACAAGAAGTGTCGTGAGTGCCATGCCAGGCTGCCCCATGCCATGCTATGCTGCACTGTTACCATGCCAGGCTATGCCATGTTCCTGTCCCCTGCAGCACTGCACGAGGAGCCCTACATCATGTTCTCCACTGAGAAGAAGTCCATGCTGTGCATCAACTGCTTCAGGGACATGCAGGGGTGAGTAGTCCCAGCCCCACACTTGCTGCATGCCCCATCCTGTGTTTTCCCCTGATGTCTGTGCCTGCAGGGAGAGCCGGGCACACTGCATCGACATTGAGACGGCGTACATGCAGGGCTGCCAGCGGCTGGACCAGGCAGTGATGGTGGGCAGGGCCAGGGGGTATGAGGGTGGCATTGGGGTGTAGTGCTGTCCCCTGCACTGCAGCCACCCCTCCATCCTGGGCAGGCTGTGAAGGAACTGCAGACATCCACACGCGAGGCCATCGTCCTGCTCAAGGCCATGATCGAGGAGGTTCGCAACAGTGCCAGTGAGGAGGAGGCAGCCATCAACTCCCTCTTCAGCCGCATGCAGGTGCGAGGCAGTCGCCTGCACATTGAGCCCTGTGCCTGCAGGACAGAACCAGGGCAGCGGGAAGGGACTGGGGTGGCTGCAGGACACAGGGCGGCTGTACCATTTGCAGGAGCAGCTCTCTGAGAGGAAAAAGACGCTCCTGAAAGCTGTGCAGAGGTGAGGGACCACAGGCTGAGCCCTGTCTGAGGGCTGTCTCCCTTTCCCAAAGTATTTTGGGATGCCTGGGGCTGGATGGCTTCTTGGGGTCTTGCAAAGGCTGTGCCATGCTCTGCTCTGCTGCAGCCAGCACGAGGAAAAGGAGAAGGCATTCAAGGAGCAGCTGGCCCACCTTGCCTCCCTACTGCCCACTCTGCAGGTAGGGCCTCATACCAGGCAGGGACATCCTGACACCAAAGCCAGGCAGTGACAGACCCCCTCCACACACACACAGGTCCACCTGGTTACCTGCTCGGCCTTCCTGAGCTCTGCCAACAAAGCCGAGTTCCTGGACCTGGGCTATGTGAGTGTTGCCAGAACTGCAGGGTGGTCAGAGCATCCTGCAGTGGTGCTGAGCTCAGGGGCAAGGTGCTGGGCACCCCTCACCATTCTTCATCACTGACTTTCAGCAACTGATGGAGAGGCTACAGAGGATCGTCAAGCTGCCACACCGCCTGCGGCCAGCCCAGACCAGCAAGGTAGAGCCCTGCCTGCAGAGCCTGTGGGCAGTGCCCCTTGCCAGCTCTGCCCCAGCCACACTCTCCTCTCTTGCCCCCCAGATCAACAGCGAGTACCGGGCAGAGTTCGCCCGCTGCCTGGAGCCCCTCCTGATGCTCAGTCCCCGCCGCTCTGTGGTGGGCAGTGCTGGTGGCATCGGTCCTGGCATCACTGGCACGAACATGTGAGGTGCTAGGATTGCACCCAAGGCACACGTGCTACTGTGTCCCCTGCCACGTGCCACACTGCAGTCCTCTCAGCATCTCACCATTCCAAATTTGCCCCTGCTGCTGCCCTTGAGCCTGTCACCTCAGCAGTGGTACCAGGACAGGCACAGCTGCACTGATGAACAACAGGCTTCAAGTCACACTTCTGGGAAGAGGGGCGGGTGGCAGAGGGGTGGGAGGCAGAGGGGTGGGCAGAAGCAGGGCTGGCAGCTGGGGGCCTGGTTGAGCCTCACTCTATTCCCCAGCCTGGCGCCTGCCATACTCCCTGGAGGGCTCTGCCCCCTCTCCATGGGTGCTCCACCTGGGCCAGCTCCTGCTCGCCCACATGCCCGTGGCGCCGCAGCCTCTTTGCCCGCCACTATTTTTATCAGAATTTCAGGGAAGTGCTTAGCCATTCTTCACCAGGGATATATTTAGGCCTGTTGATGTCACGGCAGCACTGGCCCTGCCAGGCCCTCCCAGCCAGAGAGGACAAACGGGCACTGCTGCCCCATGGGGACTGCTCCTCGCCCCCAGCCAGGCTTGGCACTGCAGGGTGGCTGAGCTCCTGGGGGCTGCTGACCCCAGCACAGGCGGGGGGAGCACGACACTGCACGGTAGGACCAATGGTGGTGGTGGTTAGCACGGGGAGATCACGGGATGGGGGGAAACACAGGGGCAGTTGTGCCTGCCAACGGGCTAGGAGATACCAGCAGTGAGGGAGCGAGCTGTATCCCGCCCTTTAGAAACTGGAGGGTGCTGAGCTCAGCTCCTGGCTTTTCACTGCCACAGCTGGTTCCAAAACTGCAGGAATCAGGAGAGCAGCTCATAGAAATCTGATTTTTGGGGCAATATAAGGCACCTCTGACTCAACCCCTGTACTTGGGTGAGGGAAGGGACATAAGGGACTGGTGTGTCCCCAGGTTGATTGGAGCCAAGGGGCAGTGGGGCTGAGCTGGCAGCATTGTCCCTGGCACTTCAGCCCCACTGCTCATCTGCAGCACATCACTGTCACCTCTCCATGCAGGCTCCCTGGTGGCCAATGCTCCAAGACCCTCATGGTGCCCAGCTGCCCCCCCACCAGTGACAAAATGTCCACCGGCCCCATGGTGAAGAAGCCAACGATGCACCGGTACATCAGCACCAAGGTGTTGCTGGCCGAGGGGCGCGAGACCCCCTTCGCTGAGCACTGCCGCAACTATGAGAGCACCTACCGGGTAGGGAGCATGGGTTGAAGCAGGATGGGACAGGACAGGACAGGCCTGGTTGGTGCTGCTCACATGGCTGTGCCCCCTGGTTCCAACAGATGCTGCAGACGGAGATCCAGGGCCTGAAGGACCAGGTGCAGGAGCTGCACCGTGACCTCACCAAGCACCACTCACTCATCAAGTCGGAGATCATGAGTGAGATCCTGCAGAAGTCACTGCAGATGGACGTGCAGATCGCAGCTCACTACTCTGCTGTGGAGATGATGCGCAGCGTCTTTGAGGAGGTAAAACTGGCACGTCCTGGCAGAGCAGGACTCCTCTGTGCTGTACCACTGCAGACTTCACAGCTCCCTCTCTCCCTTCCAGGTTTGGGAGGAGACCTACCAGCGGGTAGCAAATGAGCAGGAGATCTATGAAGGTACTGGTGACCCCGTGCTCCCTCCACGTGTTCCGTGTGTGCACGCTGTGGAGGTGGCCATGTCACAGCCCACTCCTCTCACCCCCAGCCCAGCTCCATGACTTGCTGCAGCTGCGGCAGGAGAACAGCTGCCTGAGCACCATCACCAAGCAGATCGCGCCCTACGTCCGCTCCATCGCCAAAGTGAAGGAGCGGCTGGAGCCCAGGTGAGGGGTGCAGGGGCTTTCAGGGCCACGGGGGGACTTAGCTTATGATTCACACCCATCCCGCCACAGGCTGCAGGAGCCCCAGGAGCCCAAAGAAGAACAGGCCCACATCCTGCTCAAGATCTGTGACAACAATGAAGTGGTGCCAAGGTAGGTGACAGCAAGCACTTGAATCCAAGTTCCTCCCAGGCCCTTTCCCAGACAGTGACCCTGTCAAGGTGCCTTCCCTTCCCCAGGGATGCTTCACCTGACAGCAACAAGGGGGCTTCAGCCAGCCCCGGGGAGGGCTTCATGCCTAGGGACAACCCTGGAGACTCCTCCTCAAAAAACAAAGACTGCTGCAGGGGCCAGCAGAACAGCAGAGCAGAGAGTGCTACCCCGAAAGAGCTGGCACCGTAGAGCCCAGTGCTGGGCACATGGCAGAGCCACTGGGCAGAACCATGCCCCAGTCACTGACCAGCAGCTCTTGCCCAGTGCCACAAGCCAGGGCAGGAAACAGCCCGGGCTGTCTGCAGCACATACAAAGGCCTCAGGTGGACTCGCTTCTGAAAAACTCTCTTTGTGCTCTCCCTTGCATGTGTCAGAGTTAAATAAAAGGGTGCAGTTGTCCATATCTGCGTGGTTCTGCAGTGCTGACAAAAAGGGATCTGCTGGCTCAGGGTGTCCAGCTGCTCCTAAAACCGCAACACTGGCAAATTATGGGGAAAAATAACAACTCCTGGTGCAGGCCAGGGCCAGGGGTGCATGGCCAGGTGACGGAGCATCCTGTGAAGTGCCAGGCAGCCATGCACCAACACGGGCTGTGTGCCAGGAACAGCTGCTCTAGAGGTTCCCTGCACATGTGGGAACTAAGAATTCACCAATCACTGTGGCACGTAGTTTAAGAGCGTAGTAAGAGTGTAGGGTTTCACAGATTACTCCAGCTGTTCCCCCACACTTCACATGCCTTCCCCACATCCAGTAAGCTGCTCTCTACTCACAGAGCTTCTGGTCACAGGATTTGGGAACAGGTTAAGAGAAGCTGTTATGCAAAAGCATCAAGAGAGACTGAAGGTTTTGCTCAGGGTGAAGTTTATCCCTTTCTTTTGGTGTCAACGCGTCCTGCTTGGAGAGAGCCTGCCCAGCTCTAACCAGCATTTGTGAAATTAGGATCAAGGTGCATTTACTATGAAGAACAATCTGGGAATGAGGCTTTGTTTCTGTTGTAAAACAGCACGTCAAACCCAAGTGACAATTGCTTCTTTCAAAGTTCCTTTGATTAAGGGTACAGCAGGAACATTACTGCTTACAAAAAAGTTAGTTACAGATTAACCTGCCCGAGGCACCACTGGCTGCAACCAGTGCTTCCCTAAGACAAGAACAGTGCAAGTGGGAGCCTCTGAGTGCCCAGCACAGATCAGCACTCTCCAAATGGTGAGTTTTCACCTTTGTTTTTTTCTCCCAAGCCAAAACACCGTTCAGCAAAGAACAAGTCACCAGTGAGGGCAGCAGGCAAGTAAACCCAGTGGAGGATGGACCCTGCATCAGTTCAGCAAGGAGAAATTGAGGGTCGGGGTTAGGGTTAGGGTCAAGGTCAGCCTCATCCCTGTGGCTGCACAGCCCCACAAGTCACTGAGTCACAATCATGCCTCAACGCAGTGCTGGCATGTTCTGACAATGCACCAGGAAATAGAAAGGATTCTAGTTTCCAAGATGCTACCAGCGCCTCAAGAGACCTTCAAATAACCAGACAGAAGTTGGCAACGTTTTCTCTTTTTTTTTTTTTTTTTTTTTATAAAAAAAGAAAACCTAAATCCAAACCCAAGCCATTCTCACCAAGTGCCCCTTCCTGAGCCATACCACAGCACCTTCCCCATGGAACACCACAAGCTCCAAGCATGAACTGACAAGCAACTCATTTCCATTCCAGCAAGGAAGAATAATGTAGAATTCAAGAAAACAGTGAACCTCTTTGGTATATAACAACAAAGTTATACCACACAGTTCAGTGGGAACCATTTTCAAATGGTTACTAGAAAAAAGCATTAGTTAGCCCAACTCTCCTGGTTGGAGATTTCCCTAGAAGCATCTCCTATTCACCCTGACATCACAGCTTTTGCCCAAAAGAGCAGGGGAGGATCTCAGGGACTAAAGCCCTTAGCAAACCTGGCAGCTGTGGTTCCTTCACAACCCAAAATCCTGGGATCTCTGCAAGATGGAGGCAGCCTGGCAGGATAGGAAGCAGCGCGATTTGGAAGCAGGAATAAGGAACAGAGGTGGCAGCGGGAGGCAGCAGCTGGAGCAGTGACACTGCATCCACAGCAGCATCCAAGGGAGGAGGAGAGGGCACAGAGGTGCTTGGATCCAGCGGCATGAGGGGAGCAGCAGAACCCTCCCTGCAGACCCCAAGGCCTAGAGAGAACTGAGTGGAGCCGTGCTGCCGGCACTCTGGCGCTTCGAGGGCAGGCAGAGCCAGAGGCTGCTCCCATGGCCACCCCAGTGCCAGCCCAAGGAGTTTGGCCCAAGGAGATTAAAGCCATGTCACCAGGCTCACGAGGTCAGAAAGCTTTAAAATCGAATTACGCAACAGGAACAATCTGCTGCCCAGCACCTTCCACGCCCAGGGCCAGGAGGGCAGTGCTGTTTTCTGGTAGAATCAGTTCAAGAGGCATTCCAAGACAATTCAGCTGCTGCAGGCAGGATTCATTCTCTTTAGGTTCGCTACAGGCTAAGTTATCTGGAAGATCCCTGAATGTGCAACGAAGGACTGATCTCAAGGAGGAGGAACGAGCTTCTTATCTGCAAGTGACCCAGTAGGCTGCCCAATGCTGCAGTCCTCCACCAGCTCTTCCTGGGTGCCCAGGAAATACCAACAAGCACCTCCTGATGCCAGTGCCATACAGGCACTGGGCGCAGCAGGAGCTGGGCATCTGCTCAGCCAGTCTGGTTTTCGCCCATGTTACAGTTCCAATTTGACACCTTTAATAAAAGGGAGACCCGATGGCACCTTCCTTTTGTACTCCAGGTATTCTTCTCCAAAGAAATGAATGAGTGTGATCTCCTCCTCCTCAATCCGCTCCCTGAAGAAGCGCCAGGATGCCAGTGCGTAGCCCACCACGCAGATGGGATTGCAGAGCAACACCTGGAACAGATGCTGCTGGTGAGTGTCCCCTCAAGAACCCAAGGCTGCACTGGCCCCACAGCTCATCCCACTCCAGTAATATTGACAGAGAAAAAGAAAATACCCCAACACTCCCTGTGAAACTTCGTAAGAGCTAATTTCTCCCCAGAATGAAAAAAGCAGCACGCTGTCAGCACTGGTTTCACTGCCTCAGCTCTCAAAAGCTGTGTGTGCCACCCTTATGGACTCTCTCCAGAGAAACACAATCCAATGCCAGGGCACAGCCAGCCACAAGAACACATAGCTAGAGCAGCACTGAGCTACAGCTCAGTTGCAGCTGGCCAGAGCTGACCTTCTAGTCAGGGAGTTTCCTTGCCCTCATAATGTTTGGCAGAAGCCAGGTTGAGTCTGGCCATTCACAAAAGGCATTTTGATCACAAGGATACAAAAAACTCTGGACACCTGCTCTAGACCAGGAGCAAATCACACCCCAAGCCTCCAAGGGGGTTGTGGGTCAAAACCCCAGCTCCACTACCTATCCTTACTGCACAGAGAAAATTAAGGGCACAGGGTCTTCCCAAAGATCACATGGGGCAGAGCACTCAGGGATTCCTGATTTCCTGGGTGCCAGTGGGAGGCAGCAGAATCCATGTCCAGCACCATGTGGTATCTGCACCCCATCACAGCATGGGCAGCATTGAAAGCAAAGACTAGGGTTGTGACACAAAAGAATCTGAGCACATTGGATACAGTACCTGTGTTCCAATACTCCAGTAAAACCATCCCACGTAGGACGGGTGCCGGAACCACCCGTACACCCCACTTGTAACCAAAGTGTGGGTGTCAGATTTCTCATTCTGAACAATGTGGTTGAAGTTGGAGCCAGCCGTAAGCATGGCCGCCTTCCTCAGGCAGTCCCCAAAGATGACCATCAGCAGCCCCACGGTGCTCAGCCAGGTGATCTGCTTCAGCTCTGCATGGACAGGGAAGGGCACAACAGGTTTGCACAGGTCTCAAGAGGTGCAGGGAGCTGCTCAGTGAGAGGGCTTTGATCCCCATCTCAAAGCAAAATGTGTGACAGCAGCAGCCATGTGCTCCCATCCCACACCAAACAGATAAAACCAGCAACTCCTGCTTGGTGTTAGCATGGATTAGTCTGTGAGGCCCAGCTCAGAGGCTGAGCAAAGCCAACACAAAGCACAGCCAAGGACATGCTCAGGCTGCTACAAAACAACAAAGGGGAACAGATTCCCTCTCCCAAGAATAAACAGACAAACACAGCCAGCTTGCCCCACACATGGCAACCACCAACAGATTTTGATGACTTCACTTTATTCCTGTCAAAAGGCAACACCTAGGTGTACCTGACACATCATTCTTGTACCACCAAGGCAGGAAAGGGCTGAAGATCCCCTGGCCTAAGCATGTCAGAGTGAGGGGGGGGCTCCCCCCTGCCTTCCCAAGATCCAACCCAAGAGGCTTTGAGCACTGAGGGATTATGACCATGGCAAAGCCGCTGCAGGGCTGTCACGGGGCAGAAAGCTGAGGGTCACCTGCACTTTGATACCAGACAGATGGACACCAGCCGAGCCACGCGCAGCTGGGCAGGGTCAGGGAGGGACAGAGTGGCCGACCTGGGAAGAAGAGCTTCTCCAGCGTGAACTCCACCCAGGAGGACAGAGCAGCCAGGTTGTACTCGAAGCTGTGGTTGAGCAGAAAGGAGTCCAGAGACAGGCTGCGCGGGTTGTTGATGGCTGTCACCAGGTACTCCGAGTAGTGAAAGAGAGAGAGGGAGCACATGTACCTGCGGTGGGAAGGAGGGAGGGCAGGTTTAGTAGGGCCGGGGGCACCGCGCCCGCCCGGCTGCCCGGCCCGGCCCTTACCATCCGAAGTGGCGCCAGGCGGAGCGGCCGGCGCTCAGCAGCAGCCCGCAACCGAAGGCGAAGCCCAAGAAACAGGCCCGGACGGCGATCTGCAAGCACAGGGAGGGGAGAACGCGCTGCCGCCGCCGCTCCCCGGGCCCGGCGTATCCCTACCGCCGCACCCTGGGGCCGAGACCGGGACCGAACCCTCCACAGCCGCACTTCACTCCGCCGCCCTCCGGAGCCACCCCCGTACCTTGTAGAGTGGCCGCGGATAGATGAGCAGCAGTGCCGCGTTCACGCCCGCCACGTGCAAGGCGAGAGCTAGGCGGCCGCGCAGACCGGGAGCGGCCAGTAGAGAGGCGGACGAGCCGAGCAGCAGCGGCAGGGCCGCCACCGAGGCGCCAAGGAGAAAAGAGCAAAGGCTGGCGCGGCCCTCCCGGCCCAGCCGCCCTCTCCGCGCCACCGCCGCCGCCATCATGGCGGCCCCGCCCCGCCCGCGTCGCCCGGGAAACGGCCTCGCCGCTCTCGCGAGAGCCCCGCCCCGCGCAGCCGCGGCAGCAGAGGAGCGGCGCCGGTCTCGCGAGACTTGCGCGGCGGTCTGTGGCGGTGCTGTGGGGCGGGCCCGGGCCGTGGCTGCCGCCGCTGGTTTGGGCTCGGTCACGGAGCCCTCGGGGTTGGACACCTTTGCCATCATCCTGTCCCACCGCCACGGTGTCCCCTAAATCACATTACCCAGCGCCAGGTGCAGACGCTGCTGAACACCTCCAGGCATGGTGACTCCACCTCCTTCCTGCTGCCTGAGCACGCCAACAGGGAAAACATTTTCTGATACCTGTTGTGGATTTCCGCTCTGTCAGCCTAAAGCCATTACTTCCTATCCTCCCACTGCAGGCACTGCAGAAGAGACCAGCCCCCACCTCACTACAACCTCTTGTCAGGTAGTTTATTGTTTAATATCCTAAACCAGGAACCCATTCCAGTAGGAACTGCTCTGGGCACCCCATTAAAGCAGCCAGACTTCCTTAAAAACAAGGTCGGGAGTGTCTGGCGCCACTTGGGGAGCGCAGGCGGATCTGGAAGAGGGAGGAAAAGCACAATTGTTTGAAATAAGAGTGTCAGCCTTTCATTCCAGTCAATGAAACAGACTTTATTTATGCCATAGGATTCCTTAAATAACTTAGATGTGCACAGAGAACTACCTAGAGATGTCACAGACATTCAGTGCGGCCCCAGCACGGCACAGCACATACGAAAGCTTTGGTGTGCATGGTAGGACAAACCAGCGAGTCGAACACAGCAGCACAAAGACTCGCGGCCTCACGCAACCCTCAAGCCACCACACACCTCTGTCCTGCCTCTGACACACGCAGGAGCATCGCCAAAGGGATCAAACAGCAACAATGCCCCCGGAGGCAGATGGCGAGTGCCTGGAAAGACTCCTGGGAGCTTTCAGGGAGCTTCAGCCACCTGAAGCACAAGGTCTACGGTGCTGAATCCATCAGCAGCAAAGCAGTGGCACCAGCAGCAGACTGGGGCAGGCGGAGGCATGGGGCTGGTGCGGACCGGACACAAAACGAACGGGAACAACCTGGATGTTTGGCGGGCGCTAGTGGCGAGGGTGCCACCCAGGTCACTGCTGGGCAGCCTGCTGCATCTGCGCCTGCCGCTTGGCTTTGGTCTGCAGGTACCTGCCCTTCCCTTCCTCGAAGCGACGCTTCTCATCCTCTGTCTCCGTCTGAGGCCACAGAAAGAGTGCAAAGTTGCAGCGTCAGCATGCTGCAAGTGTGGGCAGGAGGGAAACATGCCTTCCCTCACAGGAGTGTGAGGGAAAAGCTGCCCTCCATCAAACACATAACATGTCAGCCAGTGCAGTTCTGCATTAAGCAGGAGACCTGTGCCACATCGAATATTAACCAACACCCCCAGTCAGGAACACCACATCAGCAAAATCCTACTGGGATTAGGGGAGCTAATATAGGCAGGAGGCTGGAATGGGGACACCATGGGGAGCAGCAATTACAGATGTGGGGCCTCCATTGCCACTCGGGTCCCCTGGTGCAGGGCCTGCATGCAGCCTGTCCTCAACAAGAAAAGAGAAAACCCCCAACCTCTACATTGGCAATTCTCAAAAGAAAGAAAAAATAAAACCAAAACAAAACCAAACATAAACAAAACCAAAAACAAAACAAGCAAAACCCTCTGAAGCCCGCCCTGGAAAGTCTCATTCATGGCTCATATTTTCCTGCTGAGTAATTCAAAGGAAGAGGACAAAAAGGCCAGCTGAGCTCTGCCCCAGGAGAAGCAGGAGAGGTGATGACCCCGCTGGCTCCAGTCCAGAGAGAAAAGCTCTTACCAGCAGCTGTGGGACAGGCAGGGGCTTCCCTTCCTTGCTCAGGGACACATAGGTGAAGAAGGCGCTGACAGCACGGTACCGCTCCCGAGGCTCATCCACAAACGGGTCAGCATCCACAAAGACTTCTATTTCCATGGACTTATTGCTTGTGAATGTCATACGTCCTGAGACGGTGATGACGCAGCCTGTGAAACAGAGAGGGGCTGGTGAGGAGAGCAAGGGGTCCTGCATGTTTTATGCTTAAGCTGTGTCTTAAGTGGAGCACAGGACAAATCAAACAGGGACTAATTTTCTCTGCCAGCATGTCCTGAGAGTGCACCCAAGGGAGCCAGGGTGTGGCAACACAGGAGATCACAGAGCCTGCCACCATCCTTGGTACCTTTTTTGATCTTCTCGTGGAAGTTGATGGCATCCACTGAGGCAGTGACGATGTTGGTCTTGCAGTGGCGGGCAGCCACAATCCCAGCAACCTCATCCATGAGCTTCATGGTGACACCTGTGAGGGGAAGCAGAGAGTCCTATCTCACAGAAGTCAGTGGGATTTCAGGAAAACCATGCAAAGCTCAGTAAGACCTTAGCATGGCCAAAGCTACACTGAGCAATTGGACCAGTGACTAAGTCCCAACTTCAAGAAAATCCAGTACCAGCACAAGGACTCTTGTCAATACCAGGGCAACATCCTCACAGATCTGTAGCTAAAGTCAGCTCACTCTCTCCTGAATTTCTCTGAACAAACCTCACTCTTGCAAGGCAAGATCAGTCCTACAAAATTTGAAATAGCTCTGAGCCATCATGGGTTTATTTTTTTAAGGATTAGGTGTGTGTTGTCCCAGCCCTCAGCAATCCTCTCCCAGGGCTTACACCACACGTGCCAGCCCTGCAGGTGATGGCTGCTGCCAGCCATGAGGAAATTACTTGGGCTAACTGCAGTCACACACCGCGTGTTCATACTCCAGGATTTGCAATCTCAGAGGCAATGACAAAACTGTAGGATTTACAGTTCGAGTACATGAGTTTTTGGGCAGATAAAAAGATGAAGCTAGCTTTTGTCTCAGCTAAAGCAGCTCTGACCCTGACAGTCAGTGCAAAAGGGCCTGTATGCTTCCAAAGGCAGAGCCCATCAAAAACACTGAGTCACTCTCCACCCACACTTTGCTCCAGGGAAAAGCCACCTGGACCTGAAACCCAGCTGCTGCGCAGGGCAGTGCTCACTCACCTCCATGAACAAAGCCCAGCAGCGTGCAGTCCGATGGGCCCACCAGGTGGATCAGGCTGGACTGGCTGTAGCCAACGGTGTGTGGCTCTGGTTAGAGAGCAAAGCGAGGTGAGAGTTGCTCAGCTGGCACCTGTACACCACCATACACCACTGTATCAAGTTCTCCAAAGGAAGAAAACATGCAGCTGGCTTGTGCAAAGCTGAACTATGTTGAAACAAGTGGCTAAACCAGGCTGGAGAAGTTTCAAGAGCAGAGACTGTTCACCATCTGATGGGGTGCTGCCTCCCTCTAATCCCCACCCATCCACTTTATTCTAGCTCAGCTCATTTCTTTCTTTTCAAGCTTTCAAAGAGCACCAAAACAAACAGGAGCGAACTGGGTCACACGGCTGTCTGCTTCCCCCCTCTGCTGAACCTCCCAAACCCTGCTGCATAGATCCTGTTTCCCCTGTGGTGGGAAGACCTTCACCCCCATGTCCCCAGCCCTGGCACATGCTGGTGACCCCTGTCCCACCACAACCTCCACGTGACAGAAGTCACACCCCCAAACCCCCAGCAGAGGAAATCCTCTCTCAGAAGTGGTTGTGTTTTCTATCTAATAAGAGATTTAAAGAAGCACAGAGAAAGGAAAAGCAGACAAGTCCCACTCAGGGTGACCACCCATGCAGCAGTGCCTGCTGAGCCTTACCTTTTGTCTGCCTGTCTGTGAGCAGGGAGGACAGAGGAGAAAAAAAGCCTTTGAGCAACTTTCATTCCCCATCACCTCCCCCAACATTCCCTATGTGCCACCTCTCCACCTCTGCCTGAAGAGCACAGCCAGGTCTAGAGGCTGCCCTTGTCCAACACTTGCATTTACCCCTTGCTGAGCAAAATCATCTCTAGCTACACACAAGCACACAAGGAATGCAAGGAGTTATACAGAAATGGGGATTTGGAGAGGGGATCTCATCCACTAACCCCTGCAGTGTATCACAAGTATCCACTCAGCTCCCCCTCCACTAACACACTGTGGCTCCAAAATCCCATCCCCGTCCCTGGTGTGGTGTTTCAGAATGCACACTTCCACCTACAGGACCCTAGGGACGGCCAGAGTTACCCTGGGGACCAGTTTGGTCTCCTAGTACTCCTGGGCAATTTACACTGGCTACACACTGCCAGTTTTACCTGGGTTGATGACAGGCAAGATCACATCACCATTTCTCTGCTTAGTTTCCAGACGATCCAGCTTTTGCTCCTCATAACGCTTCTTCCCCTCATCCTCCTGCTCCTTTCTTGCATACTGGAATAGAAGGCTGATAAGAAGGGGATTGGCAAAGCCACTGGCACAGCTGTGAGTGCCAACAGGCCCAGGTTAGTGCCATTCTGCAGGGAGGACAAGTTCCAGTTTTGGGGACTGAAGTGAGCTGTCCTACCTGGATGGGGGGAACCTCAAGAACCTTATTCACGTTCTTCAGGGACAGCGGAACATACCACAGGGTCGCCTTGTTCGTCACCTTCTTTGCCCCTGGAGGAGAAGGGGGCAGCAGGTGATGGTGCCAAGTCCAGCAGTGCTGTACCTGCCACTGGTCTGGGGTTGGGCACACACGGGCAATGCCACTGGCATTGGTGGCCCCTTGCCCTGCTGGCTCCTGCCAGGCTTTAGCTCATAGCAGATGTGACAATGTGCTTTTGGGAAGGTGTCCCAGCAAGCGGAACTGGTTGTCACAGCAACAGCAGGAAAAGGGACTTTTTCAAGCCAAAGGCAGCCACAGGCAGCAAATCAGGCAGGAAGAGCTATGAGCAGATTTTGCTGTTTTTCACTACAATGGAGCCATAAATCCCAAACATAAATCCTGCTTGGCCCTCCCTGCACCCCCAGCTCTGTCAATAAACACACCAGATCTCCTCTCTGCTGAATGCTGCCAGTGACAGGACAGAGGATGGGGTAACTGCTGCAAGCTTTTAGCTTAACACTGTTATTCCTGGAGTTCTGGAACACAGCCACCTGCAGCCACCCACCTGTTAAAATGTTTTCAGACATGACGTTGACCTGAACCTCCACAGAGTGCCGGGAGGTGTAGGTGATCTCAGCACTGACGTTGGCCACCTCGCCGATGCACATCGGCGAGAGGAAGTCCGTCCGCTCCACCCGTGCTAGTGCAGCCACACAGGGCTCCTGGGGACAGTGAGACAGCCAAGGTAGTGATCACAGCCACACCACACGGGACCACAGCTGGCAGCTCCCTGAGACCAGCCAAACTGGCCATGCTATGTGCGGCTGGGATACAGCAACCGCCACCTTATCAGTCACTGGCCATGCTTCCTTCCCCATCTGTAACCAAGAGGGTTGGTTACCGCAGGTTGCCACAACTTGTCTTTCTGGGACTTAAAACACTAACAGCAATAATGAACAGTAATGTTTCTGCTGCTAAACCAAAATTTCAGCAGAATGCTCCTAGCTACTGGGACCGTGCCGCAGCTGCAACCAAAGACACCAGTGGATGGCATGCAGGAGAAAACACTCCCAGTCCGGAACTTCTGCTACTCCTGAGACACGGCAGGGAGTCAAGGCCAGAGGCTGGCAGGCACTCACCCCAGCCTGGGAATTGCAGTGGCGGGTGCTGATGATAGCTCCTGCCTCCTCGATCATCTTCAGGATGGTTCCCCCGTGGACGTTCCCCGCGATGTTGGCATCGTCTGGGCGCATAATCCTGCCGGAGGAGGCACATGAGAGCTCATTACCCCTGCCGCGCCCCCGGCCCAGCCCCGGTACGGCTGCCCGGAGGCAGCATATCGCCCACCGGCTGAGCTGCCGGGCCATCGCTGCTCGCACGCGGCTTCCTGTGAGCGGCGATTGAAACCGCTCCAAATTACAGCTGGGAGCGGAAGGAAGCAGGGCGTCGCTGCCGGGGCAGCCGGCGTCTCACCAGAGCCGCACCCCGCCGGGCCCGGGTGCGGCACAGACCGAGCCCGGCACGTGCCGGTGCTGCACGCGGCCTCCTGGCAGCAGCCGCGCTTTCTGCCAACGGCGACAAACGGCCCGGGGGGCTCTGAGGGAGCGGCTGCGCGCTGGCTCCGACAAGGAGCTGCTGTTTCAGGGCGGCCGCGCCCGGGAGCCGCGGGGACACAGGCAGAAGAACCGCGGCAGCCCTGCCCGCTCCCAGCCCCCGCAGCGCGGAGCACGGGCGCGGCGCTGCTGCGCTCTACCCGCGGCCGGTGTCACTGACAGCGTGACTAAAGCGGGCGGCGCCGCCGATGCCGGCAGCAGGGCGCGCAGCATCTCGGTTGCAGACCAGCATCCGCCCGCGGCCCCCAGCACGCCCGCCTCCCTGCCCAGCCCTGTCCGGGCCCCCGGCCGCGACAGGGCCGTACCTGGACACCTGGATAGCGGCCGGGCTCAGGCCCGCGGCCCCCGGCTCCGACATGGCGGCACGGCGCCCCGCCCGCGCACCGCTGCGGCACCGCCGCGCTTCGGCCAAGCCCCACCTCGCCCCGGCCACGCCCCACCTCGCACGGCACGCCCCGGCCGCGCGCGCCATTGGCTGGCAGCGAGGGCCGCGCCCCCGCGCGGGGAGGAGCGCCGGGGGCCTCGGGGAGCCGGCGGGGGGGCGTCCGGCGCTGCCCGCGGAGACCCCACAGGGACTGGGGTCCCCCCGCGGCACCCAGGAGTGCAAGCCCTGCAGTACTTAGCAGAGAGACAGCCGCTGTAACGGCGGGGACTCCGGGGGAGCCAGGGTCTTTTGATCGGCAGTACCGCCCCCCCCGCGCCTGCGTTCCTCCGCGCCGTCGGTTCTCTCCAGTTGTACACACAGCTCCAGTGGCGCCTAGGTCGGGGGAGGTGACAGATAGTCCCGAGCAGCAGGGCAGTGACAGCTCGCAGGGCGCGTAGCAGGGTCCGGAGGGGGTCAGGAGGATCCTGCCTGGAGTACACGAGGATGCCGGGAGCCGTTGGCACTCACGGCTTCTCCGACCGTTGAGCTTAGGCTCCTCTTTGGTGCGAGCGCGGCGGCCCATCCCGGAGGGCCCGGAGGGTCTGTGGGCAGACGGGGCAGCTCCACGGGGGGCGGGGGGTCGGGAATGCGGCGCTCTCACCTTGCACAGCTCGGCGGGAGGCAGGAGCGGGGTCGCAAGAGTAGGTTCTCTGCCGCGGGACGCCCGGTGGGGACACAGAGCTCCCTCTCTCCATACCGGGGCAGGGCTGGAGGGGCGGGCAGGGGAGGAGCGGGGTCGGGCGGGGAAGGAGGCGGGTAGGGCGGCCTTGAACCTGTCCTCCGGCTGCTAGATCGAGAGGTACCTCCGCTGTCCGCGGTCCTGACGGAGGGTGGTCCCCGCCTGTCCTCTCACGCCGCCCTCTGCCGGCCCTCTCGCCCTGACACCAACAGCAATTCGTAAAACGC
>CM031875.1:3268357-3312515 GCA_018697195.1 Certhia americana
GGGAGCCGCGGGGACCATGCAGGAGAACCGCGGCATCCTCTGCCCGCTCCCCAGCCCCCCAAACGCCGGGCGCGGATCACTGGCGCGCGGCGCCTGCTGCGCTTCTGCCCGCTGCCGGTGTCACTACAGCGTGACTAAGCGGGCGGCGCCGCCGATGTGAGCCGGCGCAGGAGCGCCGCAGCATCTCGGTTGCAGAACAGCATCCGCACCGCGGCCCCAGCGACCGCCCGCCTCCCTGCCCAGCCCTGGTCCTGGCCCCCGGCCCGCGACAGTGCCTGACCTGGACAACCTGGATTAGCGGCCGGGCCAGGCCCGGCGGCCCCCGGCTCCGACATCGGGCGGCACCGGCCTCGCCCGAAGCGCCGCGGCGGCACCGCCGCGCTTGCCCACGCCAACCACCTGCGCCACACGGCCACCCCCCAACCCTCGCCCCGGCAGCCCCAACCTTCCCACGGCCAACGCCCCGGCCGCGCCGGCGCCACTTGGCGGGCAGCGATGGCCCGCGCCCCCGCGCGGGAGGAGCTCCGGGGCTCGGTTGAGCCGGGACGTGGGGCGGTGCTCCCGGCGCTGCCCGCCGGAAGACCCCACAGGACTGTGGTCCCCACCGCGGCACCCATGAGGGCAGCCCTGTCAGTACTTACAGTAGAGACAGCACCTGTAAATCGCGGGACTCCTGGGGAGCCAGGGTCTTTCGGATCGGCATTCACCGCCCCCCCGCGCCTGCTGTCCCCAAGCGCCGTCGGTTCTCTCCAGTTGTAACACAGCTCCCGGTGGGCGCCTAGGTCGGGGGTGACGATAGTCCCCGAGCATGCATGACAGCTCGCATTGGAGCGTAACGCAGGGTCCGCGGAGGGGGTCCAGGATCCTGCCTGGAGTAACACGAGAGGCCGAGAGCCGTGGCAACTCACGGCTTCTCCGAAACCCCGGGCCCCGAAGCTTTTAGTGCTCTCTTTGGTGCAGCGCAGGCGTCCCCATCCCCTGAGGGCCCGAGGGTCTGTGGGTCAGACGGGCAGCTCACGGGGGTCGGGGGGCCGGGAATGGCCGGCTCTCAATACCTTGCACACTCGGCGGAAGGCAGGGAGCGGGTCGTCAAGAAGTGGGGTCCCCTCTGTGCGCGGGACCCCGGTGGGGACACCACGCGCTCCCTCTTCTCCCCATACCGGGGCAGGGCTTGAGGCCCGGTCAGGGAGATCGGGGGTCGGGGGGAATGAGGCGGGTAGTGCGCCTTGCCCTTCCTCGGTGCTGATCGAGAGGTAACCGGTCCGTGTCGCGCGCGTCCTGACGGAGGGTGGTCCCCCCGCCTGTCCTCTCACACGCCGCCCATCGTGGGCCCGCCCTCTTCGCCCTGCCCCATACGCAATTCGTAAAAACCGCTTCGCCGATTGGCGCCGGAACAGGGACAGGTTCATATTCGCGTGGGACCCCAACATGGCCCGTGCCCTGCTGCCAGCACCCCACGCCAGTCTTGGAGGGAACAGGCCGCCCGCCCCAGGGCGTCCCCCGTTCTCCTGCGGCTGCTGGTACCCTCGGTGACACTTTCGGGGCTGCCAGGGGAGCCCTCTTTTGGCCGCGCCTCTTCGCCTGGCGGGCGGCGGGAGGGCACCCGTGTAGCGCGGTCTTGCCCAAAGGGCCCCTCGCCAGGCGCGCCGGAATGGTCCGCTTGGAGTCCCCCCGTACTTGGCAACCATTCCCGGTCCTAGTCCCTGCCCGGGTCCCGGCCATCATTCGGCAAAAGCCGACGGGGCTGCCCCAGCTTGATGCCGGGGGGCGGTGCGGGGGGTCCGCCGAGCAGCTGGCAATTGCCGCGCGCGGGCCGCTGGGCGGGGGCGGGCGGAGGGGCGGCCCCGGGGGAGGATAGTGAGGAGCCGTCGGGCCGGGTGGCGGCTGGGCTGTAGCGGCCGGCGCAGTGCCAAGCGGGCGGCCGGGCCGGGGGGCCGGGGCCGAGGGCCCGTCTCCGCCGTGTGGCCGCTGGGGCCCCGGGGGGGCCGCCGCCGGAATGGCGCTGGAACGGGCGCTGCAGGCGGCGCGGCAGGGCGACGTGGAGGCGCTGCGGGGGCTGCGGGCGGCCGGGCTACTGCGTCCGGGGCTGCGGGACGCCCTGGGCGCGTCCCCCGCGCACCACGCTGCCCGCGCCGGCCGCCTCGCTTGCCTCCGTTACCTGGCGGCCGAGGCCGCGCTCCGCGGGGACGCGCGGGCGCGAAACGGGGCCACTCCTGCCCACGACGCCGCCGCCACCGGCAACCTCGCCTGTCTCCAGTGGCTGCTCACGCAGGGGGGCTGCGGCGTGCAGGTGCGAGCGGGGTCGCGGGGGGCGGCGGAGGGTCCCTCGGTGGCGCGGGCGGCCGGGGAGGCGTTCCGCGGTCCCGTGTGGGTGGCTGTGGCCGCGGGCAGACGGTCACGCGTGGTGCTCCCGGCTCTGCCGACGGAGAGCCGGGGTCCGTCCTAGCCGGAACGGGCAGGGCTCCGCCGCGCACAGAGGGCGGCATCCGACGGACCCGGAGAGTTCCCGGCATCCCGGAGGGGTTCAGCCGCGAGGGCAGCACATATTCCCCGGGGCTGCCGCCCCCTCCCGGGGTTACACAACGGCGGGACCGGGGCGGTAAGCGGCTTGCCCCGAGGCCGGCCGAGAGTTAAAGACATGTGACGGCCGAAGGAAGAGGAGGCGGCGGCGGGGCTGGGAGCGGAGATTAATCGGGAAGGAGAGGGTCAGCACGCATCGGCGACCTCCTGGCAAGGAGCCAGCCCTACCCGCGCCCCACCGAGCGTGGAGGGCGGACGGGCCGGTGGCACAGCGGGGCTCGGCGGCAAATTCCCGCGGTTAGGGGCTCCGCGGCCGGTAGAACAAGGAGGGCATTGTGCTACACTCACTGTGTGCGGACGCAGGCCCTTGACGGAGGGCAGACACGCTGGTCCCATGGTCCCTCCAATGCCCTGTGCTCCTGTTCCAGCCCCTCTCCGTACTGAAGGAACCCCTCCCTGGGACCCCACCCGCCCAGAACCAGCTCTGGGCTGGGGGATGCCCCACGGCTGCCTGCGGTCCCCAGCCCCACTGTCAGAAGGGCTTGGTCCCTGGTACTGACAGCCGTCCCACTTCCTCCTGCAGGACACAGACAACTCTGGTGCCACTATCCTACATCTGGCAGCCCGCTTCGGTCACCATGAGGTGATCGACTGGCTCCTCCGCTTTGGAGGCAGCGACCCCACGGCAGCCACCAACACGGGAGCACTGCCCGTCCACTACGCTGCGGTGAAAGGGGATTTCACTTCCCTGCGACTCCTCTTGGGACACTGCCCCAGGTAACGGCCCCCACTGCTGAAAGACTGGGTCTGCCGGAAGCTTGGCACCCACCAGCAGGAGAGGGTCTAGTGGGAGAGCAGGGTTCCTGCTGTGGCCACAACCTTCAGCCACTGGGCAAGGTGCCAGCACTGGGGATGAATGCTGTAGCCACCCTGACCCCCAAGCTCCAAGGGCAACGCGGCCACATTATCAGGCTGGGCAGCCAGCTGTACCTTCTTTATGGCCCAGAAAGAAAAGGCGAGGAGGAGAGGGGCGAGCACTGGCAGAAATATTGTCACTGGCCGTTGAATCGGCTCCTGCTGCAGGGCGATAACACAGCCGCCTTTGTCCGCCCGCTGTTATGTAAATAGATTAGGCTGACCGCCGAGGAGAGGCTGCTCCCCGCGCTGGAGACGACCTTTCCGCTTGCCCAGGTCCGTGGGCATTGGATATGGCAGCCTCTCTCAGACGGCTCCGTCGCGGCAGCATCCCCGCTTTTCCTCCTGAGCGGTACCAGGGGCCAGGCTGGTCCCCGGGTTACGTGGCATAGCAGCCTACAGGGCCCGCGATGCCGGGCCTCGCCACGAGGCTGCAGCAGGCGATTAGGTGGCCGCTAATCCGATTTCCTGTGGTGGGCAGAGGCCACTAGAAATAACCCACAGACTCGGCCAAAGCGGAGCCGGGGGGATGCGCTGTTGCTCCACATTGTCCCTGGAAGACTCCAGGGTTGTGGATGAAAGAGATTACACAGCTCTCCTACATCCAGGGAGTCCTGAGGCAGCGGGACGTGAACCAGCACTCGGCACCCCTGTCTCTGGGTGCCACAACATCAAAGCCCTGAATCCTTTCCTGCAGGCAGAGCCACAGAGATCCCTAGATCCCATGGCACTTACTGGCCAGAGTTATCCCAGCCCAAGTTCTTTATCTCCTTGCCCCAGGTGTGCCAGCTTAGCCCTGAGCACTTCTGGGATTAACCCCTGCAGCCCAAGCACAGCCTCAAACCAGTCACTGCTCCTGCTCGATGCCGACTGTGTCAGCCCAGGTGTGGCACTGCGCTTGCATTGCCTTTCACGCTGCTTACCGGGGTTGCTCCACTGCTGTCACCGCCTTCCCTCTGAATTATTTAGGGCTGGCCCTGCTCCCATCCCCGCGCCTGCCCGGAGGCTCCATTACAGCTGCGAAATCCAATCCCTGGTGCCGCTGCGGGATGCTGGCGCTCCCAGCCCACCTTCGCACCGGCCCGAGGGGGCCCCCGGCAGCCGGTGGCCCAGCATGGGGTCTCAGCCATCTGGCAAAGCAGTTTACTGGTGCTGCCCAAGTGGCTTAACCCCTTCCCAATTACTGAGGAATGGGAATCAGGGACTGTGCTCCCGCAGTCCCCTGCACCCCAGTCTGCAACTGCCCTAAGCCACATCCCCAGTCCCTGCTCGAGGAGCACACAGGACTGTGCCAGCCTAGCACTGCTGTACTGCGGGGCAGGCACTCGGTGGCACGACACGCAAGGCACAGCGGGAAGGGAGTCCTGGCCACAGCCCGTCTCACAGTTACAGGGATCAATTATTAAGGGCCTGAGATCGTTGCGATAACAGAGCAGAGTATTTGTTGCTCTTCCTTTTTTAAATATTCAACAGGGTTTTTTATGGAGCACTTAATAAAACAGCTTCCTGTGGGGTCGGAAGGCAGGATGTGGGATGTGGGAGGCAAAATATGGCTCTATGTGGGATGTGGGGTAAAAGATGTGGGATTCAGGATTTGGGTTGTAAAAGTTGTGATACAAAATTCAGGTCAAGAGACACAAGGATGTCAAGGCCTTTTGGTGCAGTGAGGGGACACCATCGCCTGGCAGCTGGGCCGGGCAGCGCCATAGTGCAGGTTGGCTTTTCCCTGCCAGCTCCACGGCTGGTGCTGTGTAAGCAGCTTACTTTAAAATACGACTAAATTGCAGTGTCCAAAAACAGCCGGAGGAAGGAGCTTAGCCTAAGCAGGCTGATTAACTTAGTGACCTCCCGCTGCAGCTGCAGCCACCGCAGCAGCATGGGGACCTATGGGAAGCCATGGGGTGGGCAGCTCCCAGCCCTGGCACTGCCCTGGCCTGTCTTCAGCTGTGTTCCCTGCACCTCCCCATGTTCCTTGTGTTCCACAAGCCTCCATGTCCCTGTATCCTGCCTGCCCCCTGTCCCAGCCCTGGCAGTAGCGGTGGCCACAGGTGACGGGCGCTGTGCCCCGTTTGCAGTACGCTGAGTGCCCAGACCAAGACAGGGGCCACCCCGCTGTACCTCGCCTGCCAGGAGGGCCACCTGGAGATCATCCAGTACCTGGTGCAGGATTGTGGGGCTGACCCTCACATACGCGCTTATGACGGCATGACCCCACTGCACGCCGCTGCCCAGATGGGCCACAACACTGTCATCGTATGGCTGGTAAGCACTGTCCGGGCATGGCATGGCACAGCGTGGTGGCACAGTGTGGTGGCACAGCACAGGGCATACAGCACCAGTGCTCAGCTCGCCTGCCCACACAGATGAGCTTCACGACGGTGAGCCTGTCGGAGCGGGACGCTGAGGGGGCCACAGCCATGCACTTCGCTGCCAGCCGTGGCCACGCCAAGGTGCTGAGCTGGCTGCTGCTGCACGGCGGGGAGATCACTGCTGACGGCTGGGGTGGCACACCACTGCATGATGCCGCTGAGAATGGCGAGCTGGAGGTGGGTGCTGGTGGCCAACAGGGTGTCAGGGTGAGTGGGGGCCCTTCTCTCCAGCCCTGCCATGCACCCCCACTCTCCCCAGTGCTGCCAGATCCTGGTGGTGAACGGTGCCGACCTCAGCATCCGTGACCAGGATGGCTACACAGCAGCCGACCTTGCCGATTACAACGGCCACAGCCACTGCGCCCAGTACCTGCGCACTGTGGAGAACATGGTACGGCAGTGCCCAGGGACAAGGATGTGGGGAGCACACAGGAAGCGCTCAGGGCCACCCTACCCCTGCCCTGCTGCCTGACCCCACGGCTGTGCCAGCAGAGCGTGGAGCACCGTGTGCTGTCCCGAGACCCCTCGGCAGATGGGGAATGCCGACAGCCCGATTCAGGCATGTCATCACCCAACACCACAGCGTCGGTGCCCCAAGCGCGCTTCGAGGTGGGCTCCCCTGCCAGCACCCTCTCCAACTACGACTCCTGCCACTCCAGCCAGTCCAGCACCGGGGAGAAGAGGGGCGGCCCCCTAGGGGCCCCCGCCACCCGTGAGTGCGGGGCCAGGGGGCGCGGGGCGGGGGGTGCGGGTCCAGCCCCCCCTGACCCCCTGCCCTGCGCAGGGGTGCCTGAGCCGGCGCTGGCGGACATGCAGGCGTACATGGACATGCTGGACCCCGAGATGCGGCCACGGGGCCGGGGCCCAGCAGGCGAGGGTCCCCCGCCACCACCACCCCCTGCCTTCCCTCCACCACCGCCCCCACCCCCTGCCACCCGGCCACCCCCGCCACCCCCTGGCTACCCTGCACCTGCGCCCCCCGCTGCCTCCCACACCGCTGACATCTACGTGCGGGCCAAGAACAACCTGCGGCATGTGGAGAGCCAGGCACTGCGCCGAGAGGTAGGGCCCCATGCACCGTGTCCCCTGCACCATGCCCCATAAACAGTTCAAGGGATGGACATGCCACCGGGCACCCATCCCCTTTGAGGAGTTGTTGCCTGCACTGGGAGGGGACAGTCCCAGCTGGAGGCCACATGCCTGCAATGCTGGCATGCACTGAGGGGGCTAGGGCTCAGCCAGCAGCAAGGATGCAGCAAGCTGGGGCCAGTGATGCTCTGGTGGCTCCATGGCACTGGGTGGGCTCACTCCACTGCTGCACCGGCTGGGGCACCCGGCAGCATCATGCTATGGCAGCCGCGCCCATGCGGCTCTGCGATGCCACCGGCAACATGCCGAGCTGGGCGTGGGCAGCTGCGCAGGCGGTAACCCGAGCGGCCGGCTCCGGTGTCGCCTGCGCCACAGGTGTCGGGTGGCACAGCCAGCGCTGCCAGGAGCTGAGAGGGCTCAGCCAGGCGTGCACAGGTAAGAGGGGTGCAGCCCTCCATGGCGGGCTGGGGGGGCATAGGGATGCAGTAGGTTTGGGGCCGCCCTGACCCCCCACTATGGCTTTCGCCAGCTCACCGGGGACAGGATTCTGGGCATGGTCAGGACACTGTCAGAGCCCAGCACTCTGGCAGACATGGGGTGGGGGTCTCGGCAGGGCAGTGTGTGCCAGGCATGTGTCAGGCTCGGGAGCCCACAGTGCTCGTTGCACAGGACCTTGGCTCTTTAGTGCTTACCAGAGTAACAGGCTGCCTTGGGGAGGTATAGGCGTGTGGCAGAGCAGTGCCACAGTGGGGTGGGTTACCCATGAAATGGGGCTCTTTGGCACGGACCTTTGTGCCAGACCTGGGCTGGGACTGCCAGAGTAGGAGCCAGGCTTGGCACAACTCCCATGGCAGCCAGAGTAGGAAGCACCAAGCTGACGTGTGTTGACTTAGCTGGGGCTGGCGGCAGCGGTGAGCACCCGGGCTCACCGTGAAAATGCCATGGGTGGAGGTGGCATACGGGGAAATGCAAATAGTGGGGCCCCCAGCAAGGGGAGCAGGGCTAAGCCACGGTGGCACCCCAAACCCAGGGAGCAGGCACAGCCCCCTGCAGCGCAGCACTCGGCAACACAACTCGCAAAGCCGCTGTGGAATGCACCGGGGTGAGCTGAGGCTGCGCTGCTTGAGAGCCCTTTTCAAAGGGAGGTTTGGAACCGGGCCCCAGCCCCGCGCGGGATAAGCTTCCGGTAATCCGCGGGGCTGGGGCTCGGCACTCCTGTTCCCAGGGGGTTATCCCAGGGGAGGTTTGGACAGGATCCTGGGCACAGGCTATGGGGTCACAGTGCCAGGCACTGATGCCGCACGCTGCCACCATGGCATGCAGCCCCTGGTAGAGCCGTTTGCCGAACAGACCCCAGGGCATGCACTTGTGCCTCCCAGCTCTGCATCTGCCCCAAGGCAAACTACTGGCACAGTCCTACTCCACCACGGCCCTGCGCCACGGTCATAGCCGGGCACGGCGGTGCTGAGGTGGGCTCCCCATTGCAGCTGGCATCGCGTGACAGCAGTCCCGAGGGCCTGCGCCGGGCCGACTCCAGCAGGCGGTCAAGGAATTTCGGCAAGCAGCCGAGCACCGGTGACTACTACAAGCACCTGGGGCACGTCGTGGCCGAGCAGCCAGGCCCCCAGCGAATGGCGCACACCGAGGAGGTGAGCCCCGCGCCGCGAGCCTATACACAGCTCAGGGCACCGGCATTGAGCAACGCCTGCCCATGCTCTCTTCCAGGCATCACCCATCTCGGTGGACACCATGAGCAATGGGGAGAGCAAGCCTGGTGCCGAGCTGCCGCCTCCGCCTCCGCCCCCACCGCTGCCCGACACCGCCTGCCCGACGCCCCCACCGCCGCCCCCGCTCGTCGAGACTCCTGCGGGCCCCCGCCGCTCCTCCTCCTCTACGGGAAGTAAGTGGCAGGGTGCCGGGTGGGCACGGGGAGCGATCCTGGGCACTGTCCCAATGGCTGCACTGTGGCATTTATCTCCTTGGCTCGTCTCCTCCCGCGGCACTTCGGCCGCGCGGCTCCTGACAGCCTCTCTGTCCTTCTCTCCTCCGGTGTCGGCGCGGGGGCTCCCACGCCCGCTCGCCCCTGCCTGCTCTCACTGCTGGCCGCTTCTCTTCTCTCTTGTCTCGCGGTGGCCAAATCCTTCTTCTGCCGTGCGCCCCGCGCCGCCTCTCTGCTTCTCTCCCTAGGAGGAAAGGCGCTCAGGCAGATGAAGAGTAAGTACCGCGGCCCCATGCTCCTTCCTGCTCAGGGTGTGCCGTGGCGCGGGCATAGCCGGAGGGGCCCGTGCCGGCACCGTCCTGTGCTGCAGCCACGGGGCATCGACGGCCGCTGGGGCTGTCACCTGCCCGCGGCGCTGCGGCCGCCGGGGCTCTCGCTGCGCGTCGCCGGCCTGCGGTGCCACGCGGGAGGCCAAGAGCTGGTGCGGGGCTGCCGAAGCCGCCAGGCAGGGCTGACAGGGCTGGGCAGGCAGCCGGGCCCCAGGGCCCCGCGGACCCGCACACAGAGGGCCTTTGTTTGCGCTCAGCCGGCCGGCGTGACCCCGCCACGTGAGCGCACCGGCCGCTCCCCCGCTGCTGACTGCAGCCGGCGGGTTTGGCCGCTGCTCAGCGCCCGCTTTATTAGCGCCGGCTCCCGGGACCGGGGGGTCTCAGCCGGCGCTGGATGGCAGTGCGCGCGTCCCGCTGGGCCCTCAGCACCCGCAGCCCTCTTGCTCCGGCGTGGCGCAGCCGAACGGAGCGAGCTGCGGGCGCCGGCTGCGGGGAGGGGGCTTTGCCTTGGCACGGTACCATGGGCCGTTAGGGACTCACGCATGGCTGGCACGGACGGTGGGTGCTCGCGAGGCGGGTGCACGAGCAGCGGGAAGAGCATCCCCGGGGTGCCGGTGTCACGCAGCTCTTTGGGCACCAGGCTGGCAGGGAGTCTGGCTCAGGCTGTCGGTGCATCGCTGCCGGGAGCTGCTGGGGGAGTGTAGGGGCCGTGCTGCAGTGGCAGGGCTGCCCCCGGCCATGGAGCCATCCCTCCAGAGGCACACTTCTGTTGCAACATAGTGCCTCGGGGGCATGGAGTGGTATTCGGGGCTGGGGCCGGGCTGGGACCCTTGCAGCTGAGTGTTGGGGTGCTGGGGTGCTGCTGCAGCAGGGTGCCATGGACCCTGTAAGCTGCTGTTGGAGTGCTGGTTTTATGGATCTGTGGAACTATGGTGCCAGGCTGTTGAGTGCTGGGGGGGTTGCTCCACTGGGGTCTGATGGACCCAGGAGTTTGGTGATGTGCTGTTCCTGTGGGCTGGTGAGCTGGGTGTCTGGATGCTGCTTCAGGGGCGTTCCAGGGGTTTCTGGATGGCGGGGAGAGGGGTAGTCAGCTAGCCACCCCTCTACCTCCCTACCCTGCAAGCTAATGGGGCAGGGAGATGGTGCTGGTGCGGTGCTTACTGCTCCTCCTGCCTCCCTTCAGGCACCAAGTCCTTCAATATGATGTCCCCCACGGGCGACAACTCGGAGCTGCTGGCCGAGATCAAAGCTGGGAAGAGCCTCAAGCCAACGCCACAGAGCAAAGGCTTCACCACCGTCTTCTCCGGCAGCGGCCAGGCAGGGGCCAACGTAGGTGGTGATGGGGGCCAGGGGAGCCGGTGGCGCGGCGCGGCGCAGCACAGCACGGCAAGTGCCCACCGCCCTCCCTCCCTCCTTCCACAGGCAGAGTCGCCAGTATCCTCCCCGTCACCCACCAGGACTCCCACCCCGCCGGCCACCCCCGAGGCTGCTGGGCCACCACGCTGCCTGGCAGGAGGCTCACCAGAGCCAGTTCTGAATGGAAGCTCACCGGTGCCGGCAGCAGGCGCTGGGGCAGCAGTGGAGGTGGAGGCGCTGGTGCCGAACCAGGACGAGCAGGGTCGGCCCATCCCCGAGTGGAAGCGGCAGGTGATGGTTCGCAAGCTGCAGCTCCGCATGCAGGAGGAAGAGGAGCAGCGGCGCAAGGTAGGGGGGTCCCACGTGCTGCAGCGGCGAGCGCGGCACAGGCATGGCCCAAGCAGCACAGGACCTGGCGAGATGGCGTGCGTGGCATTGCCTCTGGCTCCCAATTGGGCTGGGGAGCACCCTACCTGCATGCAGAGGCATCATACCTCGGGGATGCCACACATGGCGACAGCGGCACGAGGTGCGCACAGCATGGCCTCAAGAGCACCTTTGCCCTCTTTCCCGCCGCAGCCTGGGAGCCGCTCGCCGCCTCTGTGCCGGCGCGGGCCACGTGCCCGTGGGGGCATACCGGGACCCGCCGGGCAGCCGATGTGGGAGGAGGACATGCAGCACCTGGAGAGGCAGCTGGGGAGCCTGCGGGTGATGCACGAGGTGCAGCCGCTTCCAGGGGGGCCGGGGGACGAGCTGCCACCACTCGTTCCGCTCTCCACCCCCGCGGCACCCCAGCGCTTCGCCCTCGCCCACGAGGACGCGCCTGCCCGCGGCAGCCAGTCCCCCACACTGCCGAGGAGCGCGGCCGCACCACCAGCCACCCCGAGGGGCCGGGAGGGCCCTGGGGCAGGGGGGGCAGTGGGCAGCCCCGGTGCCCAGCACGACGCCCGGCGTGAGATCCTGGGCTGCGGTGTCTCTGTCCGCAGCCTCAAGGCCAACTACGAGGGGCCAGGGGGGCCCCCCGCACCTCCCCCCAGGGTCACTAAGCGCAAGCGGGTGCAGCCCCCTGGTAGCACCCGCCGGCCCATCCTGGAGGAAGAATACGGGGATGGGGCACTGCGGCGGAGCAGGCCAGCGCTGCCAGAGCCAAGCAGCCCACATGAACACACCAAGGGGTGCAAGGAGCGCGCCGTCTTCCTCTTCCTGGAGCACTGGAAGAAGCGGGCACTCACGGCGGTGCCTGGGGAGGAGCGGCCGCGGCGGCCGGGGAGGCGGCGACCGGCAGCGGGACGGTTGCTGGCCCGCTGGAGGAGTGTCGCCCGCCGGGTCCCAGGGCGTCAGATCCGACGGCTGAGCCGCACCACAGTGCTGTACTGGCCCCAACACTTCCTGCCCCACGTCGGCGGCTCGCCCATGCCCCACGACAGCCTCCCGCTCGACCTCTTCATGCTGGGCTACTTCCAGCTGCTGGAGATGCCCCTCAGCCCCGAGGAGCGGCGCTTCCGCCACCTCCTCTGCTACGAGATGTTTGACCGCCTGGGCAGCCACAGCTGGCACCGCGTCCGCTGTTTCCACCGCACCGTGCTGGAGCAGGTCGAGGCTGGCCACCGCCACTGGCTTGACGGCTTTGAGGACCTCGTGCAGGAGTTTTTTGGGGATAACCCTGTGGCGGTGGCAGAGAGCCTACCAGAGTTCCCCACCATGGCCCCGGAAGGGCAGGGGGCAGCAGTACCAGTGCCGGAGCTGGGAGAGTTCAGCGAGGAGGACGTCTGCCGCTTCATTGACCGCAGCTTCTCCTTCTGGAAGGAGAAGGAAGCAGAGATGTTCGACACCTGAGTCTGGCGGGATGCTGCAGGCTGTGCCAGTGGTGTGGCGTGGGGCGGTAGCAAGCTCAGGGGACAGCTGTGGGCTGGCGCCCGGGTGTGCTCGCCTGCCTCTGTGGCTCTGTGCTGCAGCTCAGCTTGGCAGAGGGCTGAGTGTTATTCTGCGCGGCCCCAGGCCGAGGTTGCAGTGTGTGCCGCTTGCCGTGGCTGTGTGTTATGTGGGAGGTGCAGCGGCGGGGCTGCGCTCCCCTCTGGTGTGGCGTTTGCGGTGCCGGGGCAGCGTGGGCCCCCGCGTGTCATGCAATAAAGCTGTGGTGTGCTGCAAGGGCTGGCCACGCCACGCGCTCCTTCCTCCTCCCGGCGCCGGCGGAAGGCGGGCAGTGAGGGGCGCGTCGGCGAGCCATGTGCTGGCGAACCCCACCAGTACCGTGCCAAGGAGGGCAGCTGCCAGAAGGATGTGATGCCGCGCACCAGGATTATACCGCGGCCCCATGGTGCTGCTGGCAGTGAGGGTGGGCTCCCGGCAGTGCCGGTAACACGGCTGTCTGTTGCAGGAGAAAGAAGAGGAGGCGCGCCTAGCCAGCATGCCAGCCTGGAGGAGGGACATCCTGCGCAAGAAGCTGGAGGAAGAGAGGTGAGCCAGGGTCGGGGGAATGCCGCACCAGCCGGTCACTCCCGCAGCTCTGCTAACCCCACTCTTCCTTTTGCCTTCGCAGGGAGCAGAAACGGTGAGTGCCGCAAGCCCCTTCCCTGGGTGGGCGGGCACGGCGGCTCCCGCGGCTCTGGTGACCGCGGCGCCCTGTGCTGTGCCCTCTGCTGCTGAGCAGGAAAGAGCAGGAGAAGCTGAAGCGGGAGGAGGAGGAGAAGGAGAAGGAGCAGTCGGAAAAGCTAAGGACTCTCGGGTACGATGAGACAAAGCTGGCGCCCTGGCAGCGACAGATCATCCTCAAGAAGGGGGATATAGCCAAGCACTAGCCACGCCACACCGCATCCTGGCTCTTCGCAGCAGGAGGAGGCTGGCAGGTCCTCCTGTGGACCGCGATATGCTTCGGCACCTCCTCCTGCCGTGGATGGCCACATAGCCCAACCCAGAGAAGCCCCCCCCCCCCCCCCGCCCCAGGCACCCGTAGCCCCCCCCAACCCCACACCCCGCTGCCGCCAGCCCACCGCCACCCTGTGCTGCCCGTTGCAAAGCGAGCTGCCGCGGCGTGGAGCACACGGTTCCTTGTGCACTGCCCGGCTCGGCCGCTGCGGCTGGGCTCGCTGCACGCCCCGCTGGCACCACTCGCCGTTGCAGCGCGCTCGCCCTCACTCCTGCCCCTCCAGAGTCGCTCAAGGCCAGCTTCCGGCTCACCTCTGCCCAGACCGCCTGCCTTTCCAGCGATTAAAACGATAAACCCCGCCAGCAGTGCCCCGCGCCTTCCTGGGGCTGCCCACACCATCCCCCACCCACACCATGCTCGCCGACAACGGTGCCCCCCTCACCAACATCACCACAATCTCCCCCAACAACCACGCCTGCCAGCACCCACTATGCCTGTTACCCGTGGTGGCCACATCACCAGTGGTGGTCCTGAGGTCAGCAGTGCCCTGGTGCCCAGCTGACACAGCCTTGCGAAGAAGGGCCAGGGCTGGCGGATGGAGAACACACCACTTTATTGGGGAGAGGGAAGGAGCGCCCGGCAGTGGGCAGCCTTGAGAACTATCCCATGGGTTCGCGGTGGGCTCGGTGCCCGCTCGTCCCGCGAGTGGCTGGGCAGCCGACGTGCTGGGGCATGGGGTTGTCCCCGGCCCTGAGAGCAGGGGGACATAAATAGAGGGGACAGGCAGGTGGGAAGGGGACATAAAACTGACATAAAATGTCTACACGGCATAAGTAACAATACTTAGGGGTATGTATGGGATGAGGTGCCCGGTGAGATGTGGAAGTGTTGGGACCTCCCTGTGCCAGGGTGCTGATGCTGGGGATCAGGGTCCCACGGGCAGACTCTGGCGCAGTGCCTCAGCACAGCCAGCCAGCTCCATGCGCTCCAGGGCGGTAAAGACGTGGTCTAATGTGGCATTGGTCTGCTGGCACCAGCGCTTCAGCATCTCATACTGCTGGTCACGGATGTGGGCCACCTCCAGCTCTACCAGCTCAATCTCTGCCTCCCGTAGCTCCAGCATCCGCATGAACTCCTTCCAACGCCGTACTGGCACCACATCAATGACAGTGTAAAGCTGGCTGCCCTGCAGCAGGGCACCACGGGGCTCCGGGGACGCAGAGGGCTCCCCTTCGTCACTGGGCTGGTCACACAGCAAAGCCTGGTGTTTGATGCTCTGCTTTGCTGTGCCAGTGGCACGCTCTGTCCCCTGTGGGGAGCTTGGCTGGGACCAGCACAGGTTGTCCCACCTCCGGGCATTGAACTGGCACCATGGTGTGGCTGCAACCCCTGCCATTGAGGTGGCGGCCTGTGCCGTGGGGAGAGAACCACCTGACAGGGTATCATGCCAGAGCCTCTTCCTCTTGTGGTAGATGGCAAGAGCACCCAGGAAGAGAGGCCCAGTGAACCCCAGCAGGATGTACTCCAGACCTGAGCCTGAAAGGAGGAGCAGGAGCATTCCCATCAGCTGGTCAGCACAGTGACTGCACACCACCAACCCATTGCCCCATTGTCCCCATACCTTGGTTGTTGTTGCTGCCACACACTTGCTGGCACTCTTTGCCACACGTGTCCAGGGTGCTCCTGCAAGGAGATGGAATACATGGATACCATGCTGTGCCATGCCACAGGCCCCACGTGTTCCTGGCTGGAGGGTCGATGCTTACGTGTGGCATGGCCGGCATTCATCACCCTCTCTGTAGAAGTCAGGCTTGCAGCTGCTGTCGCAAAGTGTGTCCTGTGCCTCCGAGCCTGTGGAGAGGGTGTGCATGAGGCAGGGTGGCACAGCCAGAGGTGGCACAGCTGGCAGGTTGTGCCGTGGGGCAGCTGGCAGCACTCACAGGGTCGATGGATGAGGCGTCCAGTGCAGGGCTGGCATTTCCGGCAAGAGAATTCACTGCATTGCTCATCAAGGCAGACACGGAAGCGGCCAGGTTCACAGCCACAGACGACGTTGCTGGTGGCTGAGCAGTTGCTCAGCTCACTCTGGAAAGCTGCAGAAAGCAGGCGGTGAGCAGCATGGCACCGCGCTGCATAGCACAGCACGGTGTGGTGTCTGCTCACCTTGTCGGTCACACTCGTAGCAAGCCTGGCACTCTCTGAGGGTGTTGGGCTGGGTGCGGAAGGTGCCGGCGGGACAGGCGAGGCACACGCTGCCATTCTCAGGGCTTGTGCAGGGCTCGGAGAGGAATGTCCCTGCAGGGACAGTGGAGTGACAGGGAGCACGGCCACCTGAAGCAATGCACCTGTTGTGCCGTGGTGTGCTGTGCCATGCCACACGGACTGGGCAGCGCTCACCTGCGGGACACTGAGGGCAGCACTGCTGAGCAGTGTCGATCCAGTTCATGCCGGCGGGGCACAGTCTGCTGCCACGTCTCTGCAGACGGAGAGGCTGCACCAGGACCCGCTGCCTTTGCAGCACAGCGCTGTCCCGCCACCCTGGGGGCTGCGATTCGCTGGCTGCCAGCCATAGAGCTGCCAAGGACACCTGCAAGCAGGGAGAGAGCAGGGCTGCAGGCAGCTGGGTTGCTCCAGGAGCCGTGCACCTGTGAGGACGGCCCTCACACCAGTTCATGCTGGACGACCGGAGCCAGAGCTATACCTGGAACTGTGTGGAAACCGATGCCTGCACAGGGCAGAATGGCTGAAGCCACGGCCCTCTGCCCCACAGCTGCGTGGGTGTGTTGCCCCAGGGCCGGGAATGCCCCGCGGCAGCCCCTGTGTTCTGCCTTCCGCGCAGTACACGAGCAAGCAACTTCCTGCTGGCACTGTGGGGGCCACTGTGCCACAGCTTGTGCCCGTGTGCTCTGCAAATGGTGCTTCCAGGCGAGCTGGAGAGCGGCATCAAGACGCTTGACTGCCTGTATCAACAGGACCCCTGCCATGTCCCTAGCGATGGGGACGAATGAGTCAGGCACACGGACTGCCGGTGGTGCCAGAGATCGCCAGCTCAGGGAGGTGTCGGTTGCAAGGCGCATAGGGGTTAAAGCTGCTAGCTTTAGCTTTCCTGGGGTTTATCTCCTTCACAGAGGAGGTGATTTCCTCCCCGAAAGGAAGCCGTGCCTGGCTCACGCTCTCCCCGATGCTATCGCTCCTCGTTACGCGCATCCCAAAGTAGGTCACGGCTCCCCCGCGGGGTGGCAGGTGCTGTCCGCAGGGCAGCCCCTCTCCCCTGGAAGCCCCTGTGGGTGCATCGAGCAGTGCCCACGCTGACACCCCTTCCACAGGCCGGGCCGGGGGCTGAGAGGACCGTGGCACTGACAGTGTGGGCAGGGAGCCAGGGGATTCCTCGCTGGGGGCTGGATTTCCCAGCCGCGATGGCCCCGATTACGGCAGTTGAATCATTTTCTACTAAACCCGCCGCCACAGGCAGACTGAAAACCGCGCTGGGCCGCCCATCTCTCAGAGCGCTGCCGGCAGATCCGGGCGGCTGCCTCAGTCCCGGCTGCCAGCGGCACATCTGAGTCACCGCTGAGGCACGACCGTCCCGCAGCGGGGCCCTGCCCGCGCACCCCGCCTGCAGACGGGCAGCTGCCCCTGCCCAGCGCGGGGAGCAGGTGCCCGGTGGACAGGGGAGTCGTGGGCACGGGGCACGCTGGCACAGGGCTGGCTGCGCCGTGGGGAGAGCCACCGCCAATTGTGCCGTGCAAGCGCCTCTCCCGCCCGTAACGCAATCGCCGCTCCCCGCGCCCATGTGCCGGGGACACCACCCCTGTGCCCAGCTAGCCCCGAAGGCAGCCGCCCGCAGGCTGTCGGCACAGCCACTCCCCATGGCACTGCCCTGCCTGTAGCCCCATGACTGACCGCACGCTTCCCATGGCCGCATCCTGTCTGTGGCCGAGATCTTTACGGCCTGAGGCTCCTGTGGTCACGCCACACCGTGAATTTTTTGGTGCAGCAGAGCCCAGCCCCAGCTGTTAGCTAGAGGGGTAAGCGGTTTTGGCACTGGAGTTTAAGCGCTTGGCACTGGAGTTAGTCCATCTTCCTCCCTCCCTCCTCCAGACCCGTTGCGGCCACAGCCGTGGGACACCCCACAAGTGGTGCCAGGGCTCCATGGGACCCCCATGCAACCGCACTCACCCAAGCCACCCCAGGGCAGCAACACTTCATCCTTGTGGCCGATGCGGCTGGGTCATGCCGGGGCGGTGAGGGGAGTGGGGCAGCAGGTGCAGTGGGATGTCGGGGCAGCTCAGTGCCCGGGCAGGGTGCACCGGCACCCCATGGCTGCCGTCAGCAGCACGCGACGCGTGGTGAGTGAGCGCCAGCCCTCCCCGACAGGCTTTTACGTCCAACCGCAGCAGGAGGAAATGCTTTTTTGGAAATAAGTCCAGGGGGTATGAAACCACATGACAGAAGTGCTAGGCGCGGGAGGGACCTGCACTGCCTTGCCGCGGACCCGACTACCGCCCGCCCTCTCTTGCTCGTTGGCACAGACCCACGGTAGCGGGGGTGGCGGAGGGATGGAAGGTATGGGGGGAGCAGCGCTGACCCCCACCCCAGGGCTCCGTCCCCACCCCAAGCTCCAGAACTGGAGGCTGGAACTGGCCCCAGCCCCCTCTCTGTATGTCCCGGTGGGGCTCCCTCAGCCAGGCTGCTTCAGCCCTGGGTGCTGCTGAAGCCAAAGGAAAGGCGAGGCGGACATGAGCGTGCACCAGCTGGTTTTATTGCTCAGCTGGGACGTGGAGTGCAGCTTAGCATGGGGGGGGCAGCCGGGGCTCTGGCCACCCCGCATGTCCCACCGTGGCTCCCACACTCCGGTCCCAGGTGCTGCCATCCACTGCCACCCCACAGGGCAAACCTGCCTCAGCCCTGCATCATTCTCTCCTGCCACCAGCCCCAGCCTCCTCCCTGCACTGTCCACAGCATCGTACCACCAGCACCACGTCCCTCTCAGCACCTTCCCCACTCACCACTGCCGACGTCATCAATCCCTTCCTCGCCTGCAGGAGCTGACCCACAGTCTCCCACAGCCCCCTACAGCCCCAGGGCCCCCTGCCCAACAGTTCTCATGTCTGTGGACAAGGGGTTCAGCACAAGCCACATGCCATGTCCAGTCCTGCACCGCCATGCACAGGACACATCTTCAACAAGGGGACTGGTCTGCATCCCCATCTACGTCCCCACCAGCGTGGCATCCCAGTGCCCGCTCTACCCGGCCCCGGCATTATGCTACGGTTAGAAGCAGGAGAAGCTCCTTGGTACATCCACGCATCTGTCCTTTTCCACACCAGTGGTTCTCAGACCTCCCTGCAAGACACAGAGTGGGAAGAGATGCCTTCAGCACTGCAACTCAGTCCCTGGGAAGGCCCTGGAAGGGCTGGGGTATCCCCGAGGAGCAGGCAGCATGTGCTTACGAGGCTGTCAGCGTGGAGTTGAGCAGCAGTGTGGTCCGGATCCGGTACAGCTGCGCCAGTGTCAGCTTGCGGTGCTGTGCTGACTGGGGGTCTGAGAGGGTCCGGCGGGCAGGAGGTTGGGGGTCACACCTGAGCTCCCGTGGGAGGGATGCTGAGCTCTCCACTGGTTCCTCTGGCTCTGAGAGCTCTGATGTGGAGCTGCCACTGCTGCCAGGGGCAGCCAGAGGTGCGGGGTCTTGGCTAGTCCGGGGGGAACCAGCACAGAGGTCAGAGAGGCTGCGGCTTTGGCTTAGGGGGCCTGAGGAAGTGGGAGACAGGAGTTGGGGCAAGCTGGCCTCCGACTTGGACTTAAGCACCCTGGCCGGGCAAGGCAGGAGCTGTACGGGTGTCCGGCGACGCAGCCGGGGAGAGGCAGGCCGTGGAGCCGGAGGGGCCAGGGAGGGCTCCTGCCCCTCCTCAGCTGTCCCCTCTGGCTGCTGGCCAAAGTCCCGCAGGGAGGAAGGTGAGAGTGTGCCGTAGGCACTGTCGATGGAGGACGAGCGGCAGCCGCTGCTTGGGGAAGCCATAGCATGGGGCAGGGGAACAGGCAGGGCGCCTGCAGGTAGCTCCTGGGTAGGGGTCTCAGTGGAGATGGGGGTCTCGGCAGAGGTGCCAGTGCTGATGGAGGTGCTGGTGCCGATGGAGGAGCCATCTGATGTTGAGCTGAAGGGTCCTGCATCCCAGTCTGGAGAGGAGAGCTCATCACCACCTTCTGCTGCCACTATGGCAAGTGTCTCAGTGGAGCCATCGGACGGGCTGTGGAGGCAAGAAGGTGAGGAGGGGCCTGTGCCAAGCTGGGGGTGTGCAGGTCCCCCCCTCCTGCTCCCTACCACTGCTGTGAGTCCAGGCTGGCACTGCTGTGGTGCAGGATGGTTGGTGAACTGGCAGCTGAGGTGCCACTCTCACCATCATCCTCCTCATCCTCCTCGTCCTCCTCCTCCTGCTCCTTCATGCGCTGGTGCTGCCGCAGCCGCTGCAGCAGGTTCTGGGAAGGGGGAGTCATCAGTGAGGAATGGGGTGTGCACAGGGCACCCACGAATCCCCCACCCACCCACCCATGTTCTCTCACCTGGGCATTGCGCACTGCCTCGACCCAGCTGCGGCACAACTGCCCACTGGTTTGGAAGGTGTAGGCAGCCACAGCACTCCCCAGCTCGTTCAGGTAGATGAGGAGGAAGGAACCTGTGGGCAGGGGCTGTCAGTAGTGTCCAGGGACCACCCCATAGTCTCCCTTATGCCCAATGCTTTCACCTGGGTCTCTGAGCTCCCGGCAAACAACTCTGTCCACCAGCAAGGGCTGCCGGATCACCTTGGTGCGCTCAGCCTTCTTGAAGGGCTTGGTGATGAGGAAGAGGTCAGTGAAGAGGAAGCAGTAGACGTCCATCTGGGGGTGAGAGTGAGGCCATGGGTGCCAGTCAGTGCAGTGAGTGAGGGTGGGTAGGCAGGGGCCGAAGCTGAGACCTCCCTGTCCCTGCAGTTCTCACCTTGCTGTCTTTACCTTCCCGCATCCTCAGGCTGCCTTCGAGGAGGAGCTGCCGGGTGTCCTCCGGGGAAGTGCCGGGGATGGGGGCAGTCAGGTCCAGCCGCAGGAACTCCTTAAGCAGCTGCCAGAAGCCCCCGGTGTCAACATGGGGTGCATGGGGTAACATGGCATAGGTGGCATAGCATGACATAGCATGGGGTGGCTTGACATGAAGTGACATAAGGTGGCACGGCAGGGTGGCAGGCAGTGTGGCAGAGGATGGCATGGGATGGCATGGCACAGCACGGCACGGCATGGCTCGGCACGGCACGGCACAGCACGGCACAGCACGGCATGAAATGGCAGCTCCACAATGTCCAGCCTACCTTGTCCACCTCATCTGTACTGCCCTCCACCACCTCGTAGGCATCGATACGGCTGAGGATGGCGTCCAGGCGCTGCCTCTCCTGTCGCTGGCGCATCCGTGAGTTGACGTCGTTGATGAAGCGCTCCACAGAGCTGATCTGTGTCAGGAGTGGCAGTGGGTTTGAGGGGCTGGGGCCACTGACCCAGCTGCCCCCCACCCCTGATCCCTTACCATGGTGGTGATGGCATCACGGGCACATGGGTCATCCGTCTTCTTCAGGATAGACTTGAGGAGCAGCGGGTACTTGGTGAGCCGCTGGTGAGGTTTCACCAGCATGTCGCTCAGCTTCAGGCGGCTGCACTGCTCCTGCTTCTCGGCCCACTGTGCCACACAGGCATTAGCACCAGCACCACCCTGGCCCCAGCCCCAGCCCTCGTCCCTGCCCTCCCCTTACCGTCACGTAGGTGCGGAAAAGCTCACTGTCCCGCAGCAGTGCCCGCATGTACTCCATGCAGCCCTCCTCCTCCATGCAATACCGCACATAGGGCTTGAAGAGGGATCCGAACTGGGGGACACAAGGGGGTCACCATGCAGCACATGGCATGGCATGGCTCCCCACCATGTCATGGCATCTCCACTCACCATTTTGAAGCCATCAAGGAAGTCAATGGGGTCAAGCAGTGCCCCGGTCCGTCGTGCCTTGGCCAGCACTGAGGCCATGACACTGCGCCACAGCTTGCAGTGCAGCCGGATGATCTCCCCAATGTTGCTGAAGAGCCGCTCGGCATCCACCTGTGGGGGTGAGGTGGGCAGCGCTGGGGAATGGCACCTCCACCCTGCACCATGGCAAGACTGAGGGCCTATCCCTGAACACCCCATCCCCTGCAGCCCCCTTCACTCACCTCACAAAGCAGCCCTGACTCCTGCAGGTTCACCAGGCAGGAGAGGAAGAGCTGTGGGGAGAGAATGGCGAGATAGTGAACTGCAGTCACAGCCCCCAGCCCTAGCACAGTGCAGTAGCTGCCAACACTCACATCAGTGATGACTTTGAGGTTCCGGATGTAGGTGGCCTCTGTGTGCAGCAGCTCCCAAATGGCTTCCTGCTGGTGGCACTGCCGACGTGACAGGACCTGCCAGGCTGAATGTCAGTGCTGTGCCGGGGCCTGGGTAGAGCCCCTGAGGCTCCCCAGGCCCTGTCCCTACCTCTGTGCCCTGGATGATCTGCTGCCAGCTGTCCTCCAGTGTCAGCCCAACCTCGTCCCCATCCTCTTCCCAGGAGTCACGGTCAAAGCGGAGCTGGGGTGGCAGCTTGGGCAGCCCAAAACTGCTGTAAGCATGCAGCCTGTTCACCAGCTGCTCCAGCTTGTCAGTCTCCTGGGCAAAAGTGGAGGACAGAGTGGCTGGGTGGGGGCCAGGGGCATGTGCCATGGACTGCCTCACCCTGCCTATGGAACCAGGGTCTCAAGCCCCAGGGGGACCCATCCCAGATCCCCAGCATAGCCGCAGGCAGATCCACCACAGCCACCCCCCTCTCCACACCTGCATCCCACATACCCGCCCAAAGGAGCCTGTGCTAGTCCCGGAGCCGAAGAAGCCGCTGAAGCGGCTTGCAGCGCGGTTCTTCCAGGTGTCAGTGCCATTGGTGGGCAGAGAGCTGCTGCCATGCAGGGCTGGCTCAGGGCTGGGGATGCTGGTGTCCCCCAGGAACTCTGTTATGTTCTTCCTTCGCCGTCCCGGAGCCTGCAGCGGGGACAGCCAGTGTCCCCAGGGTCAGTGCCTAGCACTGTAGCCATGGCACTGAAATGGGGACAGCAGCCTGGCTGACCTTGAGCACCGTGGGACAGACAGACACCCAGATGGCAGCCTCGGGCAGTGGGGTCCCCCAGCCATGCTCCCCTGCCCGCACTGACCTGCCTACCTGCATCCCGGGGGTGCAGGGCCCCGGGGGTGCAGGACCCCGGGTGCTGCCTGGCCAAGCCCGGCCGGCCATGGACAAGCGGCCCCAGCAGCGCGGGGGCTCAGGGCATCCCGAGGGTCGCAGCACCCGGCCGAGCCTCTCGTCCAGCCGCCCTCCCGGCTCGGACCACACAGCTGGGGACGGGCAGGCTGTGGCCGAGCTCCTCCGAAACAAAAGGAGGTGGGGCCAGAGCAGAAAACATAATTTCCCTCCTCGGCAGATAAGCTACCAGAGCTGAACAATTCACCGACGGAGATCAAAGCCCCCCGGCTGGTCTCGAGAGCTGGGTCACGGCCAAGTGGCTCCCGCCGCCCCGGGCACCGCTGTACCGGCTGCTCCCTGTGTGTCCCTGGGCCGTGCCGGGATGTGGCCGCTGCCATCTCCTCACCGGGGCACAAAACGCAACACGGTCAGGGTTCTCTGCCTGACACCATGCTGCTGCCACCACTGCCAGCACGGCCCCACACCCTGCCACGTCCACACACCCAGGCGGGAAGAGCTGCTACGGGCGCCATCCCCATTACTCACTGTGCTGCCACTCCTCCAGGTGCCCCCGCTGCCACCAGCCCCATCGCCTCGGTGACACTTGGGGCCCACCTGCCCCCAGGAAGGTGGTCGGGATCGAGACCCCCACAGAAGTGGCTGGTTGCCCACTTGTCCCCTGGCCTTGCTAGGGCCTTGCCGGTCCTGCAGCCAGGCATCATAGTGCTGGACACGGGCGGCCACTAGCCCTGGCCATGCAGCCAGTTTGCCACCCTCAGGGCCTGCTGGCACAGGACCAAGCACTGTGTCCCCCTGCCTAGACCCTGCAGAGCTTCTCCCTGCAGGCCTGGCACCCTGCTCCCGTGGGAGCGACACTCAGCGCAGTCCCACACCTTATCTGGGGCCAGGGTCCATGGGGCAGGACAGAGCTGCTGTGCTCAGCAGCTGCCAGGCGTCACAGTGAGAGGAGGGCCAGAGGCCAGGGCGAGTCCTGGGGCCAGGTGAGTCCCAGGGCTGGGGTGGCACCGAGCAGCAGCCTTCACTGGGGCCCCCAGGGCTCCTGTTTGCCTTTGCTTTGGTGCCAGCCTGTACCTGGCACAGCCAAAGGGCTGGTGCTACTGCCTAAGTTGCTTGCTACACTACCATGGTGTAGCCAGCACAGCACAGCGCAGCACAGTCAGCATAGCACAGCACAGCACAGCACAGACAGGAGAAAAAGTGGGTCTGAGGACTCCAGGGGGATCTTTAGCCCACACCTCACAAGGCCATGGAGAAGACGCTATGCTGCTGCCCCATGACCCATCTTTACCAGAAAGAATGGTTATGGGGGAATCACACATGCTGTCATCCTATCCCCAATTCCTCCCTCCCCAGAGCTAGCACTGGCACTCACCAGGCTTTCGGTGCCCTCCCGGCGTCCTGGCAGTGGATCCAGCACTTGCCCAAGGAGTGCAGCACTGCTGGCAGGGTGCAGGATAGGCAGGCTGGCTGACCTGGCATCTCGCACTGCCTGCTCCACCTTCAGCTCATCCCCAGGCTTGGCTGTGGGAGCATCAGGTTGTTAGTGTCCTCTGGGAACTTTGGAGCAGCCAAGCCTCCCTCCAGGCCCCCACAGCACCTTTCACTCTCAGGTAGTGTCCGCCGAAGCGATACGCCTCAAACTGCAGGGACAGAGGTGTGTGGGACTGGTCCAGGTAGATGTCCACTTTGCCCAGCTCTATCGCCTTCCTCTCAAAGACTGGCAGCAGCACTTCCCTGCAGGACATGGGCCCCACATTTGTCTCTGCATCTGTCCCCATATTGTCCCTTGTCCTGTTCCAAGTAGACTCACCCCAGTGACTTCTTCTTCACAGCTGGCACGATCTCTGCCTCGATGTCAATGTTGAGGTCAAACTTCAAGGTGAAGCACTCCTTGCTGGGGTCCTAGGGGGGGGTGGCAGCTGCTTTCCCAGGGGTCCCTCCCTCCTTCCCACCAGGGCAATCCTGCTGCCCTGCCAAGTGCCCCAGGGAGAGGAGCTGGTGCCTTACATCCGTGTGCCTGCGCCAAGCCTTCTTCTTGGGCAGCTTCAGCGCTGAGCTCCTGCGCTCCCTGTGGGCACAGGGAGGGCAGGGTGACAAGAATGCCATGGGCTGGGGCTGCACAAAGGCTGTGCAGGGCCAGGGGCTCACCCTCTGCTCTCTGCTGGACCCTCCTCCTCCTCCTCCACATCAGAGGCAGGGCTGGTGCGCGGGGGGCATGAACGTGTCGACATATTGCGGGCCAGGATGGAGCCTGCAAATGGGCATCGAGCTGGGTTGTGACAGCTCCCCTAGCTCCGTGCTGGCTCCCACTGCATCCCCCTCCCATCCCTGAGTTGCAGCAGCCTCAAATGCATTCGATCACTCCCATCCTTGTGCCGCACCGCTGCCGCAGAGCTGTGGGAGCAGCGGTGCCACAGCTCTGTTTGGCTCACCTTGCGGATGAAGGTCGAAGCGGATGTGGCCATCGAAGTGCATGGCGCCATGGAGGCGGCCGTCGCAGAGCTCACGCAGGCTGAGAGGGCTGCTGTGGCTCAGCTGCTGACATTCTGTGTGGTGGCATTCCTGTGGGGACATAAGTCCATCAGGCAGGGCCTGTCCGGGGCTGCCAGCTATGGCATGTTGACAGGAGGGATGGCCAGCACCACAAGCAGCAGGGTCCCCTCTCCCACCTCCAACTGCAGCTGGAACATTGTTCACAGGGAATGCTGAAGCCAGAGAGGGCACAGGGAAAGTAGCATGGCCATGTGGCAGTGGGTGCTGTGCACGGTGATGACATGGGGGCTTCTGCACCACAGAGCCCCTCCCTGCTCCACTGCAATGAGCAGGGGACACCTGCACACGCCAAGGCTTGGACAAGGAGTGGCAGGACAGTCACCTGCACCATGGCACCAGCACTTCATCAGCGGCCCAGGAGGCCACCCTGGCACCCCACAGCCCCTTTGTGTTGACGAGAGCCGTGTCCCCGTGGCAGGACGGAGGAAGCGAGTGTCTGCAGCCAAACAATGCTCGAAGCCGGCGGGTTTCCTCCGATTGTGTGCGGCCACGGCTGCGGCCCCAGCCCCTCCAGGCATTCACAGCAGGTTATTTTTAAATCCCCGGCCAGGCCCCCAGCACAGTGCACAGCCTGTGTTCCCTGGCCAGTGACCCTCTCACTGGGGCTCCTACTGGCCCTGCTCCTAGGGACTGTGATGCCGCCGGCCACAGCCTGCTGCACCGCTGACACATCCCTGTCCCCGTGTGGGAACCCCACCGCCACCCTGCAAGCGGAGGGGTGCGAGGGTGCTGCGAGGAGATAGCCCTACCCGGGCTTGCCTGTAGTACACCGCGCTGCTGCGGGGAGGAAGCGCCTGTGCAGCTCCAGCCGCCCCCACTTCCTGCCCTCCTTCCTCCCGGCGCTGTTGAGGTCAGAGCTGACGTGCTCCCACCACCCGCGCTCTCTTCGAGGGACCGCTGACCCCTGTGCAGCACCCCCTGCCATCCACGAGTGTCCTATCCCAGGCCTCAAGACAGCCTCAGCCCCAGGACAGTCTGTACCCCTCAGCCCTCCTCCTCTCTCACCATGTGTCCCGTGGCCGTCGTGACACCTGCATGTGGGAGCACGGCCACGGGCTCCAGGCAGTGCCTGCAGCTGGCACTCATTCACTGAGATCCCCTGGGACCCTTCGCAGCTGCCCCAGAGTGATGTGGGGCTCCTCATCCACCCTGGGCCAGCAGCTTATCCCTGAGCTCATCCTCACAGGAGAGGCCAGCTGGGATGGCCAAAACCCTCTGCCCACCTCAGGGATCCCCTCCTGATCCGAGCCCCACGGAACTCCCAGCACACGGCAGCTCTGCCGCCCCTCAGCAGGCGCCTCACAAAGCAAGGGGGATCACGATCCTGCCCCGTGACACGGCAGGATGAGCCCCAGCCTGACCGGCAACCCTCCCTTCCCTGCTACCTGCCAGGCACCATCAGGGATCTGGTGACAGCGGCGGGGTGGCCTCTGTCGCTCCCGGCAGTCCCAGCTGCACTCCTGGGCAGCTACAGCCCAGTGCCACGTGTGCCCCAGCAGCACCGGCCCTGCCAGCCCGGCGTGCAAACAGAGCCCCGCGGCACACCCCCGGTGCGCCCGGGCCGTCCTGCCTGCTGCGCCGGAGACACCGCCCGCGGCCCCGCACAGCAGCCCCGGGGACTCGCTGAGAACCAGGGCATAGGTCCGGCCCGGCTCCGTACAGCCGGCGGGACAGAAGGGACCCTAAATCCGCCCTGGCCTCACGTTAGCGAGCGGGGGAACAGACGGGCTGTAGTAGATTAGCTCAAATCACGGCATCTTGGGGAAACGCGTAAACCGCCGCTGTGCCCGTTAAAAGCCAGCAGGACTCTGACGCCAGCAGGGAACGCACACACGGCAGGCCAGGGGCTGCCGACCAGGGCAGGGGCCCTTCAGGGAGCGACAGGTTGGACAGAGATGTCCACTGCCGCTTCTCACCCCCAAGACCCCAGGCAGCAGCTACCCGGCGCTGCCCCGACCCCGCAGGACCCACCTTGACCACCCTCCTTTCTCCGTCGCAGTCGGAATTCTGGCAGTGCAGTACTGTCTCCTCTTCTGGGCGCTGCTCGGCTGTGGAGAGAGTAGGGTCGGTGACTGGGTGCCGTGATAAGCTCCCTCCGAGTCCGTGCTGAGGCCCCCACACCAGGAATCCTGGGTTTCAGAGTTCGGCAAAGCACTCGGGCTCAGCCCGCTTCTGCCCGCCCCACAGCTCATCCAGAAAAATGAAGCCTAAGAGCCAGTGATGCATCCCTGCCGGAGGAACGCACAGTAACAAAATCCGGCACCTCCTGCTCAGCACCCCAGGGTACAGGAGGAGGACACGGACCTGCTCCAGCTCCCCTGGGGATGTCACGGCCTGGAGCTGCAGCAGCAATACTAAATCTGTTGCTGTCAACCCCCAGCGGGGCTTAGGAGCCACTTTAAGCTTTGACAGTTAAATCGGCCTTAGGGACAAATCCTATTTTGAAGGCTTTTGTTATATGTCGAACCTAATCGTTTAAAAATAACAGATTCCGGGCTGCTCACGGCGGCAAACGAGCAGTACGGACACCCTCTGGCAGGACAACCCCTCTGCAGGCAGGGATGCTCCGTTGGGAAGCTGCCTGCTGGGCAGGGAGCCACTGCCGGGGATGTGGAGAGGCCAGATGGCATGGCTCTACCACAATGGCACGGCTCTACCAGGTGGCACGGCTATTATACCAGCCCAGCGGCACAGGGACTTCCCCGCCGCACCGCTTCCCTCTCCCGCATCCTTCCTGCCAACAAAAACAGCATCCACGCCGACCCGAGCGAGACGGCGGCCAAGGCCGGGGTTAGAAACAGTCTGCGGGATATAACAGTCTGCCTTTTGAGGCAGCACTGAAAAGACTGCCGCTTCTTCCCGGAGAGGGGGAAGCAACTCGGAATGGTGCTGGTTGCTCAAGCTCCCATCTGGGAGGCGATCACGGGGCTGCTGTGGCACCATGGACGCTGCTGGATGACGGTGCAGGAGCAGCCTCAGCTCGTCGCCCTCCAGGAGTAGGGCTGGGAGCCGGGCTGGGAGCCGGGGCCGGGCGCTGCCCCCGCGGCAGGAGCACAATGAGGCCTCTGTCCCCGCGGCCGCCCCGCAGCGCACGCTGGGCTGGGCCGGCCCCCGCCCCCCGCCGCTGCCGTTTCACTTGACCTATCGGGAATAATAACGGAAACAAATAAGAAATTCTTTCATGCACCCAAGGGAAAGTTTTCCAAACTCACCAAAAACTAGAGGCTGACCGAAGCGGCCGGAGGTGCCAGTGATCAGCCCCACGCCGCAGCCGCCGGCACGGCCAGAGCCGCGTGGCCGTTCCCAAAAGCCGACCCTGTCCGCGGGTCACACATACACCAGGGCCTGGGACACGCGGGTTGGGAGCTCCTCGCAGGGAGCCCCGCTTTGTGGCAGAGGCAGGAGCGTGTCCGGGTCCCCACCAGACACAGACACTTCTCGGGGTTCAGGAGAGATCCTGTCCCCATCAGCTCCTCTCCCCGCCCGGTCACCTCCTGCTTCTCCCGCTGCCGGCTGTGCTATCACACCCGGTGCTCCCGGTGACGGAGCACGGTGAGGACGGTTTTGAAACCGGATCGTCCTTGAGGCAGAGCGCACGGCAGCGGCAGCCGGCTGCTTCAAACGCCTGCCTGGGCCGGGGGGAGCGGCGCCGGTGGCACGGGGCGGTTTGCTGAGCGCTCCCCAGCGCCTGCAGCATTCCCACGGCATCCCGGCGGCACCCAAGAGCTGTTTCCAACCCCTCACCCTCGCTGCCAGGGCTGGAGGCTTAGGGCAGCCGCACTCAGCCACAGTCTGCCGGTTGCCTAAAGCCCCACAGCCACCTACCCCCGAGCTCCTCGCTGACGTCCAGGTTGGAGCTCCAGGAGAAGCGCTCCACTGCCCCGTACTCCAGCCCCGCCAGGCCGGGCGGCAAAGCCTCCAGCTCGTAGGCACCCCGCTTCTTCCAGTACAGAAACATCCTGGGGTTGCGGCCGGAGGGCCCCCCGGAGCCGTGCCCGCCCCGACGGGGCCACCGGTGGGACTAACCGGGGGAGACCAGCTCCGGTTTTAAGAGTGGGTCCCGGTCTCCGGACAAGCGGTGCATTGACGCCGCCGGCGGGAGCCGCGGGGCGGCCGAGGGTGCTGCTGGAGGCTGCCCAGCGCCCGCGCGGGGGGCGCACAAAGGGCCTTTCTTCAGCCTCCTACAGACATTGCACAAATTTCACTTTCCACCGTCTATGGAAGACATTCGGCTGCGGAGACAAGACGTGCTTGTGATGGAAAGAATCAGCATTAAGGAGGGGGCTGTTTGGCGGCTCTGCTGTCCGCCTGGCCTGTGAGGGGGCAGGAATGCGCCGCCCCGAGCTCCGGTTGTATCCCTGCACCCGTGGGCACCCGGGGCCCCCAGCCCGCATAGGGGACACCAGGGATCTTCAGAGGGTTTTTCTCCTGCTAGTCCAAGAAAGCACCAAAAGGGCTTAAACCCTACAAAGACAACAAAAGATGGCACCTTCATCCTGCCCCAAGCAAAACCGCCAAGCTAAGACCATCCCAACCTCCAAATTCATCACAGCATCTCCTCCCAGGGGCACCAGGTGCTTCTCAGAGTTTTGTTGCTTCTAGGCATCCTTTGCCAGAAATTCTGTCATAAATTGCTGCTGCAAAAGTAATGGATGCCAATGTATTGCAAAATTAATCCTGATTGATTTATGCATCCTTAATATTAAGTGCTTTCACAGATTTCCCATTGATCGCAGAACAGTGTTTTTGTAGGTGGGATGCTTCATTGAAGTTTATGCTCTAAAGGCCCCCAGCCTCCCCATTGTCCCTCTTCCCCTCAGGGAACACCAGAAGCCAGTGAGGTTCCCCTTTCCTGAGGCTGCAGCAGCCACCTCTGGGCCCCAGCAGGCACTGGCACCTTATAGTTCACCCCCCCCCCCCCCCCCCCCCCCCCCCCCAAATGTGCCAAAACACACTTGCAGCTTGGCACAGAGAGGTTACTCACTTATCCCCTGGCTCTGAGGGACAGACCCACTGTGGGATTCATTACCAGGTGAGATGGATGCTGGGGAACTGGTGACAACACCAAAGCAGATGCTTGGCCGAGGTGCTTTCTGTGTTGGGCATTTCTCCCATGGCCTTTGCCTTTCCTGAAGCTTTTTCCACCCACTCCCTCCTGACCTGAACTCTCATCTCACCCCGCCTGGGATGTTCCCCCTGGCTGCACCACTATTTACTTTAGCCACTGTTCAGGTCACAATGCTAGCCAACTTCTCCCTTTGCTGCCAGACCCAGCCATATGGGGATAATTAGGCCTGGATTATGTTTAACTCTTTACAAGGCTGCAATATTGCATAGCTTGTTGCAGCTCTTCTCTGGCTCTGTCCCCCCCTCAAGTCTCATCTGTTTGTTTGTTTACAGCTGCTCGTTCCTGGAATTCTAGGAAATCTTTCCCACACCAGATAAAAGCAGTTTTGCAGATTACTCATGCCCACAGCAGCCGCCAGCCAAAAAGCTCTGGCCCCAGGTGGTGCACCACATTCCTCCTTCCTCCACCTGACCCAGGGGATTTGAATGGGCATTGGGTTCAGAGGGCTCCAGGGCCGGACTGCTATCCAGTCTGGGCTGAGGCAGAACCATGCCTCATTTTGCAGTTACTTTTGCAGTCACAGACCCAGTAAGAGCCCAGCGTGCTGGTATTACCCATATAGTTTTTTTCCAAAAATGTCCTCAACTTGACCTGAGGGCACTCACCTGTGTGACCCTCACCACCCCTGGCTTCCCTTGGGAGCAAATTGCTAATTGACAAAGGGCTGGGAAGAAAAAGAAATAAAATTCCTCTCCTGTCCCAATGGGGCAGAGCAGGTGGGGTCAGGTAAGGCCACACTCCAGTGCTCCATTCAGCACCTGGGTAACAAGTTCCTTCCCAATCCCATCCTGTTACAGCCTCTATCCATAGCACAGTCTCTTACGAGCTGGTGACACATCAAAGCCAGCTCAAGCTGCTCCCAGACTGTGCTCAGGGCACTGAGCTCACCCTGCAGCACCAGTTACGCAGCTGGGACAGCACAGGACAGGAGGAAGCCATCCCAGTGGACAGTCAGAGTGGGCTGTGACAGTGCAGCACCGAGTGGCTCTGTTTTTGTCGCAAGGGGAGAGGGACTCCCTACAGTGCTCCTCTGTTACCCTCTCCTTGACCAGCAGGGCACACAGAGCCATGGGTCAGCCACAGTGCTAGAACCCCAGCATGGGCCCTTCCCCAAACCCAGGGGACAGTGAAGTTCTGCTTAGGGCACTGTGGATCACTGACCAGAGCCCCCTGAGGGCCAGACAGGCAACGGAAAGAGGTCCTGACCAGCGTGCGTGCAATGGAAGCTGCCCCCAGCTGTGTCAGCCACAGCCACAGGAAAAGATCCAGACCAGTCCAATGTTTACCATAGATATTTATTACAAAACACCAAAAATACAAACTGAACATACAAAACATTATCAAAACCAGCCCCACTGTAGCATCTACCTGTCCAGGACCTCTGCAGCACCCAGGGCTCCTGCAACCACCTGAGGTCCCACATGAACAAACCCCTGGCTGAGCAGCCTGAGGCTTCAAGTGTAATCACACTCAAAGGGGAACTGCCTCCTCTTCAACTGCTGCTTCTTCTTCTTCAGTTTCCCTGAGCCCACAATACTGTAGTTGTAATCGGATGTGACGTAGGGGATCTCTCCCTCAATTCCTTGCTGGAAAATGGAAAAAATCAGAAACAACTTTAAGAACTTGTACCTTCAGCAGAAGCAGCACATCCCTCTCCAGGCTGACAGAGCTGATGCTGGGAAGGACCCAGCAATCACCAAACCCCACTTTGGAATCTGAAACATGAGCAGAAACATTCTGTTCTCCTGAGGTTTCTGTGCTTAAGGACAATTTCACAGAGATAACCATCTTCTGATGCCCAGGCATCTCCCAGCACGCATCAGCCTCAGGAACAAGAAAATGGAAAACCTGCCAGCCAGCTGCAACTCAGCCAACTCCCACCCCTCCTGTGAGCTCCTACCTGGCCCACAAGCACACAGTTAGGGATGGCGATGTTCCCAAGGAGCAGACAATTCACTAATCTCAGATTCTCTGGAGGCACTGGTGTCAGGATGTGGTAAAGCTTCTTCTCCATATCAACTCCTCGGACAATTCCTAAAAAAAAACCACATGCAAAGCTCAGCCACAGGAATCCCTGCTCACTAGCACATCCCTACACGTAGTCATGCTCAGCCGAGCACCAAAGTCCAAACTGGAACATTAAGTCACACAAGAAAACTGAAGCAACTACTGGAATTTTGCAAAAGCCACATGGAATCTGCTTTCAAGAACGTGAACCAGAAAGTGAGTCACTGTGGAGTTCTGAGGGAAGCTCCGAGTGGCACCGTTCAAGGACATTCCCCACAGCTCTTACCACCTGTTAACCAAAGTCCAAGGACTCTGCAGTACAGTCTCTAACAGAAGAGAATATACCACACTCATCCCACTTCTCCAGCTCGTTTTAGCAAAGCAGGTAATTCCATCCATCTGCAACCTGTCTGCCGGAACATGGCAGGTGAGAGCAGAGCTCCAGGTGTGCTCACCAAAGCCCAGGCAGTCGCAGATCGGTGTCTGTGTCAGCAGCACCGGCCCGTCGGTCTGGCACTGGACTTCCTCTGGAATGCAGCAGAGCCCAACCCAGCTGGCGTTCACTGCGTACATGATGTTGCTGGGAGCAACATCTGTGTGAATAACCCTGAGTGCAACAGCATTGAAAGGTACCTGAGGTGAGACAGAGAAGAGAGGAAAGTGCTCATCAGCTCCACTTGGATTTAGTGCAAGTTCAGAGATAGGACACTACTCAGAACAGACCCTGCACACTCCCACATCACACAAGCACTATGGCAGGGCACACAAAGCAGTTTTTGCACCAACACCTGCACACGCAGAACACATACCACACTGGCACCTTGACAGAAGCCTGGCTTCCAGACACCCTGAATACAGGCACTCTGCAGATTAGAGTGTTTATCCCTCTTCTGAGATATCTATGCAGTAGGAACACAATTGTGCTAACTTCAAGTTGGGCTCTCTGCACACTCCCCCACAAGCCATCCCAAAAAGCACCTTTACCTGATATGGCACCAGGCTGTGCAGTGGGAGCACTGCTCCAACATCGGGGCTCTGCAGGTGCCCCAGGTATCCCAGGATGGACATGTCACGCAGGATGCTGCTGTGCACTCGCCTGAAAGAACAAGCCTATGTCAAGGACAACGTGCTCAGCTCAAGGGCCTCACAGAACACTCAACGTCCTACTTACACTTCACCTGCCGCCCCTGCCCGAGGGAATTCCGGGTGGACATACAGCAGCTTGTGCTGTGGAGCTGACAAGTCCTCCCCTTCAAGGTACTTCCAGCTCTCCATGCTGCCCGTTCCCAGCTGCTTGCACTTGGATTGCTGCTTGCCCTTGGTGTGCAGCCCGGCACTGAAGTGGACATGTGCAGGCGTCAGAGGGGGCATGGCCTTCCAGTCACACACGTCCATCTGAACAACGTGGCTGGGTGACAACAGCCGGATGATATCAATGAGGAGCAGCAGCCCTTCACCTTCAGGAGCACAGGAAATACATGACTACTGCTACTACTGTGACAGGTGGGACAGCAGCGTTAGCTCAGAGCGGACACGCTGTGAGTTCCTGCTCCATGTGGTGCTGTGCCATTGTTACCTCCCTCCCACACCTCTCCAGAGCAGATTGACCCCATTTACCTTTCACCCAGCCCATGGTGTTGATGACTAGAGGCACTTCCTTCTTGTAGCAACTGAACACGTACTTCACGACATCAAGGTACCTCTCTGTGTCCTGCTCACAGCTGGTCTGGCCATAATACACCATCTTACAGGGCATCTGCTGGTGAGTGAAGGGGGGACCTAGCAAAGAGAGCACCGAACATTCAGTGCCTTCCACAAGTCAAACCAAAACACTCCCATCCCTGAGCACCCACATGCCTTCTCTCTGGAAATAATCCACGCTCTTCCCACATGCCAATTGTCCTCCTTGCACAGCCTGCAAGTAGGGGAAACCGGTTCGCTTGCAGGCTGGGAATTTTGTTTGTTTCAGGTCAATTTGGTCTGTTTTTTGTTTGACATCACCTCTTACACTCTTGAAAATCTTTAGGGAACACTCTATGACAAACTGGTTAAACAGAAAACCAGTCTGGCCGTGTCCTTTTAGACAATGACCCAAATCTGCAAGACCACAAACACCAGCAGTTTCCTGGACTTTGTTTTTTCCCCTCATCCCAACAACCCCAATCCGTGTAGATCCACTTTGGATTTCTCAAGTTAGTTTTACCTGTGGATACAGATTTTCCCAAGGAGACCTTTCACATCTGAAAGGCAGAACATCCCCTTTGACACACCTTAGCATGTACTACTCTACATCATTTCTCTTTAAAGACAAAAAGAGCTGAAGAACAGCTCCATGTTACTCAGCGAGCTTAAGTGTCCCTACAAGAGAACTCAAACTGCCCTTGGTTGATTCTCTCCAGGAAACTCTTGACAGCTGTGGCAGCAGCTTCCCCTGAAGCAGAGCTTCTGCCTAGAACATCCTGTTCATTTCAGAAACGGAAGAGATCTCTGGTAACCACAGAAGCAGTGGAACACATACCCAGAATGGGCTCCGTGACGCTGCTCAGGGACACGCACCCAGGCGGTGTGAATTCCGTCTGGCCGATATCACACTCCATGTACTCAACCACAGGAAGGCTGCAGGGACAGAGACTGTGTGTTAGCATCCACCAAAAGAACTACAGCATGACCTGAGCATATCAGAAGTGCAGTCTGATTTTGTTCCAGATGATGCAAAACTAAATTTCATGAATAAAGTCTCCCCTTCCCTCAACCACACTCATGGTGCATTTTTAAGCATTTTAACTCCCCTACTGAACCCAAACTGCTTGGTGCTCAATATGCTTACACACTCCAAGGCAGCAATTTAACAGTATTTCAATAGGTATGTTCAGGAGGAAACTTTTCTGAAATCACTCAAGACAAGAATGCCTGTTCTTCTGAATTTTTGTTTGTATTTAAAAGCTATGCACCTTCCAGTTCTGATAGCTCTTCTGAGACCTGTGAAACGGTTTTTATTCTTTTTTCCTTCTCCTAAATCTCATGCAGAACATAAAAGCTTGCATAACATGTGAAGACTCACCGGTTCAGTAACAGGTTAATTAGATATCTGTTGAATGTTGATTTTCCAGTGTTTTTTGGGCCACACACCAGCATTACAGGGACACCTTCATCTTCCGCTAGAAGAAAAGCAGAGCGTGACCTGGACTGATGCTGGCATCACTAACCCACCCAGGCAATACCTAAGCTCTAGATGCACAATCTCTATAAAGAAAAATATAATCCTCAATCAGCATGTACTGGTCAGGACACTCTCTCAACTTAAACTCATGAAAAACCTCACGAATTTTCTTTTTTTTCAGGCTATCAAAGCCCCAACCTGGCCAAGGGCCTTCACTCACCACAACAGGCCTGAATCAGCTCCTCCAGCGCCAGACACATGCTCTCCGACACCAGCAGCCCGTGGTCGGAGCTGCACTTCACGATGCCCACGGACGCCAGCACCGCGTCCTCTGGTGTGAAGTTAGACTCCTCCTTTTTCTAGGCGAGAGGGTGAGCACTCAGCACGGGGTGCGTGAGGCCACGGCCTGGGTGCTGATAGGGGCGGCCGCCGCTGGCTCTGCATGGGCGGTGTGGGGACGGCGTAGGGCGTAGCGGGCCCCATGCTGCCTCACCTGGGGCTCGAAAAACCGCGCCAGCGGCGGGTGGCTCAGCAGGAATCGGGTGACTGGCGTGTCCAGGTGCTCCAGCAGCACCACGGCGCAGTCGGGCGAGAAGTGTGCCATCACCTTCATCCGCGCCTCTGCAAGAGTCCAGCGCCGCCATCACCCCCAGCCCCGCGCCCGCCCGCAAAATGGCACCCGCCCGCTCCGCAGCGCCCCGCGCACAAAATGGCCGCCCCCCGCACCGCCCGTGAAATGGCGCCCGCCCGCGCCCCCGTCCCGCCCCGCACTCACGGCGGCGGACGCGTTGCGAGCGCATAGCGGCGCGGGCGGCGGCGCGCAGCTGGCGGAGAGCGGCGGCGGGCGGGCGGGCACCGGGCAGCGCCTCCAGGCTGAGCGCGCAGTGCGTGGCGGGCGAGAAGACCAGCAGTCCCGGGTGGTGCGAGGCCACGGCGAAGCCCATCAGGCGGACCGCACCATAGAGGCAGCGCAGGCGGCACTTGCCGGTGAAGGTCAGCGCCTGCAGGACAGAGCGGGCGGTCAGGCGGTGCAGGGCGCGGCGGAGCCGACGCGTTGTGGGCGCTGCTCACCTGCTGCGGCGCCAGCAGCAGCACGGCCGTGCCCTCCGCCGCCTCCACGGCCACTAGCCCCGGCTCAGCCGGCGGCACCATCCCGATGCGAGTGAAGGAGGCGGCGAACTCCCGCCAGGCCGCCTCCGCCCGGCTCGCACGGGCCAGGGCACGGGCCGAAGCCCGACGGGGGCGGCTGCGCCGCGCGGGCATGACCGCCGAGCCTCCTCCACCTCCCGGGGCCGCCCCTCGGCCGGCCCCGCCTCGCCCGGTGCAAGGCCCCGCCCGCCGCCACCGCCCCGTTAAGAGCCGCCCGTGCGGTGCGGGGCAGCCCAGCCATGCTGCAGCCCGCGCTGCTTCACCTCTGCCTCTGTGCGGCCGCCGCCGCCTCCCCGTTCACCCTCCGCGGCGATCACCGCCTGGCTGGGCTGTTCCCGCTGCACACCGCGGCGCACCGGGAGGATGCCAGCCTGCTCGTGCGCGGCTGCGATGAGTGAGTGCCCGTGCTGCCCGTGCCCCAACTCCGCGCTCTCTACTCCCTGCCAACCACTCTCGATTCCATAGTGCCGCCTTCAAGAGTCACGGCTACTGCCTGTCGCAGGCCCTGCGCTTCGCCGTGGAGGAGATCAACAATTCCAGCACGCTGCTCCCCAATGTCACCCTGGGCTACGAAATCTATGACACCTGCTCTGAGCCTACCAACTTCCATGCCACGCTATGTGCCCTCGCTCATAAAGGCAGGCAGGATGTCCAGGTGCTCCCCAGTTTCCAACACTATGAACCCCAGGCTGTGGCTGTCATTGGCCCTGACAGCACCCGGCTGGCCCTCACCACAGCCGCTGTTCTCAGCCTCTTTCTTGTACCAGAGGTAAGTGCAGCTCCTGTGGCTGATGAAAAACAGGGATCCCAAGGCGTGATGGTGTCAGGGAGGGTGGGCTCAGAGCTGAGGAGCCTGGTAGAGCTGGAAATGCAGCCCCTCTGTGTGTGTTATCCCAGGATTCTTTACAGTCAGTCAGTGGGCTGGCTTGCCATTAATCGCAGCTTTCTCCTGCTTCAGCATGCTTGGCACTGGGTACCCTGCCTGCCCAGCTCCAAACAGGCTGCCTGAGCTATTAGCTCTCAGGGCTGCAGCTGTCTGGGCCAGCAGATCCCCCTTTCCCTTGGCTCCCTTTGCAGATCAGCTACGAAGCCTCCACAGAGTTGCTCAGCCTGAAGCGGATGTACCCCTCTTTCCTGCGCACCATCCCCAGTGACAGGCAGCAAGTGAAGGCCATCTTCCTGCTGCTGCAGCACTTTAATTGGACCTGGGTGGTGCTGCTGGGCAGCGACAACACCTATGGCAGGATTGGCCTGGATGCCCTGCAGGAACTGCTGACTGCAAGCAATGTGTGTGTGGCCTACCGAGGCACCATCCCTGCCAACTCAGATGCCAGCAACCCAGAGCTCCACAACCTGGTCCGAATCCTCACAGATGTCAAGGTCAATGTCACTGTCGTGTTCTCCAACAGAGAAAGTGTTCTGCCATTCTTTGAGGTGGTGGTCCAGAGGAACATCACGGGCATGGTGTGGGTGGCCTCCGAAGACTGGTCATTAGCTCAAACTATCTGGCAGGTGCCTGGCATCCAGACCATTGGTTCAGTGTTTGGGATGGCAGTTGAGAAGCCAGAGCCCACGATGCTGGAACGCTTTGAAGCTTGGAAGATGTTGGAGGAAGGTTCTGTGGCTGAGTGTGCCAGCAGTGCAGGAGCAGGTGGGGAATCTGTGGGGGATGCACGGCTGGACTGCATCCAGTGCTGCACCGGCTGCCGTGCGCTTGCCACTGTCCCTGACGTGTATGATGCTCAAGGCTCCTTCAGCGTGTACTCGGCTGTGTATGCCGTGGCCCACGGCCTTCATGACCTGCTGGGCTGTGCCTCGGGGACCTGCAGCAAAGGCACTGTCTATCCGTGGCAGGTAAGAGCAACCTTGTGGAGGAAGATCCATGAGGATCCTTTCCCACAGGGAAGGATTTTTCCATTGTGCCTGAAGGTTTCCTGTCTTTCCCAAAGGCTCAAATCCCAGCTGAAGACCCTTGTGGGCTTCAGCTGCCCCTCACAGTCAGAGCAGTCAAGAGCTAGACCTATACTTCAATCCTAGGTCACTTGTTCCTTTACCACCAGCCCTTCACTGGATGGGATTTCCTGCAGATGTTGGGGGGCTGGAAAGCAGCTGCAGGACAGAGGAAGTGTCCTCCAGCACATCTTCCTCCCAATGGCAGGAGTTGTGCCATTGGAAGGGGTCCTCTCTTTTGTTTTACAGCTCCTACAAAAGATTAGGCAAGTAAACTTCACCTTATACAAGAGCCGAATCACTTTCGATGCCAACGGGGACATTCATAAAGGCTATGACATTATCATGTGGAAACAGAGGGGCCCAAACTGGGTTCCTGATGTGATAGGAACCTTCCGTGTGAACCCTGACAGGCTGAGCATCAACCCAGGCAAAATCCTGTGGCACACAGAAGATGGCCAGGTACTGTTCTGCACCTGGTCTTATTTATTGCTCACTTCTGAGCTGACTACATCTTAATGCCACCAGTTCCGGGGTGTTTCCTCATAGGAGGGCAAAACAAAGAGCAGAGGCAGTGTGGGGGGGGGTGCCAGAGTGTTGCTGCCTGCCAGCCTGACCTTGTCTGTGCTCCCAGCAGGCTCCCAGCTCGGTGTGCTCTGAGGCTTGTAAGCCAGGGGAGATGCGGCTGCAGCAGAGCCGCCACAAATGCTGCTTCAGCTGTGTGGCGTGTCCACCGGGAACCTTCCTGAACACATCGGGTCAGTACACCCTAGGGTCTGGTCCTGCTCCTTCCTCCCCTGCCCACATCCTACCTCCTGCTCCTGTCTCGCCATTCCCAGCCTCTCATCCTGTGGTCAGTAAAACCTCTGAGCTGACCTGAAGGCAGTGGGTCTGGTTCCTGTTTGCTTACAAGTGGGTATGCAAAGTCCATGCTCTGTGCTTTCTGGGGAGTTTTGCCCACAGGTGAGTGCACCTGGGCAAACGGAGCACTTTGCCTGTGGCCAGGGAAAGGGGATGTCCGGCCCAGTAGCTGTTCCACCACATCCTCTGCCAGGGAAATTGTGCCTTTGTGCTCCAAGATGGCACACAGGGCTTCTGCACTATCTGGTCACCCGCACCTGCCACATGGAAATATATCCTGACTGCGACAGGCCCCAGTAGTCACCTGCCTCAGAACTGCCGGTCACAAAGACAAACCTCTTCCTGGAAGCTAGTCCCTGAACACCCTTGGCCTGTGGAGTGGGCAGGGGCAGCTCTGGGGACAGTGGGAGCAGAAAGCCTCCCTACATGGTCCTGTCCTATTCCACAGCAGCTGCTGCAGGTCCTTCCCAGGCTACTGCTTGATGCACAGGCCACTTCCCACCCACAGATCCTATGGCCCTGAGCCTCACCCAGCTGAGCCCCTGTCTAAGCCCACGTCTCAGCCCAGGCCATGGATTTTGGGAGAGGTGTGATGGGTGAGCAGAGCCCAGGGAGCTGCAGGCCCTGCACTACGGCAAAACTCTTACCTAGTCCAGGGTGTGTGAGGTGTCCATGTCCTCCTCCACAGACCCCTTTGACTGCCAGGCCTGTGGCTTGGACGAGTGGGCCCCAGCAGGGAGCGAGGTCTGCTTCAATCGCACCACAGAGTTCCTGTCCTGGTCCGAGCCCCTCTGCTGGGTGCTGCTGGCCCTGGCTGTTCTTCTCATGCTGCTCATAGTGGCGCTGGCTGTCCTCTTCGCCCTCAACGCCTCCACACCTGTGGTCAAGTCTGCGGGCGGGAAGACGTGCTTCCTCATGCTGGGCTCCCTGGCCTGCACCTGCAGCAGCCTCTTCTGCTACTTTGGGGAGCCCTCGCGGGCGGCGTGCCTGCTGCGGGTGCCGCTTTTCGCCATCAGCTTCACCGTGTTCCTCTCGTGCATGGCGACCCGCTCCTTCCAGATCCTCTGCATCTTCAAGCTGAATGCGCGCTGGCCTGCTCTCTACGAGGCCTGGATGCGGCGCCAGGGGCCGGTGCTGTTCGTGGCCGCCAGCACGGCAGCACAAGTGGCGCTGTGCGTGGTCACCGAGATCGCCAGCCCCTCAGTGCCGCTCCGGGACTACGGTGCGCGGCACGACCGCGTGGTCCTGGACTGCGCCCAGAGCGCCGCGGCCGACGCCGCCACCGCCTACACGGTGCTGCTCAGCGCCGGCTGCTTCGCGCTCAGCTACGCGGGCACGGACCTGCCCGCCGCCTACAACGAGGCCAAGAGCCTGACCGTGAGCCTGCTGCTACACCTGGGCTGCTCGGCCGCCGTGCTCTGCTCGCAGGGCGCGCTGCGCGGCCGGGCCGAGGCGACGGCGCGGGTGCTCAGCACGCTGGGCACGCTCGCAGCACTGCTGGGCGGGTACTTCGTGCCGCGAGCCTTTGTCATCCTGCTGCGGCCGCACCGAAACACGGCCGAACACTTCCAGATGGCCATCCAGGAGTACACGCTCCGCCGGGCCGCCGCCTGAACCGCGCAGCTCGGCACTGGCCCGCCCCGGCCGCGCTCTGTCAGAGCGTCACTACCGGCACCCGCTGACGCCACGTCGTCAGCGCGGATGCGGTGGGCCACCGTGTGCGCGGCCATGGCGCCGGCTTTGTGCGGCAAACATGCGTTGCGGAGTGTGCGGGAGCTGAAACCGGCAGCGCGCAGCAGGGCAATTCGGCGACGCGACAACCCCCCCCCGCTCGGCGTGGGCGGCCGCGAGGCCGGCGCAATGGCCGGTGCTCGCCAGCTGCTCCCGCTCTTCCGCGCCGCGGTCCCCGGCGGGACCGTCGCGCTGCCCGCCGGCTCGCCGAACTTCCAGCTTCTGCTCGACTTCTTCCTACACCGGGAGACTGGCGATACGGGCGCACAACACCGCGCCCGCATGTGGCGGGCCCGATGACGCAGCTCGGCGTGCCCGACGCCGTGGCGCTGTGCGTGCCTTCCGCCCGCGGCCCCCGCCGCGCCGCCGCCGCACCGCCCTCCGGAGCCGCGGCGGCCCCCGCAGCCCGGCGGGCAGGCGGTGCGTGAGGGGAGCGGGAGGGGGACGGCGCGGCGAGGCACGGCGGGGGCGGCGGGGGATGACGCCGCCGTTCCCTAGTTGTCAGGGCCTCTCGCAGCCCCGGAGGGGCTGGCTTGGTGGGTGTTGGCGGCGGGCGGGGGGACGGCGAGGCCGAGCCCCTTCACGAGGGAAAAAGGGTGTTGTGGGAGCAAAAAAAGAGCCCCGGCTCCGGGGAGAAAGGCGCCGGGGGGAGCAGAAAAGTACAGGGGGCCGGTCGAGTTTTTGCCCCCACATGTCATAAAAACTATCCTCAGCAATATACCTTAAACGTGCACAAACAGGTAAACGCTTCTGCTTTCTCCTTCCCTTGCGCGCCAGGGGAGGTGCTGTGTTCCCACGGCTCCGGCCCCCGCACGGGTTGGGGGACAAGGGGGGGCCCTTTTCTGCCAGCTGATCTCAACACCTCGTGATCCCCGGGTTTGGTAAAGGAGGGTCTCCTCTGCCCTTGGGGGTGCTCCATGGCCGGGGGCGGGTTATATGGTCAATGAAGGTGTCCTAGAGCTGCCAGGACTGTCTGGAGCTGGGCCTCAGGAAGGCCATGTGAGGGGCTCCTAGGGGGCTGGGGGGCGGGTGATGGCAAACCTCCTGGGCTTGAGATGTCCCGGGCGGGGGGGTTTTGGGTGCGGGGGAAACACATGGGGCATTTATGAGGAGAGCTCCAAAGGTTGGACCACACCAACGGGATGGCCCTGCAGGAGAGCTCGGGCTTTGCTTCACTTGTCTTGGGGAAGAATCTTGGCCCTGCAGAAATGCGTGTTCCGTTGGGGCCGAGCAGGCACTGTGAATTTTGAGGGGACACAAGGTGGCAGAACAGCAGCTGATAGGGAGCTATGATAGGCAGCCTCGGGGCGGTGGGAGAAGTACCCACCTCAATTGCCCTTGAACTATGGGTCTGTTGTGCTGATGCTGTTGAAGGCAGTGAAAAATGGGATCTGTATTGGCATCCCCCACGGAAACACACTGGAGAGAAGCCATTGAAAGTGGTCCAAGTGTGGCACATGTTAATTTAGAAAAGAGAATCTCCTGGAACATGACGCCAGGAACTGAATGAACCGATCAGAAAGGTTATCCCAGGAGCTGCCCTGCTGGGCTTGGAGTGCCAGTGCTGTGTGGCAGGAAGGGAATTGGAGCTTGTCCCATCCCAGCCCACACTCAGTTCCAAAAAAGACCCCTGTGCACCAGTGGCACGTGGTCCATGCGCGGGACCTCCACAGACAGGGCCCCTGCAGATGTGACTCATGCGATACACAAACACAGCCAGCACTTGTGTTTCAGTACTACACCGGACTCTGATTGTACAAGAGTGGTCCTGTGGGTGGGGTGGACAGGCTGAGCGGGGCCAGTGTGATTGTGCTGGCATGGGCTGAGCTGTGGGCTCCAGGTCAGCTCCTGCGTCTGTGGAAGCCAACGCGCACCCGTATCTCACGGGCTTCACATGCGTCGGCTTGCCAGGAGGGTGTCAAGCGGCGGTGGAGATGCGACCTGAACATTGTTGTACAAACGGGGAGAGCCAACCAAGGTCAGCAGGGGGCCGCCTGCATTCAGCATCCCTATGGCTGCTGCTGGACAGTGGCATGGAGCAGCGGGCCCCCTTTCCCTTCTTGGGCAGTCCAGCCCAGCAAGAGCTGAGTGAACAGTCCCTTATCTACCGTCCAGGACAGCCCACTGAGGGCTGTTCCTCGTCTATGAACCAAAATGTGATTCAGGGAGGCACTGACAGCAAAGGCTGCTGTGGATATACCAGGAATCCAGATTCTATCATCAGGGCCTCTCCTTGCTCTGAAACCACTCTTGTGGGGAGCTGGGAAGATGATGCCATTCTCCTGTCTTGCAGTGCTCCTCCATGCTCACAGCAGTTTTTTTTAATGCAGAAGAAGGACCTCCAGAGTCAATGATACGTGCAAGGCGCAACCCCAAACCCCATGCGGTGGGATGGGGTTTGGGAGGAATGTGAATCCTGAGGTGACCTAGCCTAAGGAAGGGAATTATGTCGGGCTCTGTCAATGAGGGAGTGGCGGCCCAGAGATACTGGGAAATGGGTCTCTTTTGGGTAAGGCCAGCAGCCCATCAGATCCAAGCACTGACAGAACGTATCTTGTTGAGCTGTTCCATCTCACTGGGCTGTTCTGAGCTAGGGGTGCTGCCTCGGCTTGCTAGGGAGCGTCCTGAGTAGTGGGGAAAGGGGGGGAGTGGGTCTGGGGTGGGTGTTATCCCAGCTAAACACCTCCTTTCCTGTGCCTTTGCCCCGTGCTCAACATGATACAAGTGCTTTCGGCAGGATTAGAGACTGCGCTTGCCCGAGGGCCGTCAAGCACACGGGGGGAGAAAGTGGTTTGGGCGAGGGGAGTGTGGGCACGGGCCTCTAGAAGCAATGGCAATCAGATGCACACTAAAGGCAAGCACAGGTACAAGTAACCATGTCCTCTCTACTCACCCTGGCTCCTGGCTGCAAGTCCTGCTCCCCTTTTGGCTGAACGCACCCCGTTAACAGAGGTG
>CM031875.1:3312615-3351898 GCA_018697195.1 Certhia americana
GGGCGTTCCCCCGGTAACCTTCCTTGACACATCGGGGTCCTACACCCTATGGCCGGGTCCCTTCTCCTTCTCCCCTGGCCCACGATCCTACCTCCTGCACCTGTCTCGCCATTCCCCCCTCTCATCCTGTGTCAGTAAACCGAGCTGACCTGCACAGTGGGTTCTGTTTTCCTTTTTTGCTTCAGTGGGTATGCAAAGTCCCATGTTCTGTGCTTCTGGGGAGTTGTTGCCCACGTGGTGCCCCTGGGCAAACAGAGCACTTTGCCTGTTGGCCCAGGGAAAGGGGATTTCCGGCCCCAGTAGCTGTTCCACCAAGCCCTGCCAGGGAATTGTGCCTTGTGCTCCAAGATGGCACACCAGGCTTCTGCACTATCTTGTCCCCGCACCTGCCACAATGGAATATATCCTGACTGCGACAGGCCCCGTAGCACCTTGCCTCAAACTAGCCGGTCACACAACGACAAACCTCTTCCTGGAAGCTAGTCCTGAACCCCCTTGGCCTGGGAGTTGTCATGCACTCCTGGGGACAGTGGGAGCAAAAGCCTCCCTACATGGTCCGTTTCCTATCCGGGGCGTGCAGCTGCTGCAGGTCCTCCCAGTCTACTGCTTTATGCACGGCCCTCCCACCCACAGATCCTATGGCCCTAGCTCACCCAGCTGAGCCCCTTTCTAAAGCAGGCCCACGTCTCGCCCAGGCCATGGATTTTGGGAGAGGCGTGATGGTTAGCAACCAGGGAGCTGCATGCAAGGCCCTGCACTACGCAAAACTCTTACCTAAGTCAGTGTTTGAGGTGTCCATGTCTCCTCCACTAGCCTTGACTGCCAGGCCTGTGGCTGTACGAGTGGTCCCCCAGCAGGAGCGAGGTCCTGCTTCAAAAATCGCCCCATATAGTTCCGATCCTGTTCTGAGCCCCTCTCCTGGGTGCTGCGGGCCCTGGCTGTTCTTCTATTCTGCTCATAGTGGCGCTGGCGTTCCTCTTCGCCTCAACCCTCCCCCCACACCGCCCACACCTGTGGTCAGTCTGCGGGCGGGAAGAACGTTCTTCCTCATGCTGTGCTCCCTGGCCTTCACCTGCATCAGCCTCTTCTGCACTTTGGGGAGCCCTCGCGGGCGGCGTGCCTCTGCGGGTGCCGGCTTTTCGCCTACCAGCTTCACCGGGTTCCTCTCTCGTGCAATGGCGGCCCTCTCTTCCAGATCCTCTGCAGCTTCAGCTGAATGCGCGCTGGCCTGCTTCTCTACAGGCTGGATGCGGCCAGGGGCCGTTGTCTGTTCGTGGCCGCCATCACGCAGCACAGTGCGCTGGCGTGGTCACGCGAATCGCCAGCCCCTCAGTTCCGCCTCCCGTGACTACGGTTCGCGGCACGACCGCGTGTCCCTGGACTGCGCCAAGCGCCGCGGCCGAGCCGCCACCCCCTCCCTCCTTGCTGCTCATCTCCGGCTGCTTCGCGCTCAGCTACGCTGGTCACGGACCTTCCCGCCCGCCTACAACGAGCCAAGATCCTGACCGTGAGCCTGCTGCACCCCTGGCTGCTCGGCCGCCGTGCTTCTTCTCGCAGGGGCTCTGCTGCGGCCGGGCCGAGGCGACGGCGCGGGTGCTCAGCACGCTGTCACGCTCGCAGCACTGCTGTTCTTGGACTTCGTGCCGCGAGCCTTTGTCATCTTCTGCGGGCCGCACCGAAACACGGCCGTAACACTTCCCGAATGGCCATCCATGTACACGCATCCGCCGTGCCGCCGCCTGAACCTCGCAGCTCGGCCCTGGCCTCGCCCCTTCCCGCGCTCTGTCGAGCTTCACTACCGCAACCGCGCTGACGCCACGGTCCGTCAGCGGCGGATGCCGTTGGGCCCTCGGTGTCGCGTCCAGGGCGGCGGCGGCGGCACACAGCGTGCGGGTGCTGGCGGAGCTGAACGGCATCGCGCAGCCGGGCAATTCTACACGTCGATCGAACGGCTCGGCGTGGCGCGGCCCGCGAGTTTTCCGTGCGCACTGGCCGGTGCTCGCCAGCTGCTCCCATCTTCTTTCCGCGCCCTCGGTCCCGGCGGCCTTCTCGCGGTATCCCGACTGCCTCCGGCCGACACTTCCAGCTTCTGCTCGACTTGCTTCTTACACCGGGCTCCTGGCGCTCACGGTCGCACAACCCGCGCCCGCCTGCTCTGCCCGCTGAGGCAGCTCGGCGTGCCCGCCCCGTGGCGCGTGCGTCCTTTCCGCCCTCGGGCCCCGCCCGCCCGCCGCCGCCACCGCCCGCTCCGGAGCCCGCGGCGGCCCGCAGCCCGGCGGGCCGGCGTGCGTGAGGGGTGCGGGAGGGTGACGGCGAGGCCGAGGCCCGGCGGGGCGGCGGTGTTCGCCGCTGTTCCCTCGCAGGGCTCCCTCTCAGCCGCCGGAGGAGGCGGCGGTGGGTGGCGGCGGCGGGGGGAACTGCGACGTCCGAGCCCTTCCCGAGAAACGGTGCTGCGGACAAAAAGAGTCCCCCTGCTCCGGGAAGTCGCCGGGGAGCAGAAAAGGTACAGGGGTGCCGGTCGAGTGCCCCACATGTCATAAAACCTTCCTCAGCAAATATTACCTTAAAGTGCACAACAGGTAAACGCTCTGGCTTCTCCTTCCCCTTGCGCGCGGGGGGATGCTGTGTTCCCCGCGGCTCGGCCCCCTCCACGGGTTGGGGGAAAGGGTGGCCCTGTTTCTGCCAGCTGATCTCAACACCTCGGCATCCCCCGGGGTGGTAAAGGAGGGTCTCCTCTGCCCCTGGGGGTGCTCTGGCCTGGGGGAGGGTTATATGTCAATAAAAGGTGTCCTAGAGCTGCAGCGACTGTCCTGAGCTGTGCCTCAGGAAGGCCATGTGAGGGGCTCCACGGGGGCTGTGGGTGCGGGTGATGGCAAATCCTCCTGGGCTTTGAGATTGTCCCGGGCTGGGGGGGTTTCTGGGGTCGCGGGGGACACATGGCTGGGCTTTATGAGGAGCTCCAAGGTGGACCACCACCAACAGGGCATGGCCCTGCAGTGAGAGCTCGGGCTTTGCTTCACTTGTCATGGGGAAGAATCTTGGCCCTGCAGAAATGGTGTTCCGTGCGGCAGAGCAGGCACTGTGCTGTTGAGGGGACACAAAGGTGGCAGAAAAGCAGCTTTAGGGCAGCTATGAATAGCAGCACTGTGGGGGTGGGAGAAGTACCCACCTCACTCTTCCCTGTGACCTCCTGGGTCTGTCTGTGCAGATGCTGTTGACAGGCAGTGATGGGATTCTGTATTTGCATCCCCCAAGGAAACACACTGGAGAGAAGCCATTTGAGTGTTCCAAGTGTGGCAAATGTTACTTCAGAAAAGAGAATCTCCTGGAACATGAAGCCAGGAACTGCATGAACCGATCAGAACAGGTATGCCCAGGAGCTGCCCTGCTGGGCTGGAGTGCAGCTGCTGTGTGGCAGGAAGGGAATTGGAGCTTTTTCCCAGTCCCAGCCCACACTCAGTTCCAAAAAGACCCCTGTCAGCACCATGTGGCACGTGTTCCATGGCTGGGACCTCCACAGCCAGGGCCCCTGCAGCTGTGACTCATGCCTGATACACAACACAGCCCTCACTTGTGTTTCAGTACACCAGGACTCTGCATTGTACAAGATGTGGCTCCTGTGGGTGTGGGCTGAATGCTGTAGCTGGGTGCCAGTGTGATGTGCTGGGCAGGGGCTGAGCTGTGGGCTCCAGGTCAAGCTCTGAGTCCTGTGGAAGCCAAAGCCACCCCGTCTCTCACAGGTATTCACATGCTCGGCCTGCCCGGAGGTGTTCAAGCGGCGGATGGAGCTGCGACTGCACATGGTGTCACACACCGGGGAGATGCCATACAAGGTCAGCAGGGCCTGCATTCAGCATCCCTATGGATGCTGCTGGACAGTGGCATGGAGCAGAGGCCAGCCTTTCCCTTCCTGGGCAGTCCAGCCCATCAAGAGCTGAGTGTACCAGTTCCCTTCTCCAGTCCATGACAGCCCACTGAGGGCTGTTCCTCGTCTCTGAACCAAAATGTGATTCAGGGAGGCACTACAGCCAAAGGCTTCCTGTGGCTATACCAGGAATCCATATTCTACTCCTCCACTGGTCCTCTCCTTGCTCTGAAACCACTCTTTGGGGGCAGCTGGAAGCTGATGCCATTCTCCTGTCTTGCAGTGCTCCTCCTGCTCACAGCAGTTCATGCAGAAGAAGGACCTACAGAGTCACATGATAAAGCTGCACGGTGCACCCAAACCCCATGCGGTAGGGACTGGGGGTTTGGGGAGGATGTGATCCTGAGTGTGGACCTAGCCTAAGGAAGGGCACATTATGTCTGGCTCTGTCAATGAGGGAGTGGGGCACAGAGCTACTGGAAATGGGCTCTTTTGGGTACAGGAGCAGCCCACAGATCCAAGCACTGACCAGCACATCATCTCTGTTGAGCTGTTCCATCTCACTGGGTGTCTCTGAGCTAGGGGTGCTGCCTTGGCTTCTGCAGGGAGGTCCCTGGAGTAGCTGGGGAAAGGCCGGGTGTGAGTGGGTCTGGGGTGGGTGTATCCCAGCCCTAACATCCTCCTCTCCTGTGGCCTTGCAGTGCTCAACCTGCTCCAAGTGCTTTCTGTCCCGGACAGAGCTGCGCTTGCACGAGGCCTTCAAGCACCGTGGAGAGAAGCTGTTTGTGTGCGAGGAGTGTGGGCACAGGGCCTCTAGCCGCAATGGCCTCCAGATGCACATCAAGGCCAAGCACAGGTACAATGTAACCCATGTCCTCTCTTACCTCACCCTGGCTTTCCTGGCTGCAGTCCCTGCTCCCCCTTTTGGCTGAAAGTCACCCCTTTCCCAGAGGTGCTGGGCTGAGATCCAAGGGGCCAAAGCTGGTGGAGGCAGAGGTGATGGTGACATTTCCCTGCCCACAGGAATGAGCGTCCCTACGTGTGTGAGTTCTGCCACCATGCTTTCACACAGAAAGCCAACCTCAACATGCACCTGCGCACGCACACTGGCGAGAAGCCCTTCCAGTGCCATCTCTGCGGAAAGACCTTCCGGACACAAGGTACCCCTGGCTGTGGCAGGTCATGCCAAGTGCTGTGCTCCAGCATCCAGGACCTCCAGAAAGCAGCTTCCTCAGGAGCAGAGCCGTGCTCTTGTGAGTGCAGGCTAATACCAAGAAAAGCACATTCCTGTCACCTGCACTGCTCTCATGGCACAGCAGGGGACTGAGCTGGTGTTGCTCATGACCCTTAGCTGAAGCAGGCAGCTACTGCTTGTGCTGCTCTTGCTTTCCTGGCCAGCCTGGCCTAGCCTGACAGCCACTAGGATAGGGTGCATAGGCCATTCTTCTGACTGGCAACTCTCCCTGTCTCCCCCTGTTAACGGCAGCAAGTCTGGACAAGCACAACCGGACACACACCGGGGAGCGGCCATTCAGCTGCGAGTTTTGTGAGCAGCGTTTCACAGAGAAGGGGCCATTGCTGAGGCACGTTGCCAGCCGGCACCAGGAGGGGCGACCCCACTTCTGCCACATCTGTGGGAAGACGTTCAAAGGTAATATTCAAAGGGGGCTCCAGTTCTCATGGGGCTCTGCAGGAGGTGTCTCCTTCCCATAGGTAGGTTGGCATTGCCGTGAGCCTGTATCACATGGAGCTGCTGCCAACAGGCTCTTGTTTCTCTTCCCAGCGGTAGAACAGCTGCGTGTCCATGTTCGCCGGCACAAGGGAGTGAGGAAGTTTGAGTGCATTGAGTGTGGCTACAAATTCACACGGCAGGTGAGGCCTTCCCTGGCTCTGGGAACCCGTGCTGCACTGGGGAGCCAGCCCTCACTGGGTCTCTCCACATTCCCCTTCCTTTGCAGGCTCACTTGAGGCGCCACATGGAGATCCATGACCGAGTAGAGAACTATAACCCTCGACAGCGTAAGCTGCGGAACCTGATCATTGAGGATGAGAAGGATGTGATGGTGGTGCTGCAGCCACCGCCAGAGCTGGAGCTGGGCTCGACTGAGGTAATCGTGGAGTCGCTGGCCCGTGGCCCACTGCCTGAGGAGATCCCTGCACAGAAACTCTGCTCAAATGAGGACTTTTCCCCTGCGGATGTGATTGAACAATCACTCATTATAACTACAACGATTCCTGAAGACTGTGAGACGTAGTGTGGCCACCCGTCCCCTTCCCCTGAAACACAGTAAAACATTAATCTGAGCCACTTTCTGCCACACTTGTTCTTTTGAGCCCCCTCTCCTTTTCTGCCAATCTCCCATCCCAGGCTGCAGAGAAAGGAAGTCACCATGATGTTGTGCTTGAGTGTTCAATGAAGAAACGTCTCAGAACAGTCAACTCTAGGCAGTGTCCATGCGTGGTGTGCAGTGGGATGGGACTGACCTTCCTGTGTCACACTGTGACTCACTTTCTGATGCCGGAGTAGCTGGTGCTGCCCTCCCCTTTCCTTCTCACCCTGCCTGTGATTAAAACTCACCTTCCCCCACAGAGAGCGGCTCTGCCCATTCCTTAACTCCTCCATTTAACTGGTGCCTTATTTCTCCTTTATTTTGTTAAGCTTTTGTCAGTTGCGCTTTCTTTCCCCCATTAAAAGTGGGGCATGAGCAGCGTCTGCTCAGCACTGGGATGACTGAGCTGTGAGTTCACTTGAAACACTTCAGCAGCCACAAAGTGCCTGCGCTCCTGTGCTTACATGTGGGGATGTACTTTGTCCCAAACAACCCAATCCAGGGTTGCTGGGAGTCCAAGAACCATGGCCTGAGTGGTGCCAGGGTGTGGGAAGATCTCTATGTGTACCTCCACACCCCAGAGCTGCAGCCGTGCTATCTCCCCTTTCCCCGTCTACTCATAAAAGAGGCAGAGAGGCTCTAGTTTAAGCATATCTGGAATGAGAAACTCCCAGTAAAATCTCACTCCAGGTTCCTTCCCCTCACAGAACACAGAGTTGTGTAACAGGTTTTATTTAACTTGACTGCTTCAAGTAAATTTAAAAACAAACTATGAGAATAAAAATACATTATCTGCAAATGTAAAACGCCTTTGTTTCAAAGGATGGAGTTCAACTGTACTTGAGGATTCAACACAATGAATTCTACAAAAAATAAATACAGATCTGTAGCTGCTCAGCGGGTTGGACTGGGGGTCCAGCAGCAAGCACGGCTGTGTGTGCCGGGGTGTGTTATTTATAGCTCAGCAGAAATGCCTTGGGCTGCGGCGCCGTCGGGAATTGGCCATTGCTCCCAAAAAAGCAGCAGCTGCCCTGAATTGTGGGCCCCTGTACCCACCCCCCTACTCTGTCCACGGGTTGACACCAAGGGGCAGCCGTGCCAGGCCCTGTGTGATCCCTGCTGGCATGCAGCAGTCTCAAGGCACTTATCAGTGTTCCAGGCTGGAGAACAGCCCAGGTTCCCCATGGCTGAGGGGTGCAGCAGCATCAGACAGCATTGGGGCAAAACACATTTCTGTAAAGCTGTGAAGACGTTGATGCTGTGGAAATGGGGCTCGGATGCTCCTTGATCCAGGGGCAAGCCTGGAGGAGAGAGATCGAGTACATGGGGTTTCCACCTCTGAATTCAATTTAAATGCAAATTTCTCCTCTATTTGCTAAAATTTAAAGACCAAAAGCAAGTGCATGCAGCCATATCTTAGATTCTGCCACACTTCAGGGTTCTCCTGAAGTTGCAGCACTTGCTCTCAGAGAGCCATGCTGCAGGTTCAGCCATTTGCTTCTTCCAGAAACATTCCACAAGTAAACTGCACACAGCTGCTCTTCAGCAAAGGTAGATAAACAGAGCCCACCTGGCCAGGGCACTTGGGCAAGTATAAAGGCAAATCTTACACAAGCCAACATAAAACTGCAAATCCCAAATAAAAAGAAGAAAAAAATCCTAAAATAACTACCTTTCAATCCCAACACGTGCACAGGAAGCCTGTCTCCCTCCGAGGCACAGAATACAGGGGTGTGTCCAGACCACTGCCCCTACCAGACAGACCCCTCCCAAGACAGAAACTGAAGGAAAGGTCTGGTGGCAAATGAAGCATTATAGGGTGAAGGAGCTCCCAGTGAAATCTGGTCACAAGCCATAAGCAGCAGTGCTGGATGTGGTTCACCATGAGCACCTTCCCCAGGCATCAGCTCTTGGGTCCCTGTGGGCAGCGTGGTGCTGTCTCCCACCCTCAAGGGCCAAGGGAAGCAGTGGAGGCCTCGCTGCCTGCAGGCCCACAGCATCACATCCAACAGCCAGAGTTCTTGCTCCCTCTGTGATCAGTATGGTTTTGTTTCCAAGCACTGGTTTGCCTCAGCATTCTCCCAAAGCAGCCCAGGTTACGGATGAGGGATCTGTCAAGATGCTTCCTGTGCTAAGGCAGCTCATTGAGGTTCTGGTTGTGAAGGTTTTGGTTCTGCCTGCTCAAGCTGATGGTGTTGTCCAGCGTGATGCTGTCATCCTCCTGTGTGGTTTCTGGCATGAACTGCCGGAATATGCTGACGCTGCCGTGCCAGAAGATGGGCTCAGGGAGCTGACCCACAACACTCCACGTTCGTGTCTCGGGGTCATAGGCTTCCAGGACATCTGAGAGTTCAAACGTGTTATCGTAGCCCCCTGAGACATAAAGCTTCCCGCCGAGCACAGCCACGCTCCCCCCAACATGAACCTGCAACATAACAATAAATACACACTGTGATCAGGGGGTATTTGCTTGATCCAGCAGCCGATCAAGGGGGTTGGTAGGATCTGGGAGCTGTTCCTTGGAGGGTGCTTCATGCCTGCCACTTGCAGGTTGGGCTCTGAACCAGTGCTGTCCACAGATCTCACATGCTGGGCTGCACACCCAGACATAACACCACATCCAGGACTGTCTTCCCAGTGACTCCAACAGACTTAACCAGCTCCACATGCAAGGGATTCTGATTCTAAAAAGCTCCTGGTTTTCCAAAGGTAAATAAAACTCATTTGTAACACTTAAGACATCCTAGAAGCAGGAAAATGTCCTACCTGAAGCATGGCAGGAATTTTATCCCATTCGTTTTTTGATGGATTGTAAACATCCACTTCAGCGGAGTCATCTCTAGGGAAGAGAACACAAAATTATGCTTCTGCATTCTAGAAACTCTGCTTGAGTTCTTCATCAAAGCCAAATTTAGATGGGCAGGGGGAGAGAAGAGCTGGGGAGCATAATCCCCCAGGGCTTCTCTTACCCACCCTGCTCGGCAGACAGGAGGGCGACAGTGACAGGTGAGGGACGTTTGCGACTCAGAGACATGTGCTACTGACACAAGAATGTGTGGAGGACAAGGTCAGGGCAGCTGGAGAGGAGCTGTCAGTCCTTCCAAGACAGTCCTGGTACAGATGGGATCAAGATGCTACAAGGCAGCTCCAAGCAGCCAGACCGGAGCCTCCTTGCCCACTCTGGGTCAGCTCTGGGGAGACTGCAGAAAGCACCTGAACTTCACTGCTGTGCTTTATTTATAGGTATAAAACTAGTCCCAGTGTGAGGGATCATCATTCAGAGTCTTTAGCCTGAGATATTAAACCAGTTTGCTACTTTTACTTGCAACCTACTCCTCTGCCCTCCAAAGATTATCCCACAGCTCCACATGGAGTAGCAACCCATGCACAACATGTGAAATGAGGGAAGAACACCTAACCCAAATGATCTCCTCACTGATTCTTGCAGATGCAAAGAGGTCCAAAAATCCTGAAGTGTCAATCTTCAGTATTTCAAAACGGGTAAGAAAAAGGAAATTCTATAGAATCAGGTTGTGACAAGGAACTGAGCGGCTGCAACACCCAGGCAGGATGGACTGAAACCAGCTGACCAGAACAGCTGCCAGCAAGACACTTGGCTGGACCCGAAAGGATCAAATGAAAAGTCTTGGGCCAAAGCTGCTACTTTATGCAAAGCCAAGAGGAGATTAAAAAAAGAGAAGCGCCTGGTGGCAATCACAGAAGTCTCTGTTTGCTCAGAGTCAACACAGGGAGTTGAAATGCTCCAGCCCTAGCATGCCTTCCCGTTTATTTTTAATTAAGCGGATAACTGAAGTATTTGCGCCACCAGGACAGCTTCAGATGGGTAATTAAGTCCCAATTTGGAAAGGTGCTTAAAAATAGTGACCAATCACTTCATCTTCAGTCCTCTTATCTCTGCTGAGACGGAAGATGTCCTCTCCTACACTAGAGTTTAACGTTTTCTTGGAGCTTATGTGCTTATTTATAGTAACAAGGGGGGGTTGAACCAGGAGCTGAAGAAACCAAGGAGCCAATTTACAAGCAGTGCTGCTGACTTCAGATGGATTTACACCTGCCTGTTCCCCAGCCCTGGGTTACACTCAGACATTTTCACACAAATTTATGGGCAACTCTTTGAGGCCCACCAACACAAGGAAAGAGGTCCCTGCACCATCAGGGGAAAGCACTGCTGTGCTGTCCCAACCCAGTGACTTCCCTCCACTACCTGCAAAATCCACTTTCCCATGGAAGCTGTGGGCTCTCTTCATGGGGACATACGGAGGGAGGGAAGTGATTGCTCCCACTACTCACCGTATGAAGTACATGAGACCATTGAGGGTGACAGTCTTCGGGGCAAAGGACCAGGGGGGCAGGTGGCCGCAGTTGACAAGGGACCAGAGGTCACTGTCAGGGTCATAGCACTGCATGACCATGGACTCTTTGCCAGCCAGGGAGCCGATGGCGAAGAGTTTCCCACGGCACGAGGTGGTGGAGCAGTTGTCCATGGGATACAGCATGGGCTGCAGGGCTTCCCAGCTATCCAGCGTGTGGTCATAGCGCTCCGTGCTGTCAGAGGCAACCACGTAGAGCAGCCCATCCAGGACCGTGGAGCTGTGGTATTCCCTGGCTTTCAGCATGGGCGACACCTCCGTCCACTCGTTCACGCTGGAATTGTACCTCCAGACGCAGTCATACAGCCTGGACCCATCCGAGCCCCCTGTGGCACAGCATAACATGTGTCAAGAGCCTGGCTCCATAAAGGGAAGGATGATGGAGGAGAGGGCTAGGGTTGGCATGTGTGCCACAAGTATTTTAAAGGAAGTTTTTTACTGTTTTATTCCCAGCAAGCCAGGGAGGATTTCTACCATGTCGTTCCTAGTCCATATCCAGCTGTGACTCAAAATGAGTCTTCCATGTTACAGCATCTCTGTCTTCTAACACACACTTCTCTCCCATTTTGCAGTGCCCCCTCTGTTGCTGCTCAGAAGTTGCCAAGGCAGTGATGCTGCTGGCAGCCTGGGAACCCCTCAGCTTTGCCTACATCACACTGACCAGAACAACCAAGATCCCCAGCAGCAGCCTGCACACAGCTCCCAGCAGGACTGACCTGCCTGGGATCACTCCAGGAAGCTCCCACAGGATGTAAGGACTTCTGTAAAAACATGCTGTATCCATGTGGTAGCTGCTCATTTTTACAACCCTGTCCTTAAAGCAGGGCCTTGTTTTCTGCTTATGACTACAGAACACACAGTTTTCTGTTCACCTGCATTAAAGCTCTGCCAGTGTGTCCTGCACACTGAGAGCACACTATTCCACAGTACTTGGTGTCCTGGGCCTCAGTTTGTTACACTTGTTACAGAGATGTAGTTCAAAGGAGGCACCTGCATGCAGCTTAACAGCCAAATTTACATACTGGTGTCACCTTGACAGAAGTAATTGTAGCACTAGCAAGGAGGCAGGATTTGTGCATGGGAAGGTACTGTGACTCACAGGGGTTGGCAAAGGAACCAGGGACTTTCTAACATGCTTCTGCCTCAAGCATGTGCCTAGCTTGTGATTCGGGGGGATCTGAATCTGAACACCTTCTTCAAAGAGAGAAACTCAAAACCTTCTTACATCATCCTTGTCCTCAGTGACGGTTAAAAAAGTTCTAACTACAAGATCTGTAACTTCTGCCAGCATGCTCAACAGCATTAGTCATGACAAAATACCTCCTGGACTGCAACCAGCTGCTAAATCCAGCACCGACTCCAGGAGTCTCCATGCCTGTTGGCAGACTGCAGGCACTCAAGCCAAGTCCCAAACTCTCTGCAACCCAGGAAAAGCCAAGTGTCGCTGCTACAACCTACATATTTTCAACAGAACCCTCCCCCACGGTCCTTCCCCTCATTCCCTGTATGCCTTACCAGTGACATAGATGTCATTGCCCAATGCAGCAACGCTGTAGCCCCCTCCCAGGTGCTCGGGGAACTCGGCGAGGTAGCGCCAGTGGCCAGTGCGTGGGTTGTAGCAATCGACAGTGACAAGCTCATCGCAGTCACGGTCACAGCCACCAACGAGAACAAGGATCTCAGCGAGGCCAGTGGAGGGCCGGGGGCGCATACGGGCACAGGGGCCCCGGTCGTGGCGGTCGAGGCGAGCAGCCTGGAAGTCACGGGCCTCACGCAGGAGGCGCAGGCAGGGAGGGCAGCGGGCCACCAGCGGCTCGCTCTCCACATGGGCCAGCAGGTAGAAGCGGCGCACAAAGGGCAGGCGGACATGGGCTAGGAGCTGTGGCAACAGCGGAGCACGGGTGGCGGGGTCAGCACGCACCCAGCGCAGTGCCAGCTGAAAGGCAGCCTCCTCCTTAGGGATGCAGAGCCCGTCGTCCCGCAGGTAGGAGAGGAGGCGTGGCAGCGGCAGCCGCTCCAGCTGGGCGCCCAGCTCGCCCACATGTCGCAGCACGAAGCGGTGGGCGGCAGCTGCCAGCTCCGGGCAGGCGAAGGCCTCCGCGAAGTCCTGCATGTCCAGGGCGTTGGCGGGCTCCAGCTGCCGTGCCAGCCAGGCACCGCAGGCCTCCTTAACAGCGGGGAACTGCAGCAGGTCGGCGGCGCGCAGCAGACGCTCGGCGATGTCGGGGCCCAGCCGCCCCACGCGGCCGGTGTAGGCGAAGTCGAGCAGCCGTCCCAGGCACTCGGGCTCGACGCCGTGCAGCCGCACACGCTCAGCCCGCGACTCGCGCAGGGCCCCGCCGAACATAGCGCGGAAGTATCCCGAGGCAGCGGCCAGAACGGCGCGGTGAGCTCCGAACTCTCGCCCGCCGGCCACCACCGTCACGTCCAGCAGGCTCCGCTCGGCCCGCAGCGCACTCAGACCCCGCAGCAGCGATACCGCGTGTGCCGGTTCTCCCGCCGCCGCCGCCGCCGTGGTTGAGGCTGCCGCTGCCGTCCCGCCGGTGCCGGTCGCCATGCCTTGCCTGCGGGGAGTGCACCTGGGTCACGCCCTGCGCGGAGCCGCTGGGACCGACCCCCGAGCGATTCCCGGCGGGGGAAAGGGAGGTGGAGATCACGCAAGGAGGCGGCGGGTGGGCTTAGGGAGCCCGTCCCGGCCGGGAACCCCGGGGAGCGGCCGTTGCGTAACACGGCGGCGCTGGTAGCGCGACGCCGCTCGGGCCGGTCCCAGGGCCCCGCAGCTACCGCACCCAGCCCCGCGCCCTTGGCCCCGGGCTGGCCCTCAGAAGGAGCCGCCCAATGGTACCGGGAGAACACAAGCCCGGCCCCGAGCGCAGACAGCACTGAGGTAGCTCCGCTCGCAGTCCGGCTCGGTTACCGCCGTTAGCGCGGGCGGAGGATCCGACTCGCAGTAGACGCTTCGGCGTCCTGCCACCGCCACCAGCCAGGCCCCGCGGTGAGCCCAGGGCCGCCCTCTCCCGCCCGGGCCCCAAAATCACAGGATAAGAGCCACTCCTGGACCCCACTCACCGGTCCGCCCTGCTCCGTGCTCCGCTTCCCGCTCCGTTCACCGCTCCCGGCACCGCCCACACCCCTCCGCCGCTCCCAGCGCGCCCCGCGCCCGGCACTGCGCACGCCCGGACTACGGCTCCCGGCGGCCCCGCGCGGGCGGCCGCCCCTTCGCCGCCTCCCGCCGGCACCGAGCGGCTCGCGGTGTCGGCATTGCCCGGCTGCCGCCGCCGCTGCCCCGGCCCCGGCCCCGCCCGCGCCACCCGCGCCGGGACATGGACTCCGACTCCTGCGCTTCGCCGTTCGCCCCGGAGGTGAGCCGGAGTCCCGGGGGGAAAAAGGAAGGGAAGGGAGGAGCGGGGAGGGAACAGAAGGGGAGAGGGTGCATCTCCCGCCGCCCAGCCTGGCCCGGCCCTGTCCGGCCGCTGGTGCCCCGCTGCCCGTTCCCCGCCGCGGGGCGGGGGGCCGGGGCCATCTTGTGCTGCCGGGGCGAGAATGGCGGCGGCGCCGCCCCGCCGTGCCCGCCGCGGGGTGGGGGGGCTGCCTGGGGGCTCGGTACCGACGCCGGGGGGCGATGGGGGGGACACTGCCCGGTTTCGCCGCTGTGTGGGTGTGGGGGCGGTGCGGGGCGCGGCGGGAGCGGCGGCGCCGCCTCCCACCGGCGGAGCCGGCCCCGCGGCCGCCGCTCACCCCCGCCCGCCCGCAGGACTTCTCCCCCGGCTCCCGGCGGCATCGCACCGTGGAGGATTTCAATAAGTTCTGCACCTTCGTCTTGGCCTACGCCGGCTACATCCCGTACCCGCAGGAGGTGAGTTGCAGTGGGGAGCCCTGGGGGCACTGGGGGTGCACTGAGGGGCACCGGGCTGGTCTGTCAGACCCGCCGCTCCAGCGGTCACGGCCCCGCGCCGGGCCTGAACAAAAGGGGAACCGCGGCGCTTGGAGGCTCTGGGGACGGGGCGGGTGGTGCCCGGCGTGGGCGGGGTGTAAAACGTCGGATCCGGCATCGCTCCTGCTGCTCCCCTGGCCCGGGAGCTCCCGGCCGTAGAAATCCTGGGGTGGTGTGTAGGGAGAGCGGGAGCGGCAGCACTTCGAGGGACGGGCTCAGCACCCTGTGGGACAGGGGACAGTACTCAGGGGAAAGGACTCAGCACCTTGGGGACAGCACAGTGCGACAGGGGACAGCACCTCAGGGATGGGGCAGGGGGCAGTGCTGTTCTTGCATTCGAGTCTGCTCCAAGTCAAACTGTTACCTGCTTCCTCAACGTGTTCCAGGAAACGCCGCTGAGGAACAGCCCCAGCCCTCCCAACAGTACTGGAGGCACGATTGACAGTGATAGCTGGGATCCCCGCTTCAATGACACCCCCTCCTCTGTCTCCCTGCCCTCCAAGAACAGAAAGAACTTTAGTCAGCTTAAGCGAGCAAAACCATACGGTTCCCTGTTCCAGCGGGCAAAGGCCAGCAACTTCCTGCCAGAGCGAAAGCAAATCGATAAGATCAGGAAGAAGAAAAAGCTGAAAAGGAGGGAAACAGAGGTCTCTGCAGAGGAGGACTATGAGGAGAAGCTGCTGGATCTGGAGGCAGAGGACTCTTACGCAGAGACACCAATGAGCCCCTCGTCGGAGGGCGACCCTCAGTCTGTGACTGAGCACTGCTCAGTGTGGGACTCTGACACCCCATCCACTGTCTCCTACCCTGCTGTGACAGCTGAGCAGACGGTGGAGATCCAGAGTGTGGGAAAACGAACGGTCATTCGGCAGGGCAAGCAGGTGGTTTTTCGGGATGAGGATGGCACAGGTGATGATGAAGACATCATGGTGGATTCAGGTAGGTGGCCTGGCTGTCCAAGAGGATTAGCCAGGTGGAAGTAGTGGCACTTTACTTGTAGCCTGAGGATAGTGCTGAGGAATGCTGCCTGGGTGGAATTCAGGAGCAGTTGGGTTTTCAGGGGGAGGGAGGTGGGTTGGCTCTTTTTTCAATAAACTGAGTGAAAAGCTGCAACTTCATAGAAGCAGCTGGTTCTCCTCGATTACGGCCTCCCGTGTACAGCTGAGAATCTCTTCCCCTGCAAGAGAGACCTGGAAAAAGCAGCAAAGTGCCTGTCTTTGAAACCCAGGTAGTTAATTTAGTGTGAAAGGAGAGAAAATTCCTGGTGTGAGAAGTGTCAGCTGCTAAAAATGTATCTTTGGCATTTGTCTTTGCAGATGACGACTCCTGGGACCTGGTCACTTGCTTCTGCATGAAGCCTTTTGCTGGGCGGCCGATGATCGAGTGCAACGAGTGCCACACCTGGATCCACCTCTCCTGCGCCAAAATCCGCAAGTCGAACGTCCCAGAGATCTACATCTGCCAGAAGTGCCGGGACTCCAAGTTTGACATTCGCCGTTCGAACCGCTCCCGTATGGGCTCGCGCAGGCGCTTTCTGGACTAGGGGGGGAGGCAGGTGCTGGTGTGCTGTGTGGGTGGGTGAGCTGTGGGTGCCGGCCGGGAGGCCGGGGAGGGCTCCCCTGAACTGCTGCTGCTCGGGCAGGAGGGCTGCCCAGCCAGCCTGTGGCCCAGGAATGAGGAATTGCTGAGCCGCGGGCAGCCAGAGCTGGGAGTGGCCGACTGGGCAGAACTGTGGCAAGAGACTGTCTCAAGGGACAGAAGAAGCTCTCTGAGCTCAGTGGAGTTTTGTCTGGTTATGATGACTGGGTGATGTACAATACCTTTGCCAAGTAGGTTTTCTCATCCCATTGGGAAACTGCAAATCTTCTCTTGTGCGAAAACTCCTCCTCCTTCCAAAGAGGGAGGGGAAGAGGAGGGAGTCTGTGTGAAGAGTCTGAAAAGTAAATGGCCCTGTGTTTTAAATTCAATGTGGTATTATACCTGCCCATTTGTCTGTATAAATCAATCTTAGATATCCTAAGACTCCATAGGAGTCAGCCTCAGTGCCACTGGCCTCCGTGCGATATGCTGCTGCTTCCACGGGCCAGAGCATAGGGAAGTTCTATCATTTGGCATCATCCAAGTGCAAACGAGACTCGAGGCTCCCTCCTGTGCCAAGGGACAGCGCCCTGGCAGGAAGGAGCAGTTCTTTCCTGGACAGGCAGCGTGGGGGATCAGCAACATCAGATTCCTTCCTAGAAGGTCTCTTCTTACAGTGATTTCTTTTGTGATTTATTTGCATGATCAGCTCAAATGTGTTTATGGGGGGAAACTGCTCCATTTCCTGTCCCTTCATTAACCTCTATGGTGCTGTTTTAAGAAGATGACTGTCCCTTTTTCCAGCTCAGAATTCAAACATGGGCTGTAAAAGGGGCCAAAGGAAATGTAGAATCTGGCAGGTTTGGTTTGGAATTCGATCATGTCCATCCAAGTATGACAGCTGAGTTGATTTTTGCTTTTGCTGTTTGTATTTTGAAACTGGACTGTAACCAAAAAGCCAGAATCTTTATTCCATTGGTAGCAATGACACAGATCAAAGTGAATGCAGGCAATGCAGCTACAGGATGAAGTGCAATGAGGATCCGTCTGGTGCAGAGTGGACAGGAGAACACTGAGCCAGCATTGCAGACAGGACTTCTTGGGCCTTAGGCCACGGGGAAATCCCTTCAGGACCATGATGGGAAGTCACAGCTTATACACAAGGCCAGGGAGATGGTGCCATTGTTTCTCAATGACCAGACAGATCCACGTGGATCACACAAATCAGGTTGATGTTTCGAGGTGTTTCTCTAAAGTTACACCTGAAGAACAGGGTGTGCTCTGTTCAGTAAGATGCTCAGAGAAGCACTGGCTGGCACAGCAGCTGCAGCCAGACCAGCTGTGCCAGCAGGAAGTTATCCCCATGAGTTCTGCAGTCACACTGCATTGGAGCACTGCCTTGTCTGAGGACTGGCTTACTGGGAGATGCATCCTGGTGATGACTGAGGGTCTTGCTAGCACACAGGGTCAAGTGCCCTCCTTCAGACATCAGCCCCAGGGCTGCCAAAGCCTCAGGCAGCCCAGTACCATGGGGCCTTGGGGCTCCATGGTGTGAGGCAGGGCAACAGAAGCGCACAACACGCAACTGTTCTCTCCTGGTTCTTAAAAAATCTTGTGCCACCAAGCTGTAACAGCTGACTGGGTTCAGAAAACCAGCTTCTGTGAAGTCTCTCAACCATGACTGTGCTGGGCTGCCTTCAGAAGCTATGTGGAACCACCAAGGAGTTTGCCAAAGACTCGCCCCCAATGGCTGCCTGACTGTCCTTTGCAGCCAGAAAAATAACCAAAGTTCTCCAGTGCTGCCATTTCCCCAGAAATGCTTCAGAAGATCCCGGCCACAACTGCACAAGAGTTGGACCTGGTCAGAAATTGGTATCTCTTGTGTTTACAGCGTGTCTGCAGTTCAACTGGACCTCCGTGGACTGTGTTCCTGAAGCTTTTATGGGAGAAATGGTCCACTGTCAAGTGAACTGGCTCTTTTTCACAGAGATTCAACACTAATCAATGTGACTGACTCTTGTTCTGTCCCCTTTATGGATTTATCCCAGTGGATGGTGTCCAGCACGTTACAATATCAGCAGAGAGAAATAAAAAAGTAACATCTCCATTCTTTTAGTTCATCACTTTCAGCCATGTATAATTATAGTTTAATTCAGAACTTTATTTTTCCATTAAAACTTTTAATGAACCATGTTTTTTTCTTAAATGTGAGACAAATGAACAATGAGTTTGTTATATTCCAAACTCAAGAGTCTGCTGTTATGATTTACCGGTTTGTCAGCTGTTGTGCCAGGCAGTAGGATGACTTGACACTTGAAGTGCTATTTCCAAGACAACACTCAGGTGGAGATAGGAAGAACTGGCAGGTATCCCCACCTTTCAGTGGAGCAGCTGCTCCTTGTTAGCCTCTGCTGAAGAGTGTGGGAACATGGTGATGGAGTCCTGTGGCTGGGCAGAGTGGAGGGTTGGGAGACAGGCACTGCCTAGAGTGGCTGAAGACGGCAGGGACACTGTGCTGGGCTTGTGCCTGGGGCCTGCTGAAGGATGCAATGACTGAGCTGGGGAATAGGGCTCAGGCCAGGATGCCGATGGTGTTGGGAGTGCACAGCCCTGGCCTTGGGTCCCTGCAGCTTTAGAAACAGCCCTGGGGCAGCACTGCATCCCCATGCAAGGACTGGAGGCTTGGCCAGGCCCAAACTGAACCCCTTTGAACCCTCTGGGAGCTGTGTTGAAAGACTGCTCCCTCCCTCCCTCCCTCCCTCCCCACCACCAGGCAGCACTGAGGACTCCAAACCATGTAAGAGCTGCTGGAGCCTTGGTTCCACCCTGCAGCTTGTGTATCTGCCACAACCCTGCAGGCACTGCTGCTCAGCCAGCTGCCATCAAAGCAGCAGCCTGAATACCTTGGCAAACTGAAAAGGTGGCTCAACCTTTAGGAAATGGCACTGGAAGCTAGGCTGGAAGCTCAGATCTGCTAGCTTAGAGCTTCTATTTTAATTGTTTATAATTTTGAATGATAGAGTCATATAAAGAAGTCCCAGGGAAGTTGTGGCTGTAAAATGGTGGCTGCTCACAGCAAGAATATGGTGATGAAGGCTGTGGTTCTGCATTGGGGCTGTTCTTACAAGTTTTGGCAGAACTTGGCACTGATAGAAAACAAAGAAACAAGGAGGGGGCTGGGGAGACTGACCAAGTGTCTGGCTCTCAGGGATGCTCTTGTGCCATGTCCCAGCCTGTCTCTACAGGCTGGCTCCTCACTTCTGACCATACACCTCACACTGACATCAAAAAGGAACTGGAGGAGATTTAGATTTCTGCCCAGTTCCACCCAGCAGAGGTCAATAAGCTGGACGGAATGGAGTGCAGTTATATTTACAAAACCTGCATCTCTTGCTTTCCAGGGGTTTCATCTCAGGGGTTTCATCCCCTCCTACAGATGGGAATGGGATGGCAAAGGGAATGGGAGCTGCTTTTCAGCTGAATATAATTTATTGCACATTTTACATTTAACTTCAGATCGACAGAATGCTGGCTATAAGTGAAATAAAGTCCTGCACCAGGAACTGGTCACAACTGAAAGTTTTTGTTTTAATAAAAACAAATGAACACCCCTTCATAATACGAACTTGTTTTTTACAGGGAAAGCATTACTTTTGGAAATCTCATTCTCCTGGTGCAGTGACATGAGTACAGAGAACCACACCTGCCCAGAACAACAGCCGGGTCCATGTCAGGGAAGGAGTTATGGCAGGAGTTGTAAAAAGCAACTCTGCACTGCCAAGACATGGTATACACCCCTCTGCTCTCATCCATGAGCAATGAAGGCTGGTCTGGACTTAGCCAGAGCAAAACTAAGACCAAGGAAGAGCCACCACGATTGTCTCTCTGTAAAAGCCTCAGATGTGCTGATTTACCCAATGTATAGCAGATTCTACAAGGTGCTGTATCACCAGCTCAGGACTGCCCTTCTGCTGGAAATCCCTGGTAGGGCTTCTAGGCAAGATAAAGCCAATGGATCTATGCCATAATGGCTGCTTTTCAGAAAGGGTAGATGAGTGTTACATTTTCAGCTCTTTATCTATTTGGTCTCTCCTCACTTTGGTATGGTTTACTTTATGAACTAGATTTATTTTTGCTAGAAATAAATTAGATGTGAAGAGATAGCTGCAGCAGCAGAATCAAATTAAATTAATTGCTGTCCTCCTTTCTTGAAATCCTTGGCAATACATGGTTGTAGGTGGCAGAAGAATTAATAAAACTATGATACACCTTGTGTCTTTGTCTGGAAGACCATTGTTGGAAATGAGCAGCTGGAGAGATAGGTGCTGAAGAGGTCCGTATTACTTCAAAAGGCAAATTCATTCATACTTAAGCACATACTTTTCTTAACAAGTGCATTTCAAACACAGATTTGAGATTGAAACAATCACTGACCTCTCTCCAAAAGTATTTGCAGAGGGGACTTCAGGAGGTGGTCAGAGAACTGAAATTCCCCGCATGAAAAGGAGAAGGTGTTACCTACCCCAGGAAGTACGTGGAGAAGTGAGAACAACAGGTCTACATCCCTGCTGAGCGCCAGGAGAGAGGTGTGAGTGCACAAATGGGCCGTGGACAGCTGGTAGCTCAGCCCCTCGGCAGAAAGCACTGTGCACTCAGAGTCACGCTGCTTTATTGGGTACCGAGCCACAACTCAGATATTGCCTGGGAGCTGCCTGGAGCAGCAGGGTCTGTCCTTTTGTCCCTAACAGAACTGGCAGGACACCGCCTGCTATACAGACAGTAAAAATAAAAGTGTCTCTGTTCAAACTCGCAGCATCCAGGGGAGGTTTTGCAGTTTCCGTTGACCCAGGTACCGCGAGAGATGCGTGTTCCCTGGATTAGCCATCGGCATCGATCCTGTGAGCTGTTGGGGAGAACAAGGAATGGACACATACTGGAGCCCACCATTGTACCAAAGACAGGCAGGAACATTTCTGGCTGCTAATTAGACACAACTCAAATATGCCTCCAATGTGCTTCTGGAAGCTCTGTCAGTTGGATGTGCTGCTCACACTGGGCAGGGAGCTGGTCTAGGGCAAACAAAGGTTTGTGCCCTTGAGCCAACCCACCAGACCCACAGGGGTGCCAGTAAAAGTTGTCACAAGCAGATACTAGTTTCAGAGAGCTATTCCAGCAGGGAAAATATTTTGGCAGGTAAGATAAATGGGGACAAGGAAGAAATCTGACTGAGCTCTCCATATATTGGATTCAGCCCACAAATGGCCACCCAGTGCTGCAAACTGCACAGAAGGACACTGGCACCTGTGGGAGGCCTCTGCTTCCAGCCCCAGTTAGCAATCCAGACTAGCTGGTACAAACAGCTGCAGAGCTGCTGCTGAGCTCTTTCGGGTCTTACTCCAGAGGCAAGTCATGGTCAGTCCATTCCAGTAACGTCAATTCTGAACCCCAGTTCTGTGCGTTTCACCACACAGCTGAAGTAGTCTATTACTGCTTCCCCAAGGAAGATGCTGGGCAGTCTGTGCTACTTACATTGCTTTGGTATCCTAAGGGCCTCATTGTCAGCTGACATCACTTGGTGCAGAACTCCTCGGAACTGATAAAGCACTTTCAAACTCTTCTCCTCACCCACGCAGGGGTCATAGAAGCCTGGCAGCCCAGCCTTGAACCAGAGAAGGACAGACTGAGCATCAGGGAATGGACTTCAACAGCTCTCCAGCTGGTCAAAAAACATTTATTAGTGCCAGGACAAAGGTGTCATAAAAAAAAAAAAAAAGTTTTGCTGCCAGCAAGGTGAGACACTGGGGAATCACCTCCACAAGTTTTCAGTGCATAGAAGTAAACCAGGGAGTCTCTGGTGTACAGCCCCAAGGTCTTTAACACCCACTGTCCCACTATGCAGGCAGTGGCACTGGAAAAGCCCCGAGAAACTGAAGTTCCAGGAAGTTTGTAATACTTGGTATGTAAATGGCATCTGTGAATTGATCCAGAGCCACTGGAGAGATCCCCCAGCAGGACACCACACAGTTCAAATGAAATTCTGGGCCACACATTTGAATCCCTGAATCTGGGCTTTGACAGAACAGCTACGTACCTTGGAGGCCTCTGTAAGGATGAGTTTAGAATCCTTCACCAAGCACTGCAGAGGCACAGTCACATCTATAACCTTCACCTTCTCATTCTTCCTGCTGTTGTCATTAACAAACTTCCCATACCAGGCATTCACTACAATCAGACCTGCATTTCCCAGAAAATCACAACTGTGATGGAAGGCTTCCACTAACAAAAAGACCATCCCAGCATTTTCTCTTGCTTTCAGTGAGATTTAATTCTCCTGGCCTGGACCCACACTTCCCAACAAAGAACAACACTTTTACTTGGGCATTTATTATCAACCTTCAGCACTAGAATGGAGTGAGAGGACCTCGGTGCTACATGGATGTGACAGTCCAATTGGGTTTCAGTTCATTTTGGAATATTCTGTGGGAAATTGCTAGTAACCATCAGAAATCACATTCCCACTATGATCCAGGAGCAAACCATATAAGGGAGAAATCAGTGAAAGCTGAACTTCAGACTACAACTTTTGCACCTATTTATACACACACCTCTGTCTGGGGGAGAGGTGAATCCAGACTGTTGTCTTCAGTCTCTTGATCCACCTCACACCATGCTCCAAGATAATATTCTGTAATCCCTCCTTAGCTCAGGCACCTGGAGCTGTGCATGTAATGGGGCTCCCCCACTACATGCACAGCAGCAACTACGCTGCACTTCATTAGGAGTGGGAATGAAGAAACAATGCTTTTGCATTGTTTCTTCTTCTCTCCTAATTTACAGAAAAAGCAAACGATATCATAATTTTTACCCATTCTGGCTTCCTCTGCTTCAATTATCCTTCGGACTGACTCCTGCATTAACCGGACCTGTCACAACACAAGTGTCAGAGCAGAAATCACAGAGTCAGACACTGTGGCCAAAAGAGAATGGTCCAGAGTGAAAAGTTTCCTTTCACTAAGGGGGCCAAGTTACAAGAAAGACTCACTGCAGCTTCAGCCTCCTGCTTCTTCTGTAGGATGTCGCTGGCTGTGTTCTCACGCTGCTTCTCCAGCTCTCTGGCAGAAGGAAGACAACATCTCATCAGGAACACATGGCTGGGATTCAGGCAGAAATTGCCAGGATCTGCTTACCTGCCCCAATTACAATTGACCCACAACCTCACACAAATGAGCCCAAGTAAGACTTTCTCAGAAACGTGCAAGCTCACCTCTCCTTCTGGGCCCTGAGGTAGGGTTTGATGACCAGCCTGTGCATGGCAAAATAGATAACGAGAGGTCCCACAGTGGCATAGAACACAGCACTGGGAAGCAGCTGATCTGTCAGATGGACAGGGAAGAAGTAGGTCTGGCTGGCCCTATTCAGCCTGCAACAAAGAAAAGCAGAGGGGCAGTAAGAGAAAAAGCAGAGCTAGGATATGCTTGATGAAGCACACTTAGCAGCAGTGCGTGCTGATGAACCAAGGGGAGATGAATGAAGAGCTCAAAAAGGTGAAAGGCTGATAAACTAAAAAAGCCAATGGCAGGAAAGGCAGCTGACACCAGCCAGAGCCAGACTTTGAAGTAGGAGCTCGTGATAGTACATGACCATTCTAAAGTTCTTTTTTTTAAATCTTAGGAGTATTTGCTTAGTGATTAATTTCAACAGAAAAAGGGACAAACATCCTCATGAAAGAAGAGAAAATATTTCCAGAGAAGGCCTGTGTCATAACAGTGGCATGGGCCATCAGGGCAGGTGTACAGGAATATTTTTCTGATGTCTGTAAAAATATTTATTTCAGAAAACATGAGTTTCCTCGTGCCTGAATTCTTCAGGCCTTCAGCAGCTTCACACCCCAGCTGTAGCTGGCCTCAATTCAAGTGCACCACAGCACTGGGACACTTAATGAGCTCTGTCCCTCTGTGAACTGCACCATGTTAATGGTACAATCACCTGTACTAGGTAATGGTAATTCCCAAATTCAAGCATTCACTTGTATTCAGCATAATACACATAAAATCCATCTCTACTAATATTTTCAGAAATCTTCCATTCACTTACCAGTGTTCCAAATCTTAATTTAAGCTGTATTTCAGAATATTCTGATGCACACACACAGACAGACAGGTGGCTCAGGTTTTGAGTCACACCAGTGGAAGGCACCCACTGCTTGTGATGGGCTTACAGCTTGCATTAGAGCTGAGGGCAGCTGCACCCTCTCCCAGTGATGTATCAATACACCTGTATTGACCTGGGACTGGGACCTTCCCACCTGAATACTGGAAACAGAATCATGGAGGTTATGGTCACCCTCTGCAATAAAGAGTTGAGATTTTGAACTGACTTGATTTTCAAGGACACTCCTTGAGGAACACCAACGCTGACAGTGGCTCCTAAAACACTGTGTCTGGAAATCTTCCTCTCTGCTCCATACTCCACTATGGTCCCAAAGAAACCCACCCTAGAATGACAGAACAAAGAACTGTTAAGACAGAGAAGACACTTGAATTTCTTTTTACTGAATCCTGTAATTCCCAAACAAGTAAAGCATGGAAATGCATCTGTTTGCAGCAGATGTTGGCCTCTGGAAGATTCACAGTATATCTCTCCAAGGTGAGATTAGACCTTCCAGCTTGCTAAGTAGTAAACAAGAACTTCTGGCTTTCTTATTTGGGATGATATAGAGATACCATACACAAGTATTGTAAGTCCCACTTAGCTGCAGAGGCACACAGGGCCAAGCCTCCAAGACATTCACTTCAGACTTTACCAGATTTAAAGAGTGAACATCAGGCTCCCAAAGGCCAGAGAAACATTTGGTTTGTGTGGAACCTGAAGGCTACAGCAGCAGGAGAGGACAAGGTCCTCAGGCTGTGAGCAATGTGAATTCCCTCTTGAGCACTTACTTGAGAGAACCTTTCACTCGTGTTTGATCCTCATCCTGAAACTTATGCTGGTAACTGACCATCATGAAAGAATGAGGGATTCCCAGCTGAAACACAAGAGGCACAAATGTATCAAAATGTACCCTTGACCACTGCTGCCCCCCAATTTCCTTTCTCAACCTTGAAGCACAGAATACAAAGCAGTGCTTGCCACTTATAACCTCTGCTCTGTGTTGCCCTGACCCTACTCTAAGCTGACCCACATCACCTATGACAATGCCAAGAGCTGTGCTCTGTCAGAAAGATGGTTATCTATATTAAGTCTAACATGAGATATACCAACTGCTTCCTTAACCTCTAACCCCAAGACAAAATACTGCTGGGACAGGAAGGTGAGGCCGCTTTTTTCCACGGGGCAGGATCACTGTCCCACCTGTGGCTCTCACCTGCATTGCCACAGTGAAGTGGCTGGTTTTGGTGTCCCGGACAATACTGGTGTTCATGGCTGACTGGATGCCCCAGCGCCACTGCAAGTAGCCCATCGTGTTCTTGTCCAGGTTGCGGGCCAGGACTGTGGTGAGGCCAGGGCGGACCCCACGGGATGAGAACTGCAGGGCACAGTTTGTGGTGATGAAACTAAAGAAATGAGGAAAAACTCGTCAGTGAAAAAACACAGCTCCCAGTTAGGCTCAGAGTCCTTCTTGCCCACAAACTTAACTGAGTGCCCCAAGACCATCCTGAAAAAGCATGATGCTCGAGGCTTTCAGGGAAAAGTAAAAACTAACTCAGACTGCCCTGAGCACAGCAGCATCCAGGAGAGCAGGCTGTGCCCTGGCTTATTGTCTGAGCATGATGCTGCACCCAGCCTTCCCCTTCCTACCCTGTGCACATAACATCCTGGTCTTTGCAGAACAGCACACTGGGCTGCTGGCACAGAGCAGTCCTGCTATTAAATAATCCTTGAGCATCAGCTCTAAAAACCAGTGCTAAAACACTCTCTGGGAAACAAGAATCCTGTACATGCTGTGAAGAACGGCAGATTCACTAAATTTGAAAATGTAAACAGAGGGAACCTACACGACCTCCTATGATGCTCCGCCATGTGGCTCCAATCACACACGTTACCTTGAATTCTCCTTTGCAATCTGAGACCTCAATTTGTGAACAGACAGGATACTAGAGGCAAATTTGGCATTATTTCCCTAAAATATGACACATCATCTCCTGTTTTGTTGTCAGAAACTCCCTCTCACTCATGGAAGCCTCAGAAGAGTTCTCCATTTTTTGTTCTGTTCCCAGAGCAAACTTCTGTTGCTCGGATTGGAGATCCTGCCTCGAGTATGATGAATCATAACAAGATAAAATACAAATCTAACGATGTGGAACATAGACCTTCCTTAAACTGGAAGTATGCAAACGGAGGGCACCAACACCCAGAAAGAATCCAGGCGTTTGAACAACATAAGTATGATTTCAAGTCTAAGGTGAAAATACCTTATTTTGTAGGACAGAAAACGAATCAAAAATGTGGAAGAGAATTCAACTAATTTACTTCCTTACTGTGGAATATTAACCACTAGGCCATTTTTCTAATATTTACCATCTTGGTGTAAGATTACGAAATATCTTCAGCCCAAAAAGAGGTCCGTGAAGGTCTCCAGCTCCAAACTCCAACTGTTGGAATGCACAGTGCCAGAGTGTTAGAAGAAAACATCCTTTGCAACAGTGACAAAGTATGTCACCAGCATCATTTTCCTCACAGCTGTTTTAGGCATCTGAGTAACATTTACCACTTCTTTCAGCACCCTCTCTTTTCTGCAGCTTTGCATGCAGAAGACGAAAATATGTCTCATTGAATTGGAGCTCATGGGTTAAACAAAGTTTTATAAAGCTACAGGTGACTGATATTGGGACCTGCTTTGGTCACTCCAGGGAGCGTGGAGAAAACTCTTCCCTCACAAAATCCTGATGCAAATCAAAAGCCTCCAGTCTATGTATCTCAAAGGAGAGGAAGACTCCCACTCTCCCAAGCTGAGGAAGCATGCTAGCAGGAGGCACAGGCAGCTGCCAGCTATACCACGAGCACCTCAAACACAGCCCAGCTTGCAGGTGGTGCAACACAGAACCTTCCAGCTGGTCAGACCATATCTGCTGGGTGGGGATGTGTCAAACTATCTCCCCCATAACTTCTTCCTGCGCAGCAAAGCCGCTTTGGAAGCAAAGGCCAATTATCACACTGCCATAAAAGGCCTGCTCACAGCACTGAGCCTTCAGACAGAGCAATCAGAAAGACTAGAGACATCAGGTAACAATTCTGTCTGCACAAGTGAAGTCCAAATTGCATGGCCAAATGGAGAGGGGAGAAAAATAAGAAAAACCAAGGTTTAGTCATCCCTTTGTCTCAAATTCCTTTAAGAATTCATTTTTTCTATATTTTACAGAACATAGACAATGAGAGATGAACCACAGCTAAAGCTCCCCCTCCTCCAAAAATAGAACACCAGGTAATAGATTGAACATAAAACTGCATAACAGGTGTACTCTTACCTCTCCCCATCCCTTGGCAGATGTCACTCGTCTCAGTGCAAGATTAATTGATCCCCCTCCATTCCCATTCTGGGTGGAAAGGTTACCAGACAGTATTGCTGTATCTGTGGAAGTCAGGGGCGCCTGAAAAAGGAATATATTGTTTCCAGTAACTCTGATCGCAGTTAACATATTTAGTGCATGTTCTGCAAGGACATAATCACCTCTGCAGAGTGTAAATGGTTTTGTAGTCAAACATCAAGCATGGCAAAAAGTCAAATAATTCTTACAGTACCAGACACTTGTGACACCAGTAATGTACCACCTTGAAGTCCCGACCTTGAGCTGCAAACCATTCTCATCTCTCTAGCAGACTAAATTTCTACAACTCTCTGAAAGAGGGAATGCTTCCCATCCTTTTCCTTATGGACATCCTCAGAACTGGGTGCCATTTGTTTTCATCCACTGAACACACCTCATGCAGTGAGAACTGAGCACTGGACATCTCCACTGGCAGCAGGGCAGGACCACTGCTGCCCACAGACCAGTTGCCCAAAGGCTACAGAGCCAACCCACCATTCTGCTAGCCCCAAGCTGCCTCTTCCCACCCATGCTGGCCACTGCATCCCCTCCAAATCCTGTTGAGAGCCCCTGAGCAGCATATTCTGTGTTCTGAGGTGCTTCATTCACTCATGCCCTGCTCGCACGGCAGTGTTCACCCTCCTCACCTCAATGGACTGGGATATGTGCATTTTGTTTATCTCAATCTGGGGAAAGCTGCTCCCAGGCACATCTTCATATTCCTCGTCATAGCGATCAAACAGGTCAGTGGCATCTATTCCCACACTAATTGTTCCCTGAGGGATGACAAGTGAAACAGGCATTTAGCATTAGCAAACATCCGGTGTACACAGAACAAGTGGCTGAACCATCCCTGTGTATGATTACATTTTTGTGCAGTTTTTCATTGTTCTGCAATTACTTTGACCACTCTAAAATATATTTCATAATTCACAAGACAAAAGTGAATGATTACAATATTTCAAAACAGCATTATAAATCATCAAACAGACTGGAGAAAAGGCAGTTTTTCAGTACAAACTCAACTTGCAATCCTGGGAGGTCATTTTCTATTGTGACACATTACATAAGCAGGTAGAACACCTTTGCACAGCAGGTTTCTTCTTTCCCCACAATTGACTGTGCTCTGTCAATACTTAAAAGTTGAAATAACATATTCTAGATATTGATTTTCTTCAATGGAGCTTGGTCAGAAAACCTCTACAGGCTTCTTCTTACAAGTTACCTAAACCAACTTAGTACTGAACTGTATCATTCACTGGCAATTGACCTTGTTAGTAAAATATTTTGATTTATTTTTCTAGTTTATATTTTGTGTTCAGAAGGAAGGCTTGACAAAGACATACTTTTATCAAGTGGTAAATATTTCCTTTCTCAGACCATAGAAAAGCTTATTCTTATAAAAAACTAGGCCACAGCACAATAGTCTAGCTACCTGCTGCTGGGCTCCCTCAGACTAACTGCAGAAGTGTGTTTCTTTGAAAGGAGCACAATTAGGTACTTGTCTGGGTCATATAACTTCAAGAGGCTTTGGAAACCTTCCCTATGGACCCATCTGACAGCATCCCAGCTCATATAAAACGTATGGATTGCAGTAAAACCCCCCCTCTGTGCACAAGCACAGACTGAACTCTGAGCAGTTTGTATATGGAAACTCAATAGCTGGGTAGCTGCAAACCCCATCCACACTAAGGCCAAGCATCACTGGAATAAGTCCTTATTTCAGTCTGAGGGAGCATTTTTCCTTGATCGCTCCACTCTAATAAAATGCAGGACTGTAAATAAAGGAAGAATTGCAGAGTCTGACAGGACTTGAACTGTTTCTCTGCCTGGGCTCCCAGGCTATCTATTTGCTGTGGAGATTCCCAAACTCTTCTCAGTGCTTATTTTCTGATTACTTATGAAAATATTGGATAAGATTTTTAAAGCTGAAAGGTGTGGTTATTTCCAGTAGAACCCTGCAACAGAGGCTGTGCCCCAGCTGTTCACTAACCACCCTTGGTAGCTGGTGAATTTCAGAGCAATTTCACTCATTGCTCTGTGTTGTGGTGGCACCAAAAAATCAGCTCCTGCCCTTTCTGCACTTTAAGGAACCATCTGAAAAGTCACCTTCAAGCAACTCCAGACCCTACAGCTTCTCCAGTTTCAGCCCTCTCCTATGCCATGCTGTTCCTTGAAACGAGGCCAAAAGCAGAGGGAAGCAATGGAAAACCTCTAACCAGCCTGGAAGGGTGCAGTCCTGTGCTAGCAAACACCCATTTGGAGATCATCTTGCTGTAGTTGGCTTACAGGTGCCACAATGCTGCATCCTTTGGAAAGATGCACCAAGATCCATGCATTCCTGAAATTCATTGCACATCTCTTCTCTAAAACACACTCAAAATATTAGGATTTCCTTTTTCACATGTATGAATTGTATGGCAAATATCCCTCCCAAGGAAAAAAGGAAAAAACCTGAACCTCTTCGTGAAAATCCACAAGAACTGTTCAAAGAAAAGGAGTGTCTCCCCATTCCCTCCCCGTTCCCCAGCAGAGCTCCTACTCTTCTGCCTTTCCCTGAGGTGAGAGGTGGGCCCTGGGCAGACCCTTCACCTCCTGCCAAGCAGGTGAAGTCACCCTTGGAGGTCTGTGGATCCTGGCAAGGAAACTGGTTCAGGCACAAGCACAGGAAAAGCAGCAGATGGTAAAGTTAAAAATATTCCCAGAGAACAAGAGCACCCCTATGCCTCCGGATAATGGAGGGGACTGCTGCTGCTCCCAGCTCCCATCAGCCACCTGCTCCGACCACGGGAAATGAGGAGCCCTCCCCAAAGGAAGAGCAGCAGGAGAGAGCTGTAATGCCTACTCAGAAGTCAGTGGTGCCTGTTCTGCACTGCACAGAGCTCGGCAGGGCAGGAAGCAGGAGTGGCACTACGGAACCATCAGAGCTGGGATTAACTTTTAAAATCACCTTTATTTGCCAGTCTGTGAATAGGAAACAGACTTCACTGATGGAATTCATAGATGTGCGAGAGGAAAACATATTTCCTCCTTACTTTTTTCTTAGGGATTTACCTTCAGGAAGGTGATACCTGGAAGTTGTGCCAGGCTTTGCCTTGAGGGACCTGAGTTCCTTACATATTGACCTTCCACTGCAGGAAAATAACTGGATTTAATTTCTCTGAACAGGAAGCAGTTTTCTTAAACCTAGTAATGAACTTTTCAACCCTTCTGCACATCTTTGAAAGCAAAAACAAAGCTCTAAAAGCAAACAGGAGACTTAATTTCAACCCTCCAAATTGCCTACATCTGGTTATTGCTCAACATTTCTGGTTAAAATGCTTTATTTTTGTGGAACTGTTTTATAGAACCGACAAAATGTTGGAAATTTTAAAATAACTTGTGCTCGTGTATGAAATGATCACAGCTGCACTCCCCAATTCCACGGGAACACTGCCTGGAGAGGCATTTCCATCGGCTGCCAGCCGGCAATTGCTGTAAACACCCAGATGGCTAATTTTATCCCAGGACACAGGCTGAGGCTCACAGTGCAGCTTGCAGCCACGGCGAGGCGCCCAGGGAAAATGTCACATTCCTGAAGCAGGGAGCAGCAGAGTGGGAGATAACCGTGCCCCTCTCTGAAACCATCTCTGACCCCACTCACCACACCTCCAGCAGGGATAGTTTGTCCTGCCTGGCTTGTGGCACCTAGATATCCCTTCCTGCCTGGAATAAAGCTGTCAACAGATACTCACACAATACTATGCTTGTTTACCCTTCCAGTACAAACCAGTTCTTAGTGTCTATGCACCACCCACAGCCTGTACAGTCCAACTGTTTTGCCAAGAGCAGTGCAGATCTAAAGGTGGTCCCAAGGTGAATGCCTCAAAATATTAAGCTCTGCTTAGATGGATGTTTTCCTTAGGATCCAGCCCTAAGCACCACTGCAATCCCACATCTGTCCACTCAGAAGACATTGTGATTTTACACTAACATTTGAATTCATTTAGTTAATAGTAGATGTAACTCTTGGATAATGTTAGTCACTGCATAAGAACCAAGATTTTTGTAATTCAATAAGCTTTGAAACTTCAGTCAGGGACCATCCTGACAAACCATGAGTTTGCCTCACACACTCATCAAGCCAAGAGGCAGCAAAGACACCATGAGTCTTAGCTATGGATGCTCTGGCCAACTGCCATGTCCATCTCTCCCTGCCATCCCAATGGTATTCCTGAGCACCTCTGACCAGCGAAGGTTATCTGAAAAGTGAGTCACATGGGGTCAGAGTCTGCTGCTCAAACAGACAGAGATGGGAATGGCATCCAGGACGATTCTCATCCTGAGGGCAAGATCATGCTTTCCAAAAACAGGCTCTAACTGCGACACTGGCAGACCCCCAACCCTGTTCAGGTTGACTACTCACTGTGCTGCTGCCCAGCTGGCTTAGGGCTGCCTCAGATTTGTTGCTGGTTTCAAGCTGCATTTGAATAGCTCCCTGCACTGTTGTGACACTGCAGCAGTGCCAAAGGGAAAACCTGTCAGGTAACTGTAGTGAGTTACATTTTATTTAGAAAACTTGGAAAGAAATCATAAATATTTCAGTGTTAGGTGTCTTTTCTGAAAACTGCTGAAAAAGGTACTTTGTCTCAACATGTTCCTCTAAGAAAAGAAGAACATTCAGTAGGGGATCATTCAAAGAATGAGCAGTTCATCCTATATTATGCAGAGAAACTGCATATGCAAAAGACAAAGTCATGCAGCAAGTGTAGACACCTGAGGGGCTCTTTCCTACACGCCCTCACCTAGGCTCAGCACACCTTGCACGCTGGTGATAATTACAGACCCACTCTTGACACCAGGATTAAGTGTTTGCTTACCTTTGGATTAGTTCGCTGCTGCAGTCTCCTCTCTTCCCTCTCTCTCTGCAAACGCTCAAATTCTTCCCTGATTTCAGCTGCAGTTCTCTTTCGTTCCACAACCTGCTCAGAAACGAAAACCAAACAATTACCAGACAGAGGCTGCTCAGGGCATTGCAGTGCTGGGGGGGTCAGAGGCTCTTGGATGCAGGATACACTAACACACTGCCCCGGGTGCTGAAAGCCACCCTGCACCAATTTCAACAGCCAGAGTTTGGAACGAAGCACCCAGGCCAAATCAAAGGTCAGGCATGAGAGAAAACCCCATGCCCTGAGAGAAGGGAAAATGTTTGTTTTTTTTTTTTTTAATTTTCATTTTCTTGACAAAACCAGGGCAAAGAGCTTTCCAACCAAAACTACAAGACACTGCAGTGCAGTATTTACCCTCAGTGATCCATTAACTGCTTCACCAGGTGTGGACACAAAAATGAAAATAACTGAAAGTCTCTGGCTTGAGGTAAATTGATTCTGTGAGAGTTATGTGATTTCAGGCTATTCTGGTTCACAGCTGCTTACCTGACAGGGCTCAGGGAATGAGGGTTTTACACAGGCCCAGTTTTGGAATGGGTAGGAAGAGTATTGGATTTGGCTTTTCAAAATAAGATCAAGTCTGCCAAAAGCAGTTCAAAAACGTCTGTTACATGTTGGATCTGCTCCACATTTCTAGCAACTGACTCCAAGTTTGACCTTGGTGCTGACCTGACCCAATACCATAGGATTCTGCTTCAAGCAGCATAGTGCAATCAACTAGGGCTGGCAGAGGCCAGCAAGGGAATCAAGAGCTGGACAGACATGAATGGACAAGTTCTGTTTCAAAGCCCATAAAACCCAACCAAAACTAAACCAAACCAAAATCAGAAATAACCCCTCTCCAACCCACCCCAAAAAGCCCAGGAAGAAAAAGCAATTTCAAACTCAGAAGCTAGTTGATGCTGAAAAAAACAAGTTTTGGATGAAGAAGATGGGACTAGATGGACAATAATGACACATTTGTCTCAGATAAAGATGTTGCCTGTCATGGTAATATCCTTTCAGGGAACTCTGAATGTCAGGTTTATTGTTCTCTTGTCAAGCGCAAAACCAAAGGGTTCTTTCAAAATCCATCATGGTGTTCCAGCAGGGACAGAGAGAGACAGAAATAACTAACCAAGGATGCCTTCAAACCAACAGGCATTTATCACCAGCCAGGTGTCAGTGCAGCTGATAGAATAATGGCAGATAAAGGTGGGCTTAGTAAAGACCACTAGCCATAACATGCCCAATTTCTCTCACCTCCCAGCCTTCCATCTCCAGTCCTCTCCTCCCATATATGTCATAGATGGCTCTGGTCTGTGGATCACTAAGCACTGTAAATTGAAACCAAAAGAGAGGAGAGAACTGAGTTTTTGGTCTTCTCCTCAGATTTCAGACCAAAACACTCACAATATTCGGAATTCAAGCAGAGATCCTGGAAACATCTTGTTCTACAGTTGCACATTAACCCCTTTGATGCTTGCAAGTACTTTATTGAGAAGACATACTGACTTTTCCCCCCAAACAAATCCTTTTTTTGCTTCTTCCTTTTCTAAACCAAGGAAGTGGAAAGAACACAAGAGACATGGAGTCTAAGTGAATGTGCAGGGGGGTGGTGGTTCTAACAATGCTTTCTTTGAAAGTGACACAAGCCCTCTAACAAACGTGGAGATTATGAACAATTTGGCTAGAGCAGCGCCTGAGCCCTTCCTGGGATTGCCACTCAGCTCTGTCTGGCTTTCAAAGCCCTGTGGTGCTTCCTTTGATATTCCTCACCCTCCTTGTCCACTGATCCTTTCCCACCTAGTCCCCACCGGTACATGCCAAGCACCAACAAAGCAATTTTCACAAGGCAGTTCACACCTTGCCAAACAACAATAAGGGGTAATGGCAAAGGTGTGTGCAGAATCTTAACCTCCCAAAATGTCACCCAACACAATGGACAACACAAAATACAACATGAGACTGCAGAACAGTTACTTTAGAAAAAGACTGGGCACAGAATTAGGAAGAAGTCTTTAAAGGTAAGGTATATTTAAATGCAAAAGCTACCATCACTATTTCCTCCTCCAGGGTTCCAAGACCAGCTTTATCATATATTTCATGAGGCTGTGGGAACACTGAATGTGTCCCCAGAGAGCTGGGGGAGTGTAGTAAGGCAAAAAGAGGCTTATACTGGTAATTGAGTTTTGGTCTGGACTAGTGGAATATTATTGGACCTGCTAAATGTCAAGACAGACATTGCATTTTATGAATTCTGATAAAATGAATCTTTTGTTTTGTGATACTAAGAGATGGAAGAGGAGAAAGAGAAAATAGACAGGAGGTGGAGTGGTTCATTTCCAAGATGTCAAAATTTTTGCTTACACTCCCATTTGGTACTTAACAAGCACCAATTTCCATGCCCATTGCAAGGCAGAGCCAAGAGCAGACAGAAAATTCAAAGGGAAGCTGCTGCCTCTAATGTAAGGCCACTCACCACACTAAAATGAAATTACTGAAGCATTATGGGGTTTTGTTCCACACATTATCAAAAACAGACTTTCCCTGCTCTCCCAGCAAAAGCTTCCACATGTCCTAACACCTAACCTAGGGACAACAGGAAAGACTCCAAATATGCTCAAGTCCAACTGGAAGGAACAAATGCTTATCAGTTAAAAATGGGTGTGTAAAAAATATTCCCTCACATTTGAGGTTGAATGGGGAAATATTTATTCAGCATTTTGCTTTAGTTTCTCTTTAGGCTCCAGGACTACATGCACCAGGTTTGTAACATGGATGATGACTTCTACCAGCTTTTAATCCACCTGCACTCCAGGTGCAACTTGTACACCAGGATTTAAATAAATTTCAGTTTAATTCAGAGTATTTGAAAAGGGCTTTGGCACAAGAATAAACTCTGACTGCTATAAATCAATTGTCCTCCTCTCAGTCTGAGCATATAGAAGAACTTGCTGGAAATGGAGACCACAGCCAGGGATGCAGGAGTTCATCAGTACAATATGAAATTGTCTCTCTGTTTGAAGCTTTTCAGTCTTTATTCTCCTATGGAAGAGGTCTTCAGAAGTAAGGGAAGTGATGAGAAGGTCATTTACAACATGCAAGAGGTAAGACAGAAACTCTACATTTCATTCCCTACAGCATTTATATGGCATTTCTCCACTGACTTTTGGTACAGAATTTGGAAAGAATTCTGTACCAGGAAACAGCATTAGTAAGTATCAGCAAATTTAATTACTTTGTGATAATAAATAGCTTCAAAAAGCACAAAGACACAGCTCTCCCAGAAGCCCCCTGCAAAGTTTGGCCTCCCCCTGACCTTCATACGCTTGGTGGACAAGGTTGAAGAGCCGCTCAGCCTGGGTTTTGAGCTCGGGGTCACGGTGCTTGTCGGGGTGGTACAGCATGCACAGCCGGCGGTACGCAGCCTTCAGCTCCTCCTGGGAGGCCTGTGGAAACCACCAAAATTGAACTCAAGGACAGCCAATGCTACTTCCAAAAGGCCACTCTCAAGATCAGCCCTGAAAGGGAAGTCCGTCAGCTGTTACACTGCACTACTTTGGCCCAAAATCAAGACTGGATTATTGCTTCATTACGTAAGTTAATAAAATATTCAATTATCATACCAGGATTGTCCACACTATGTGTAGTGCAACAAGGGACATCGACAGCTCATCATTGTATACCCAGGTATAAAAAATTACGTAAAAACCCCACCACCCAAGCAATCCATGTTCCGACTTCAGTTGTATTAGGCAACTACTATCCCCTCCAAATCAGAAGAGCAAGAAAAAGCAAAGTCACCTCAGATAAAAATACATAAATCCAGACAGGTACGACAAATTCTACTCATACTTCAATCTGAACCCTCAAGGGGACACTGTAACTATCCAAAAGCACTGACTTTCCACAGCTGTAAAGGTAAGAAATGTAAACCCATGGTTCTATACTCATCTCAGCACCCGCCTTGTGCTCCCCAGTACCCCATTCCACTCCCCAGCAGGGTCCATGTTGTGCTGCAAAGGACAAAGGTGCATCCTCTGTCCACAAAACCACAGATAGATAACCATGTGTGCCACCAAATGCATCAAGAACCCACCTTGTCCTTTACCACAACAACTACTCTGGGACCTCAGATGGCACCTGGCCTCGTTCCAAGGACATGGATGGCTCTTTCAGAACCAAGAGAGGAAAAACACCCACTCCTTCCATTATCATCTCCCAGCAATGTTATTTTTGGACTCTAGAGAGTCCCAGTAATCTCCCCTCTCTCACCTCACTCTGCTACATCCCTTGCATTAAAGCTCCTGCCCATTCCTTGGAGATTGCTTAACACCTGCTTTTTAGAAGTGGAGTTGCTAAAATCAACCAGAATTTCCCCCAGGCTGAGCTTAAAAGAGCCCAACCATCCAGTTCCCAAACCATACAGGCAATAAGCAGCTCCCAGGCACAGGAAACCATTCCAGGAGGAACACTCAGAGTAAAATAACCAAAGCCTGATGGTCCTGGCTTGTCTCCAGGGGCTGCCACAGTCAGGACCCAGTGCAGTCAGTGAGGGGGGAACTCAGGAGTGGATTTACAGACAAGAATTCCATTTACTGTTAACGCCCTCCAAGAAGCAAAGCTGTCACAGGTTTCTAGATTCCACTGGGGAAATAAAGTTCCTAAAAGGTAATTTCTTAAAGTAACATCTTTTTTTACCACTTGTGGTGAGGAGGGTTTCCATCACAGAACTGCACTCACTTGTGTCACAATGCCAGGAATCTGTTTGGATTTGAGGACAGCTCAGAGTGTTTTTTTTCTGCACGTTTGTGTTGTTGCTTGTTAATGTTTTGAAATGATACAGCAAAAGGGGAGCTGCCAAATTTGCTAGTCCCAAGAGAGTAAGGACAGTTACAATTATCTTTTTTCTTTTTACTACCTTGTACTTTCTCAGATATCAAATTTAAACACAGCTGGGAAGGCAAGGGAATATATGGGCCCAAAGTAGCATTTTTAAATCAAATTAATGATAAATGGTTTAATGTGCTATTGATTATATAATAGAAATTAGCAAGTTCATTTTTCATAAATGCCACATTCAATAGAATTTTAGATTGGGCATTTCATCATCACTGAGTAGTTTGGGCCATTGGTTCAACATTCCACAAGCAACAGTCACTTCAAAACCACTAAAGGAACCCTAACATTGTTTTTAGACTGCCAGGAAATGCAGTCACAAATAATTGCATGTAAGTTACATTTTTATTACCAAAACTCTGGTCAACATTAAAAGGCCTCATTTAAGGGCTCAAACAGAGCAACACATTTTTAGCAGACTAAGATGTCTAAAAGATGACCCATTCACACTCACTCAGAGCAATTCCTGCTCACAGGATCCTGCCTCCATGGGGTCACTGCAGTTCCAAGCTCAGCTGCCACATCCACCAAGGACAGTAATACTGAAGATAATTAGCAAGGGGCAATCAACAAAGCACCCACTCCTCTCTGTTGGAATTACTCCCTGGCAGACCCCTTTAATTCAGTTTCCAGCTCCCACTGTACAAAACCTGAATCTCCTGCTCTGGAAGCTCAGCTAAGTTAACCATTAAACTTTCCCCAGCTGTCACAATCCTTGCACAGTTCCCACTTCTCTGTTTTAACCTCTGCACACTGCTGACGTTTTGGAGGGGAATTACGAAAGCTCCCTAGGAATGTACAAGCATGGCCCTGCCGGCTTTGAACCAGACGAGGGCTCGAAATTTTTTTAAAGCATCAGGGAGTTCTGCAAACAGCGTGACCATCACACGCTGTTCCTTCAGGAGTGCAGCAGATTCCCACACATGAGGCACAGGAGACTGTCCCCGCAGCTCCGGGACTGACAGGAATCCCAAAGGGAATTTTTCCAAGCTATCAGACTGAATCTGATATCAGACTGAATCTCTGGTATGAGCCTTGTCCAACTACAATGGCCACGCCCAGGCTGATGGACTTGATGGGCTGTTTATACATATTTACACACACACAAATATATCTATAACAGAGCTATACTGCAGTTGCACTTGCTGAAACAAACTACAGCACAATTCCTACATCCCAACCTTTAGAGATCTGCCTGATTATTCCTATAAAAAAAGCAGTTGCCTCCCAATAAGTTCCAAACTGTTCCGGTGTGGTAAACCTGTACCAATTAATATCCATCTATTCTTAAAAGTGAAATCAAGGACTCTCGAGCCTTCTTTTTTTTTTTTGCCGGGGAAAATATTTTGGAAGAACACCTGGCTGTTTCCAAATTGGACACGTTCGGGAAGTCTCCACAGCCGTGCCCGAGCCCTCGACCGAGGGGACGCGGGTGTGCCCAGCGTGAGTTGCATCAGGAGAGCCCGGGAGCGCCCAAACCGCCGCAATTCGGAACAAACCACGCATTTCCCGGCCTCAGCCGGCGCTCCCCCGCCGCACTCAACCGGGAGCCCCGCGGCCCCGCCCGAGCTCCCCCGCTCCGCAGCCCGGGCGGAGGACACGCCGCAGGGGCGCGGGTCCCGCCGCGGAGGGCACGAGGGTCTCGCGGCACGAGGGTCTCGCCCCACCCGGCCGTGCCCCGGCCCCGCGGCCGCACCTCGCGGCGCACGTTCAGCAGCCCGTAGTAGTCCTCGTTGTCCGGCGCCTCCTCGCCCAAGGCCGCCGCCATCGTCCCGACCTCTCACCCCGCGCCGCGCGCTGCGGCGCCCCCTGCCGGCCCGGCGGTCCGACCGCCCGCGCACGCGCGCGGGC
>CM031875.1:3356134-3370787 GCA_018697195.1 Certhia americana
CCCGGGCGTGTGCGCGCGCGCGTGGTGTGCGTGGCGTGTGCGCTGGCGCGCGAGGCGGATGCGGCGGGCGGGCGGCGGCGGCGGTGAGGGGTGAGTTGAGGGGGGAGGGACTGAGCGAGCGCGGACCGGCACTCGGCACTGACCGGCTCTGCGCCTTCCGCTTCGGCCGCTTTCCCCTCGTTCGCCCCGCCGCTCTAACGCGTCTTTGCTGGCGCGGTCGCTCCGAACCCCAGCGGCGGCTGTGGCGTGCTGCGGTTTCTCAAGGCCTCCGTCACGCCCTCTCGCCGGGGATAGCGAGGATAGCGACCCGGACCGCCGGCGCCCGTCCCCGGTTCCTCTGCCGTTGGCCCGTCCTCCGTTCCTCTGGCGGTGCCCGTCCCCGGTTCCTCTTCGGTGGCCCGTCCCCGGTTCGCTCTGCCGGTGCCCGTCCCCGTTCCTCTGCCGGTGCCCGTCCCGCGGTTCCTCTGCCCGGTGCCCCGTCCCCTGTTCCTCTGCGGTCCCGTCCCCGTTCCTCTGGCCGGTGCCCGTCCCCGGTTCCTCTGCCGGTGCCCCGTCCCCTCGGTTCCTCTGCCGTGCCCGTCCGGCCGGTTCCTCTGCCGGTGCCCGTCCCCGGTTACCTCTGCCGTGCCCGTTCCCCGGTTCCGTCTGCCGTGCCCGTCCCGGTTCCTATGCGTGCCCGTCCCCGGTTCCTCGCCGTGCCCGTCGCCCGTTCCTCTCGACCGGTGCCCGTCCCGCGGTTCCTCTGCCGGTGCCGCTTCTCGGTGCCGCATGCCCTCGGTACTGTGTAAAGGGGCAGTCGCTCACGTTCCGCGGTCACGACCCCCCACCCACCCCCCCACCCCACACCCCCGGCACCTGCAAGGTGCAGACGTGTGCCACGATGCCTCTCTCGCCCCGTACAAAAGGGCGATTTCCAACGGGGCTGTCACTATCGGTCACTATGAGGCGACTCCTCGGCTCCACAGGTGCTGGCGGAGGCGGCGGGTCAGTCCGGGAGCCTCGGTACAGCGGAGGGTCCCGGGGACAGACCAGCCTGCAGGGCACCCGAAGGCGAGCACAGCTGAGCTCAGCGATGTCAGAGCCGCGGGCACAGCCCGGCTGGCAGGGGCACACCGTGGGCAGAGCGTGTGCTCGTTTGTCACCAGCAGATCTGGAACAGTTTCCCTTGGATCAGTAGCGCTGCTTTGGCTTTTGGCGTACAGAACACGGAGCTGGGGTTCACGCTGTGCCGCCCTGCCTGATCGTGGGTTAACTCCCCAGGCCCGACCAGCACCGAAATGGAAGGGAAATGCCCCCAAAGTGTGCAGAGCTCGGAGCTTTTAGCAAAAGGGCTGCCCGGCCGGTTCGGTAATATGAACCTCGTTTAAAGCGTGCTGGTGGGCAGACTGTGTATTAATGCTGTGATAAGGCTGTCAAGAAGAAAAATAAGGCCTTTCCTGCTCATGTAAGGGTATTGCCCAGTGTCTGGATCTGATATGTGTGTGGGGATGCTGGAGTGGTTTTTGGGTACTGCTGTCTGTGAAGAGGAATGTTTGAAAGACCACTCATTAACACCAGCTGGAATGAGCTGGAACCGCATTCCCTTTTCAAAACTCTGCTAGTCTGCTTTGGATTTTATCTTCAGCTAACTTTTATTTGAAAACAGGGACGGTTTAATATTTAATAAGGTTTGTTTTTTTTTTTTTTTTTTCTGATACAAGGGTAGTTTACAAGGAAGTATTGATTGTGTTATAGCAGTTCCTCTGCACTCCTGGTGAGTGAGATGCACTGCTTGGAACAAGAGTTGCACAAAGGCTCCCTTTCTGAGAAACCATACAGAAATGGGTCTGTTCAGCGGGGAAGCACCTCGAGAACTGCTTTTCCTCAATGAACCCACCTGCTAGACAGGTTTTTTTTCCCCATGTGATTTAGGAGTCATTGAGTCTGTGCAAGAATGCAAAGGAGATTGGAGTTGTGAGGATGTCAGTTGCCATGGCAACGTTATTTCCCATGAATTTTGGTCCTGTTGTAATTATGCTCTTTTTCTAACTGATTTGGGAGCTCTGTGGTCCTTGGGGATGTTAGTGCCAGAGTTACTGGGGATCCTTCCCCTCACCAGATTGATCTAACACTTTCCTAAAAGACCCAACTGCTTGTTGCCAATGCTGGCTGCTGTTCCCTTGCATCACAGATGATTCAGAGGAATTTTCTGGGAACGTTCCACAGGTGTCACATCTTGGCAGGGAAATATAGGAAGAGAGAAATACGAGTTTAGGGAGCTAAATATGAACTGTGCTTTCTAAGGATGTGGAGAGAGCTCTTTAAAACCCTGCGTTATAACAGAGGAAATGTAACATCTATGGCAAAAAGCAATCTGATGGGAAAAAGAAAAAGGAAGAAAAAAAAAAGAAAAGTACTTGTTTGTGCTTTACTGATTTGCCAAGATTTGGCTTGGGGTGCAGTATTCTTCTTCCCACATTGGTACTTACAGGTGGAAGCTTTGTGGTGCCGTGTGGGACACAGTCCCTGCAGCAAGAGAAGCAGCCCTCAGGACACAGGTCCTGGGTTTAGCTGGGCATGCCTTTTCAGATCTGTGTCACTGTGGCTGCTGCTTCAGTGCTCTCTAGTAAGCTGTGAGTGGCCTTACTAGTGGTGATTCACCTCTGCTGTGGGAGAGCCAGAGGTACCAGAGACCTTCATCGTGGAATTTCCTCTTGCAAGTGGGCTGGATGGAGCTGCCCTCCCTGTCCCTGAGGGTGGCAGGGGACACTGTGAGGGGCCCCGTGTAGCAGATTCTCTCAGTGACTGGGATCACGACGTCAGCGCTGGGAACCTGTCCCCTTGTGGAGTGGTTTTGGTAATATTAACTTTAGTTCCATTACAGCTCAATGGAGGGAAAAACTAGAAAGTGCCATAAATTCAGCCGAGCTTGTCAAAGCTGTCAAATTACCCCCTGACAAAGCTCCTGCCTGTAATGACTACAGCATCAGCTGGAGGGGATGTCTGCCATGGTGTGACAGTGCTGAGGCTCAGCACTGTTACACTTGTGATGTACTGTCATCGGGGGCTCCTGGGCACCACTTGAGGGTAATGCTCTGAGCAGAGTTAGTTTTAAAAAAAAAAAATCTAAACATCTAAGGGTGTAGACCAGCATCCTGCCCTCTATTCTCAGCCAGAGTAATGCTGACTGCTAAATTCTAGTAAAGGTCTTTCTTGGCCCCATTTGTTAGTATTAGGAGTACAGAGAGATAATGTCTTTGCACGTATAAAAGGTGCTATTGATTTCCTGTTACTGTTGTCCTGAAATGTGCATGGGGTGTCTATGGAGCAGTGACAATCCTCCATCACTAGCTTTATGGGAAAAGAATGCTTATTGAATCTCTTCCCATAAAATATAATCTCTTTTTCCCTTCCAGAATTTGCCGGCCCCTGTGGGAGTCCCTTACGTCATGTCTTTGAGAAAATTGATTTTTTTTGTCTCTGCTTTGTACACTTGTGTTTAGTCCTTTTTTTAATTTGGCTGATGTGATGTGAAGGCTTCCCTAACATTAAACATGCTTTCTCAGTGTTGTATTGCTTCTCTTTCATATAGATTAACACTTTCAGAATGTTTTAAAGTAAAATAAAGCTATTTGCCTGGGACAAGTCTCTCTTCTTGTTGGGAATTTTTTTAGTTTGAGCAAGTCATTGCCCTGCTCCTTCTCTCCAGACAGGGCTGAGGCACTGACAGCTTTTCAGCTGCTTACAGGTAAATTCGGGGTAAGTTTCTGGAGTGAACACACACAAATTGATCATGGCTGAATGACACCATAGCCAAGAGCACAACTTGCAGTGTTGTCTGCTCAAGGAGCAAGGTGGTTTTTGAACTTTAACAGTGGCAAAAATACTGTCAGATTTGTCCTTTCCTCTGTGTAGCAAATGACTGACTATGGGATTTTTCCTTTCAGGGAGGAAACGGCAACATGAATTCATAGATGATGAGTAGGATGCCAAAGCCAGAGATGACAGTGCTCTTGAAGAAATGCTGGGTAGAACAAAAAGGTAAAAGGAACAGCTAATTGAGTGCATTTCAGAGCCTGTGGGACTTTGTGGGGTACCTTTCCTCATGAGGCAAATGGCACACCCCCTCAAACCAGAGCTCAGTGTTCTGAATTCCCTCCTCCATTTTGCATGAAGTCCCAGTGCCGCCTCTCCCTCCTCACCTGCTCTTTGCTCGGGTTTTCCCCAAACTTGCATCATTCTGTACCTAGAACCCATGTGACTCGTCCTTTCCACCTTGTCCCTGCATGCGTGCGCTGGCAGGTGTGGCAGTTCTCCCTGTCCCACCAGCCCAGCAGTTACTCCACGCCTCTGCTGCCGTGGTTGTGCTGAAGGGCCAAAACAGAAATGAGAGCTGCACTGGACCAATCCACTTGCAGCCAGAGTCATGCTCCAGAGGGTTGGTCAGTCGGCCAAGGCCTGTTCCTGCTGTGGCCATACCCCTGGCAGGTGCACACGGCTGCAGTGTGGGAGTGTTCTGCAAACAGGTGCCTCTGACAGGGCTGAATCACTCTCTGCTACTCTGATGCCTTTTACTGCATTTTGTGATAATGCTGTTGAGATGCCCAGAGGAAACACTTCTTATTGGCTCTTTCATTCTGTGAAATTTTCTCTGTAATGGAGGAGTGATAGTGTACCTGGGGACTTGGGGAGGTAAGAGGCAGATTTAGTCGTACCTGCAGCACACCTCACAGTAGAAAGGCCTTGTTATGCTCATCCAGTGGCAGCAGAAGTGGCTAAAGCAACTGATGAGGAGCAAGAAAATCTTCATTAGTCATGTAGCTCTCCTTTGGATATTTTCATGCTTGTTTGTGCAGGCTGACTTAAATCCCCCAAAAGTCAAAAGCAAATGTTCTCCTTGCAAGTGTTCCAGGTTTGCAGTGATGATCTGGCTGCTGCCTCTGCCTCTTGTCTCTCTCCAGCAGCAGCTGTGTGGGACACAGTTTGTTTCTGGGGCAAGCAGAGGATCTTGTCAGTACTGTGTAATGGGTTGATATATTTAAATAATAGTTTCTTCAGAAGTGTTGTTTTCAAAACATCAATCAGGAAGGAATTCCTTGTAGTTCAGCTGTTCATGCCATTTGGCCAACCAGTGGTCTTGGTCTGCTTGGAGCCTTCCAGCCCAATATGACAAGAGCCTGTCATGGACAGAGCTCTTTCCCATGTTCAAAATATCTGCTAAATATACTCTGAAACACTGACTGACTTTTTGGAATTGTCCTAACTTGTATAAGCTGTCCTAGAGTTGAAATCTATTATTACATAATTTTTAGTTTAATAGCACCAGAGGTGAGAATTTAAGGATACATAAAATAGTAATTAGCAAGTTGTTGTTGTTGTCAATCCATATTTTGGGAGATCTGATGGTTTTGTTTGTGTTTTTTTCTGTATATGGGTATGTGAAAGCTGTTGATGTATTTTTCAGCTATTTCCATAAACTTGGATGTGAATCTGTTTTATTCTTTGGGTTTCAAATTCTTCACCATCAGTCTGGAGAGCTTTGAGTCTGTAAAACTGGAGAGCAGCCAGTGCTGGCAGGACCCGTGTCCCTACAGGAGTGCTGGTTCCCCAGAGTCAGGTCGTGTAGCCATTTCTTATTCCTCCTGGTCCCTGGCTGGGGCCCTGGCACCCAGCCAGCACAGAGCAGTGGTGGCTACAGCACCCACAAGGCTGGGTGAAATGTGGAACTGGAAGGCTTTTCAATATTGGCTTCAGTTTTGAGAGCTCAATAGATCTGTTATTTTGCTGCTCATGCTGCTAAACATTAGCTCAGGGCAGTCGCATGGTGCTGGTGCTTTAAGGTGGCCAGTGGCCACTAGCTGTGCTCAGCACTGCTGTTGCCAGCTCTGGCATTGCAACACGTGCTGTCCGCTCAGCAGTAGTTGGAAAGCTCCGACAGGACCAGATTTGGCATCAGCACAATCACTTCTGCAGGCGTTGTGCTTCAAGCGCTGCCAATTCCTTGCTGCTTCTGCTTCTTTCCAGCACGTGGTATTTGGTATGACCCTGGGGACAGACAGTAGCCTGCTGGGCTAGCTTGTGGTTTTCTGGTTTTCCCTCAGTTGTGTCAGCATTCAGGTTTTTTCAGTTGCAGGACAGCAATGGGCAATACCTGTTTGGATCTGCTAGTTGTCCTGCAAATGCTGGCATTGGTGAGCACTGGCAGCAGTGGAAGGTGGTGTGTGTCACCCCTCTGGTTACATGGGCTGACAGACAGAGCTCGTAAGCAAGGGACCCTTTCTAAGGGAGAGTCACATTGTTTGGGATCCTGTAGCCTCACTGCTGGTGCAAGTTCTCTTTCTGAGGTGGAGCTTTTCAGAGCACCTGACTGTTGGTGTTTAGCCCATGTCTTGCAAGCAGTCAGGAAAGGAAGGTGAATCACTCCATATCCTTTGATCTGAAAGTTCAGTGCTAGTCCTTTACTGTAATTTCTTAGTCACTGTATTTGAAGCTCTTGCCCTCAGAGTTGGAGGCAAGGCAGGAGGAGGAGATGCACTTAGAGTTCCTCCAGCTTTGAAATACTTGATTTCAGATAGAATATTGCATGGACCCACCAGTGCGTTTTAGCAGGGCTGTGCCATACATCAATGGCTATTACTAGAAGTTGGTGCTCCAAGGTTTTCTCATTTTCTCTGTGAGCTTTTATTTGGTTTGCTTTGGGTTTTTCCCAATGAAATTGTGGATGTTTTTGAATTGTACCTGTTTGTTCCTCAGATGAGCTATGAACAACATTCCACTGCAACCCTGGGAGTTTTAATCCAGGTACTTGCTCTCAACAAACTTGCTATAAACCATACAAGCACTTTTGTGCAGATAAATTTTGGTATCACTACTGAGAATATAAATTGGAATTTTGATTGTGAAAATTACTGCAAAGTTTGGTCATGTGGAGCAGGTTTTACAGTGTGTGTGACAGGGTGTTGATGGACATAAGCACAGATCCAGGAGAAGATCCTGGGCTTCCTGTAAATATTCAGGTGAAGTTATGCTGACTTACTGTACATTGTTTCCCTGGCAGAGATGGCCCTTTAGATAAATGTTAAATAAACATTAAATACAGGCTGACACTGTCAAAAGGAGGATGCAGCTCACTTAACACTGAACGTGGCACTTCATAGAGACCTTTTGCAATTTGTAGTTCAATAAAAAGGGTAATCTGTGTAGAAATATTCTGTGCTTGCCTATTCTCTCCTTGTCTGCCAGTGCTGACGGGATTGTGTTCCTGGTTTTACCTTTTTTGTGTCCCAGTCTGAAATACTTCATATTTCACACTCCGAGTTCTATAAATAATTGACATGCCTGTCTTAGCAACTGAGGATCAGCAGCAAATTGCATTTTTCTGGAGTAATAGGGGTTTTCTGCATTCTATACTCCTTTTCATCTTAATTTTCACTTCACTACTGTGAGTGAGAAACTGATTTACTCCACTTCAGGAGAAAAAGTATTATTGTACTGGTATTGCTGTTCCAGTCCTTCAGGGAAGGAAGTTCAGAGGAAAGTCAGAATTCACAAATGAACACATCTCAGTGAAAACTACTTATTTCAGTGTATTTTCTGCAGCTACTGTTTGGATATTTTTCCCATTTTGTGCAACTCTCGTGGGTCACATGGGAAAGAATAGTCTTAAAGGTTAGGCGAGGTTTAGGCAGACCTAGAAAGAAACTGCTCTGTGGCTAAAACTGGTGAGAAAATATGAAACCAATAATTTTTGCTTATAAGAAGTGTTGTGTACCCTTGCTGACAGAGCACAAGGGTTTGTGTAATAAGGCAATGTTGAGCCACCCCGAGAGAACTGGAGCAGCTTCTCTGCCACAGTGCCACTGGGAGCAAAGCATGAGTGATTCTAGTTTGTAACACTGGGATTACTCTTCCATTTGGTTTACCTATTCATAAATAATGATAGGAAAAGTCAGGGAAGTTCCTTCTCATTGTGAATTTATAACATGGCAGAGCCTAGTCAGGATGGAGTCCTTTAAAGATTTGGGATAATGCTTTCAGCAATGATGCTTTTTAATTGAAAGCTTGAATGCTCTGTGTGTTAATAATGCTCCCTGGGGGAATCACAGGACAGACTTGGTTGAGAAGTGCCAGGATAGGTTTTTGGGCAAAGGGCAGTGCTTTCAGTTGGTGCTGTCTGAGCAAACTGACTCAGGTTAAATTTGGATTTGCTGCTGGCTTCTAGTTCTGGAATCCACCTGACCTTGAGCACCTTCTGCCTCTGTTACCATCAAGAGTTTTACTTCCTTTGGTTCTCCTGTTGTTCTTCCTTTGTTGTCTTACATTACTTATTCTTCTGTTCTCAGTTCCTGAGGCTGATAGTTTCGTACCTTGGAGACTGGTTTGGCTCCCAGATCCGTACTTATTCAATAGGGATCTACATAGTTAGTGTAGACAGCAGTCCAATTCTAGAGGAGCTGGAAAAGATACTTGTTTAAAGCAGGAACACAAGGAGTATAACTTTAGGGATCTTAAATGTCCTTCCCCATTAGTTCCAGCTGTGGATAGAGATCCAATCCCAAACTCACTTGTGCTGAGCTGGGAGTGATGTATCCACTGCAGAGCCAACATTGCATGATGGCTTCTGGCACTGAGAGTTTGCAGGATTTACAATTTCTCCCTGGGAAGAAGGATTAGGATGTGGGGTAAACCATTCCCAGAGAGCAGGCATGCTATACAGCTTGTTACAGTAGGATGACACTTTAAAAAATGTTAAAAAACTAATCCTTCCATGACCCTCACTGAAGACTGCACTAAAATTCCAACTGAGGAGGCCATGCATGACAATCATATTCCCTTCTTACACAGAACAATTTGATTGTCTTATTAGAACAGAAAGCAAAGAGAAATGTCCTGGATGTAGTGTAGGAAATTGTCTTTACTAAATCTAGCCTGGTGTTTATGAGCGCTGTATATATTATTTGATTTTGCCAGAATTACATAAACATGGGGGAAAATTGTTAATGTAAGTTGACTACCAGAGTAAATCACAGCCTAATTATTCTTTTTTCCCTGGCTAAAATTAGAATTTGATATAGAGGTCAATAGACATTTTCTTTAATTTTTGAGACATTATTTCTAATAGCTAATCCAAATGAATTGAAGAAACTTGCTGCAGAATTGAAAAAATAAATTATCTGAATTTTATGGTGACTTACTGGTAAATCCCCTTAGTTGGAAGCTTTAATTTACCTCATATTTCTTCTTTTTTTTTTTTTTTTTCTCCTCTAACTGGCTTATGGGTGTATATTAGGGCAAAATGATTGTTACTTTCTTAGTGCCATTGGGATGCTGGGAGAAGTGAAGGCTGTGTCACAGGGTGCAAAGGCCAAGGGCTGCAGGGGCAGTGGTGGGACAGCTGCTTCCTGGCACTGCTGCTTGCAGTAAAGGCTGGCCCCTGGCACCCATGCCAGTCATTCTGGAGCTGTGTGACACTGTCCTGGAATGACTGAGGCTCCAGCAGTGCAACCCTCCCCTGTAGAGCAACGGCAGCGTTGGTCCTGTTCTTGGATAAACAGGTTAAATGCTCTCTTTTTTTGTTGAGGCTACTGGTTTAAATATCCACAAACTCTTTTAAGGGACTTTGCTCACCAAAACCATCTCTCCCCAAAGAGTTCATTTTAAAGGGGCTGGGACTTCAGAGTTGTACTTCATTTTAGCCTAGGGTGTATTTCCTGTAGCCAGCACAGTTTAAGTAGAGGTGATTTGAGCATAGTTGTTGCATTTCTGAGGGAAACAAATGGGCTCAGAACTGCAGAAGGAGTGGCAAGAACGATGGATCCAAAGCCCATAGTGTAGAAGGTGACTGAGCTGTACCTCCTGCTAAGGGAGTATGTGTTTTTGTCCATTCTGAGTCCAGTATCCTTAGTTCTTGGTAATATATGTTCTCTTCAACTTCTCCACATAATATTGGCTGAGTAACTTGGATGGTGGAGTGTTAGGTGGAGTATACTTCTTTAGAGAATCTTTTGAAAGAAGTGCATGTTTTGGAATATTTACCTGTTTTTGCTAGACCTAGGAATTGGCAGTTGTACCTCACAAATACAGTGACGTGTTGTAAGAGCGGGTTTGTCCACACACATTGGTTTGGTTAAGTCTTGGGTTTATTCCTAGAAGAAACACCTTTAGATTCTGTACATGAAGAGAGTAAAATGGGCAAAACTATTTCATTTCTATCATGTGAGGGTTTTCTAATCATCTTTTCTCATGCTTGTGAGAGTATTTTTATGGAAACACTTGGCATTCCTTGCTTCTAAATCACGAAGTAACTTTGTGCAAACAATTCACAAGAAATGGGGTTCCAACATTGTCATTATGGCTATTAAACCTGTTTGAACTATTTTCCTTTTTGCTGCTTGCCATAGCAACGGTAATGTGTAATTTGCTGCATATCCATAACAGGATATTTGAATATATTCTTAACAGTTTTACTTCTGCATATAGCTCAGTATGCCAAATGATCACATTAACCCAATTAACCAAGCCAGACCCACATATGCCATGAATTGACAATTAAGAATTTTAACAGAACTTGGTATTTCACCTCTCTTTTGCTGAAACCAACCCAGACACCAATCCACCAGCATAGCAGCGGCTTTTATCAGTGCGCTGATAAAAATTATTCATGATTCAGACTGCACAAACTCCTGGCACATCTCCTCTCTTGCTGCTTATCAGCTGGAGGTTGCTCTGTGCGTGTGCCCCTGAAAACGTAAGAGTGGGCAAGTTTATCCCACACCATCCATGCACAAAGTCTTGTGTGGTTCAGTACCTCTGTGCCTTAATAGCAATTGGACTGAGTTTTAAACAGTGGGAGCTGGGAAACTTCAAAGATACCAGCAGCACTTCAATTCAAATGGCTTCTTTCTTATCGTTTTATTGCACAGGAATTAAATGAAAATATTTGTGGTTTTGCTGGCATGCTGTATGAACAAATCCCCATTTAGTGTCTCTGGTATTACACAGGTCACACTGCTGTAGTAAACTGTGTGTACAGAAATCACACCTAACATTAGGTAATTTCTGGTGTGGGAGATTCAGTTCACTAGGGGGTTGTGTCTCCTGGTAGGAAACCTCATGTTGAGAAGGAGAATGAGTTCATTAGCTAGATGGAGCACAGTTCATACACTGCTTCAGTAGCCCCTTAAAAATGCTTTATTCACCCTCATCCACACAAATTCTCATTGACTTTAGAGACTAGGAAGGATCTAGAAAGCCAGGCACTGCTCCCAAAGACACATGATAGAGCAGGGTACACACTGTTGTGGAGTCAGGGTGGTTGTGTTAGCCCTGGCAGTGAAGCTGTTCCCAGTTAATGCAGCAGCACTTCCTACGTTCCCAGGCTGTGCAGGCAGTGTCCTGAATAACCTTGTCCCTCAAAGCATGGACCTTGTTGCTTGAATGAGCCATAGAAGTGCAGAAGGAACTGCTGAAGCCTTGGAGGGAAGTGACAGATGTGCACTTGTTTGTGCGCACAAAGCTGACTTGGCATTTCTTTTAGTTTGTGGGTGATGTCAGGGTGATGTGACCCATACAGAGTCCCCATGGTTACCTGTCCAAAGGGTGTCACAGAATACTGCAGCAAGGGCTGTGACTGGAATGAATGGTTGTGCCAGTTTCCCTGGCAAGAACAGGAAGGCTGTTTGTGGCAGCAGTTGCTGTGTGTTTGTAGGGAGCAGCCTGAGTTCCTGTCATGAGCATGATGGGCTGTGAAAACAAACCCAACAGCTCTCCAACATCCCTGTGTTTGGTACTAGAGCGAGCAGCTGTGTCAACGGAGGAGCTGTGTTGGTCCTATCATTTCTCTCATCTGTTTTCATTACTTGGTCTTGCCTGGATACCCACATGGAAACTCAAGCTGCCTGGGAAGGCTTCCTGATGTTACAGGGGATGGAGGTGAGCTGGCTCAGGGCAGAAGCACTGTGGGCTGTGTTCCTTGGCTAAGTCAAGTGCCCATGGTTCCCATTTCTTGCTGAAGAAGAGGTGACAAGGCAGGTCTGCCCATAGGGGCTCCAGCACCTGCCACCCTGGGGAAGGGAGCACTGGGGAGGAATTCAGCATGGGCTGGCCCTCCACACCTCTGTGAGGCATCAACCAAAGGTCCGTGACTTGCATCAGGAAGTTGCTTCCTGTCCCTCAGCACCAAGGGCTGCTTCTGTTAGTCTGATACTATCTTTTGCTATTATGCAAACTATGAAGTACAACAGTTGTTTGGCTACTTCATGTATCTATTAAGCATATGGATTGCCTTGGAAGAATAACCAAGGAAAGACATAAATTCCCTAGAATTTATCAAGAAATGGTAGCTCTTTGCCAGTGTGGCAACTAGAAAAGTTTCCATTTCCAGCATCTCTTGAAGTGCTGAAGGAAACAACTGTCTTAGCTGATCCTGTGGCTGCATTAGTATTTGTGGGTATTTATAGGACATTGTACCAGATGAGCTTTCTGACCGTCGGGAGCGAGCCTGTCATTCTGGAGCCTCTTCATCAATGTGCCTTTCACGCTCCACGAGATTAGCAGCTGCTGAAAATAGGAAAAAGGAATTTTCCTTTCTTCTGTCTTAGAAGAGGCCCATCACACCATCCTCCTTTCGTCTGGGCTCGGAAACAGCTTCGGTCCTTAGCAAAGCCAAAGCACCAACAGGTCTTTTCAAAGAAGTTCTGCTCCCAGGAGGATCTAAGGGAAAATATCCTTTTTGTATGTTTAGTCACACACATCAAAGGAAACAACCGTTGCAGTCTTGGTTTGCATTGTGCAGGCATTAGCTGTGGTCCAGTTCTGCAGGGCTCTGCTCGAGGAGGCTGAAATGCCTGTTCTCATCAAGCCTTGGTGGAGATGGGGCAGGCTCAGCCAGGCCACTCCTTGGGGCATGTCAATTTTGAGAGTGATTTCCTAGATGTGGTGGGAGCCCCTTCACAACCCCCCGGCCCCGTGCAGCGTATGCTGAGTGGGATCTGTGACACTGTCTCACAAACTGTGTGTGAGGGATGAGAAGGACTCTCTCAAACCTTTAACATCTCGTTGGCCACCGTAACTTGGTTCTCTCTGCAAATCATAAATCCTCATCTCCCTGCAAAGTGCCAAGAACGCCTGTTTCACCCGAGCATCGTGCTCTGCATCCCAGAACGCTGCGGCTGTGAAAGAGGGCCTACAGCACCTCGAATATTCAACAGTACTGAAAAATGAGGAAATAACCTTTGCAGCCTCGGGGCCTTCGGTCAGGGCAGGGAAACAGCTCCGGGCTTCCTCCGCAACTTAGAAAGGGGGGTAGCTAGAGCCCAGGGGCTGTTCCCCGCCCAGAGAGCTCTACCCCGCTCTAGGGGCTCGGCACCTCCGTGCCTCCGGAAGCGCTGGGACCATCCTAGCCGGGCAGACGCTCTGACCGGGACACGCCGGTTCGGCATCGGCGTTACTGAGGGCGGTGACAAACGCGGCTCGCAGGTGGCGCCTCTCACAAAACGGCCGCGGGGCATCCCGGCGGGGTTTAATTTCGCTCTCTCGGTGTAGCCTCGGTTCCGGTGCACGGGGCGGGGCGGCTCCGCCGGGCGGGGACTGGCGGCCGCGCCAATCGCCGCTTTTGTTTGGGGTCACCGGGCGCGGGGGGGGGCGGTGCCCGCCGGGGCCGCGCGCAGCCAGTGGGCGGGGTCGGGGCGCCGGCCGGCCGGGCCGCGCGTCCCATTGGTGCCGCTCGCCGTCATTCTGGCAGACGGCGCTGCTGGTTGGCCGGCGGCGCGCGCGGTGATGTGCGTCAGCCTTTTAGTCCCGCCTCCCCCGCGGGGCGATTGGCCCCGGCGGCCATCAGTTGCGCGCCCTCTGCCCTCTAGTGGCTGCGGCGGCCGTCGATCACGCGTTCTGGCCCGCCCCCGCTCGCCCGCCCAGCGCCGCCGCTGAATGGCTGAGGCGCGTGCCACTGAAGCGGTACCGCACTGCCATTGGCGGAGCTCAGTGTCCATCGCGCCCATCCCCTCCGGGGACCCGCCCCCGGCCTGCTGCGATTGGCCGCTGGGGATGTCAGTGCGGCGGATTGACCAATGGGCGGCGCGGGGCGTGCGCGGTGCGCGCGGGGCGGCCGGGCCGGCGGTACCCCCCCCCGCGGCCGAGGGGAGGCGGCGCGCGCCTGGTCCCGCGTAGTCGCGAGAGGCGGAGGAGGATGTGGTCGCGCCGAGGGGAAATTGGCCGCCGAAAAACAACTCTGAAGGTTGAGAAGCGCGGCCGGGCCGGCCCCCGCCCCGCGCCGGGCCCCGCTCAGGGCCTGCCCGCTGGGCCCCCCACCCCCCACGCCACGGCTCCGCCGCGGCGGTGGACGGCGGCACAGGCAGGGCCGCGCGGCGGCGAAGTTTGGGGGGGGGGGGGCCGGCGGCGCGCCCCCGTGGGGGGGGGGGGGGGGGGGGCCCGGGCCGGGGCCGGGCCGGGCCGGCGGGCGGGCCATGTGCGGCAGGAAGGCCGCGTGGCGCGGGGCCGCGGCGGTCCGGCCGGGCCGGGCACGGTCCCGCTCCGCCGCCCGCCGGCACGTGGCCCGCCCGCGCCGCCAACATGGAGGCCCCGCGGCGCGGGGCCGCCGCTCGTCAACGGCCGGTCCGGGCCGCCCTCCGCTGCCCCCCCCGCGGCGGTGGGGCGGCGCGGCCGCACGTGCCTCGCG